>CM036178.1:89109938-89209989 GCA_020631735.1 Saccharum officinarum | reverse complement strand
GTCACACCCATTTAACGACCAAATGGAGTGCATACTCTTATGTGTGCCCAGAGATCAATCACACATAAGTTAACAAATTATAAAGGATGTATCATCACCAATGTTATTACATCACGATTATTAACACATAGTCTTTACAATAATGTAGCGGAAGTAAAATATAAAACTCTCGTGGTAGCTCCAATCACAGGCACATTGACTGGTTGACTGCAAGTCTAGTAATCTTCAGGAAAGTAGAAGTAGTCACTACTTGCACCATCTGTTACCCATCCGGGATTTTTATCCAAGTAAGAAAAATAAACAAGCGTAAGTACATCTCGTACTCAACAAGTGTAACATGGGGTTCATGAGGCTCAAAGGCATAACATAGGTTTATCAGCATGTAGCTTTTAATTAGCATTAATTCAGTATATCAATAATATCAAAGTGTCTCAATGTAACAATAAACATATGATCCATGTGAAATGATTAACGAATAGCAAAAACATATTCATTATTAATGATCCACTATTCCATAAGGGTCCAAGGCCACTCGTGACCGTGAGCACGGCTGTTATAACAGTTTTACACTCTGCAGAGGTTGTACACTTTCACTGTGAGTCATGTTGCCCATATGCCCGGGTTAATTACTCCCAAAACACTTCCAAGGTGAGCAGGCAGGGAAACACTATGAAGTCTTTCGAAGGTTCGTCTAACAAGTTAGGGCCATTAGATTTCACTCGGCAAACAGATGTAGAGCCCCCCTTCCAAATGGCACAATAACACGCAGCCTATACTCATGAGGACAGAGGCCGCACTATATCCGATTCGTCAAGCCATTCTTACGCCATAAAGGAATACCTCTAACAAGCTAGAAAAGGTCCTTCTATATGACTAAAGCCAGAGCCATTTTAGCCCTCACAGTTGTACTGTAAATCCCGGATTTTCGCTTACAGATAAGTCCTTATGGAGAGTAACGAGAGCACCAAATAACCCCATGCTCTAGTACCCTTTAACAGTAATAAAATCATCTTTTAATGTTTATTGCATATTCCATTAGTCAAATTACATGATCATAGTTCATGTTGAGCACTAGCAATACTAATCCATGCAGTATAATAGGTATCAAGGAATAAGATCAACACTAAGTCATCCTTAACAAGGAATATATGCATAATGATATTATTTGCTTAATGTGAATAGGACAACAAGGATAATCCCATGCTATACTTGCCTTGCTCAAACTGGTCCTGGTGATCTTGTTCGTAGAAAAACTCCTGATCCCCAACGAATTGCTCACCGTCTATACTCGATCAACAATAGCAACAACATTCATCCAGAACAATCATGCATAAACAAACAAGACTATAATTAGAACAGTACACCAACAGTAATAAAATAAGATAAAAAGTTTTTAAAACGAATCTACAACTCGCTAGGATCACACAGACGCAAATCACGAAAAACGGAGCTAAAACGACAAAGTTATGAATTTACGAAGATTTCCTATAGAAAAGTAATTACTTTAATTCAAGCTCGAAAATAAAATATCACAAACCTACTGAACAGTTCTACTAACATGTAGAGCTCTTAATTACGAACCTAACGCAATTTGAACGGGTCAAATCGGAGTTAAAACGAATAAATTATGACTAAAACAAACTCAGTGGCATAACTGTAAATAGCTGAAAACGTATTTTGACTTAACTGAGATCAAACTACGCTTTCAAAAGGATAATACGCGATACGGAAATACGCTTTGGACTGCGGGTTAGACAATTGAAAAACACAGGGTCTCTTTAGCAAAATGCGCAGCCGAAACGGTATCCTTCATCTACAGCCGTTGGATATCAAATGAACGGCTCAGATCTATTCGGGTGAGCGGGGCGGCGCTCCGGCCGGAAAACGCTCCGGCGACCATGTCCGCGGCGGCGCCATCGCCGGAGTTCGCTAAAACTCGAAACCGAGCACCATTCGACGAATAAAAAGTACCGGGATGGAGTACAGGCAAGGCGATCTCACCTCGCGCAAGAACGAAGCCGAGGACGGACCAAAAGGAGGCGCGCGGCTCGGATGGCGGACGGTCACGGCGGTGCTCCGAGCAATGCCTTCTCGGATGGTTTCGATGCTCCGCGTCGAAAGAAGATGGAGCGGAAAGGAGTGCGAGCTCGGTTTTATAGCCCGAAGGCGATTCCAAGGAAGGAAAGGGGAGATTGGAAGGAAGGATTCGGTCGGTATTTTTGGAAAGAGAAGATCCGACGGCGGCTTGGGGAGGAAGAAGATGCCTGACACGCGGGCCATGCTGTCAGCGACGCACGGAGAAGGAAAGCGCGGCAGCTCGCGAGCTGGGCCAGCGGCCGGGTTCGGCCCAAGGCGGGAACGACGCGCGCGCGGGAGTAACGGGCCGCGGTGAAGAAAGTGGGCTGCCGGGCCGAAAGCGAGGAGAAAGGAAATTTTCTTTTTCTTTTTCCTTTTCAAATATTTCAAAGCATTTTCAAATGATTTTGAATCCTAATTTGAATTTGAATCAAACCACTCATCACAAAAATTCAAATGCAACAGCATGAGTGCACAAACATGTTTCTACCCTTATATTTGATTTTAAGTTAATAAAAATTATTATTACTCTAAATTTGTATGGTCACAAAATTGTATAAAAATCATATTTACCTATTTTTTAATATCCAAAATTTTAGGGTGTTACAATTCTACCCCCTTAAGATGAATCTCGTCCCGAGATTCGGTTGATGCTTACTCGAACAGTTGCGGGTAGGTTTTCCTCAGATCCTCTTCTCTTTCCCAGGTGGCCTCACCCTCTGTTCCACTGAACCTTACACATTTTGATAGTTCGACTTCTCGTGACTTTTTCAGCAGTCTCTAGAATTTTAACTGGAAACTCTTCATATGTGAGGTCCTCTTTAACAGTGAGCTCCTCTAACGGAATCTGCTCCTCTGGTACTCGCAAACATTTCTTAAGTTGAGACACGTGAAACACATCATGTACACCTGCCAAACTCTCAGGTAATTCCAACTGATATGCCACCTCACCACGTCTCTCTACAATCTTGAAAGGTCCAATATACCTTGGTGCCAATTTCCCTTTCATGTTGAACCTTTTCACACTCCTCATTGGCGATACTTTCAAGTAGACATAATCCCCTACTTCAAAAGTCAACTCTCTTCTCCGAGTATCAGCATAACTCTTCTGTCTGGACTGAGCTATTTTCAGATTATCTCTAATCATTCTTACTTTCTTTTCAGCATCCTTGAGTACATCAGGCCCAAACACTTGACTTTCCCCTGTCTGATTCCAGAACAACGGGGTTCTACACTTTCGTCCATACAGAGCCTCAAACGGTGCCATCTGAAGACTCTTCTGATAACTATTGTTATATGAGAACTCTGCATAAGGCAAACTCTTATCCCAACTAGTACCATATTGTAAAGCACAAGCTCTCAACATATCTTCCAATATCTGATTAATTCTCTTCGTCTGTCCATCTGTCTGTGGATGGTAGGCTGTACTAAAGTTCAGCTTGGTTCCTAGTGATTCATGTATCTTTTGCCAATAATGAGATGTAAACTGGGTACCCGATCAGACACAATTTTCTTAGGAACTCCATGTAGACTCACTATTCTTTCCATATACAATTCTGCCAACCTTGCACTGCTATACGTAGTCCTAACTGGTAGAAAATGAGCAACCTTTGTTAGGCGATCTACTATTACCCAAATCGAATCATACCCTTTCTGAGTACGTGGCAATCCAACTATAAAATCCATACCAACTTCTTCCCATTTCCATTCGGGTATCTGCATAGGTTGTAACAATCCTGCAGGTCTCTGGTGTTCAGCTTTCACCCTTTGACATGTGTCACACAAAGCAACATACTCAGCAACATCTCTTTTCAAACCATACCACCAATATTTCTCTCTCAGATCCAGATACATCTTAGTACTCCCAGGATGTATTGAATAAGCTGACTCATGAGCTTCACTCAAAATTGCCTTTCTGATAGTCTTATCCTCTGGCACACATAGTCTTTTTCCAAACCATAGCGTACCCTTCACTATATTCTCCGCTATCTCTCTCAATTTTGCATCTTTCATCTGACTCTTGCGTATCTCTTGCTCCAGAGTAGGTTCTAGTACCAATTCTACTGCATTGGTGGTAAACCCTAAGTTCAGATGCTCACATTCAGCACACAACTCTCTTGACAAAGGCATTACTTGCATTTCATTAGCGTAGCTTTTCCTACTAAGAGCATCAGCAACGACGTTAGCCTTTCCTGGGTGATAATGCACCTCTAGATCATAATCCTTTATCAACTCCAACCATCTACGCTGCCTCAAGTTCAGATCTGATTGAGTGAAGATATACTTCAGACTCTTGTGATCAGTGTATATATCACTCTTATGTCCAATCAAATAGTGTCTCCATATCTTTAGTGCATGAACCACTGCAGCTAATTCCAAGTCATGAGTAGGATAATTTAATTCATGCTTTCTCAACTGTCTCGATGCATATGCCACAACTCTACCTTCTTGCATAAGAACACATCCTAAACCCAAACGAGATGCATCACAGTAGATAGAGAATTGTTTACTCAGATCTGGCAAAACTAATACTGGTGCAGTGGTCAATCTTTTCTTCAATTCCTCAAAATTAGCCTGACACTTCTCAGACCACACAAACTTGGCATTCTTCTCCAATAGTGCAGTCATTGGCTTCGCAAGCTTAGAAAATCCCTCTATAAATCTCCTGTAATAGCCTGCTAATCCCAAGAAACTACGGATCTCACTTGCATTGGTTGGTGGCTTCCAGTCCAATACATCTTTCACTTTGCTAGGATCTACTGATATTCCTCCATTTGAGACAACATGACCAAGAAAGGAAACTTCCTTCAACCAAAACTCACATTTACTCCGCTTGGCATATAACTGGTGTTCTCTGAGCTTTTGCAAGACCAACCTCAAATGTTCGGCATGTTCCTCCTTAGTCTTGGAGAATACTAGAATATCATCAATGAATACCACTACAAACTTGTCCAGATATTCCATGAACACCTTATTCATCAAATACATAAAGTATGCAGGGGCATTAGTCAGACCAAAAGACATCACTGTATACTCATATAACCCATACCGTGTGGTAAAAGCTGTCTTTGGTATATCACTAGCACGAATCTTCAACTGATGATATCCAGAACGAAGATCAATCTTGGAGAATACACAAGCACCTCTTAACTGATCAAACAAGTCATCAATCCTAGGCAACGGGTACTTATTCTTGATGGTAACCTCATTGAGAGACCGATAATCTACACACATCCTCTGAGTACCATCTTTCTTATCCACAAAAATCACTGGTGCTCCCCAAGGTGAAGAACTAGGACGAATGAAACCCTTATCCTGCAATTCCTTAATTTGTTTCTTAAGTTCTTCTAATTCATCTACTCCCATTCTATATGGACGCTTAGCTATGGGTGCAGTTCCAGGTAATAATTCAATAATAAATTCAATGTCACGGTCTGGTGGCATACCTGGCAATTCCTCAGGAAACACATCGGAGAACTCTTCCACAACCTGGTCCTCCTTGTTGGCACCATCAGTAAGCTGGTTCACTGTAGCGGTCTCCTGTTTCTGCACTTTCACATCAACTCTGATCCTATCTCCCTTTGGTGTTGTCAGCACTACTGATTTCCCTTGCACTGAATCTCTGCTTGTTGTTGCATCATCCAATCCATTCCCAATATAAGATCAATCCCAGCTGTTCTCAATACTATAGGACTCACCTTAAACTCTACCCCCTTAGAATGAGACTAATCGGGAGACAACGATAAGATGCTGGCATGCTTCCACCAGGTGAGTTTACTAATATAGGTTCTTCATGGCACACAAATGAATTCTATGTATTCTAACAAATGATTGTGATATGAAAGAATGTGATGCTCCAGAATAAAAAGAACAGTGGCGGGAGTGGAATGGACATCGAACGTACCAAGCATAACTTCTGGTTCCTCCACTGTGGTTTCCTGGGACAAGTGGTTCACCCTTCCAGTATTAGATGCAGGCTTCTGGTGACTACCCTGCCTCTGGGGAGTCTGCTGGTTGATCTTCTCAGGGCAATTGTAAGACAAGTGACCCTCTTTCCCACATCGGAAACACTTGTTGGGGTATTGGGAGCACTGGTCTTCATTGGAGTATTATTGGAAGGACCCTGACGCTGAGGCTGATTCCCACTCTGCTGCGGAGGGCGTTGGTTACCATTCTGCGGCTGGAATGGGGGACGTTGCGGGAACTGATTGCGGAAAGGGACCTGACCACGATTCCACTGACCAGAAGGAGGCCTCTGTTGATTACCCTGCTGAAAACCAGTACGCGGACGAGTGTTACTACCAGAAGTCTGTCCCTGAAGCCTTTTCCTCTTGGCATCCATCTCCTTGCGCTTGTTGTCCACCACGATAGCGCGGTTCACAAGCGTCTGAAAATTGGGATAAGTATTGGACATCAGCTGCAATTGTAGTCCATCATACAATCCCTTCAAAAAGCGGCGCTGCTTATCATTGTCATTGGCCACCTCATGTGGAGCATATCGTGACAACTGGGCAAACCTGTCACGATACTCAGCTACAGACAATGACCCTTGGGTCAAATTTCGGAATTCCTCTGCCTTCAGTTCTATTATTCCTTCTGGTATATGATAAGCTCTGAAGTTCTCTCTAAACTCCTGCCAAGTGACTGCGGGAGCATTGGCGGGACGACCATACTCATATGATTCCCACCAGTCCTGAGCTTCTCCCTGGAGTTGCCCAGAAGCAAACAACACCTTCTGCCGGTCATCACATTGAGCAATGTTGAGTTGCTTTTCCACGGCACGGAGCCAATCATCCGCTTCCAATGGATCAGCAGCATGCGTGAACACGGGGGATGACCCTTCAAAAACTCACCACGCTTATCACGTGATGGTGCCCCAGCAACTGGATGATTATGTTGGTTCTGCACCAATTGTTGCATAAGTTGCGTCTGCACTGCCAGAAGTTGCTCAATAGTTGGTGGCGGTGGTGGTGGTGGATTTGGGAGAACACCTCCACGACCCCTGCCTCTTCCTCTTCCGGCCATCTGCCATCCATAAGAATGCAAACTTTGAGATTTCCATGTTATCAACCACTTATAAGATAAAGAATGAGATCTGAAAGTTTTCTGGGCGAATATCAATGTTAACAGTTCAGTAAATCAATCATATCTCGAGCTACAGAAGTCCAATAGAGGCGTGCTTTATATGGTTGGAAAGCTTATGAAGTTCCCCACAACTTCTATTTAGACCATAAGACCAGATTCTGTCGTTAAGTTAATGAAAAATAAGGCGCAACAGAAACTGTTCCAGATTCCAGACTGTGCAGAAACTTTAACTTGTGACAGTTATATCTCTCGAACCAGATCAGATAAAAAGGTGATTCCAGTGGCATTTGAAAGGTGCTTAAGCCTAGTTTCTCTCATAAAAATTTCATAAATGTTGCACGAACCATTTTTGAACCATATCAGAAACATTGCAGACTGCTCCAGAAAACAGCAAGGACAGAAACGTGACAATACCAAACCCAACTATTATTCCCTTGACTAATAAACTTTTTATTCTTAAAAATGGAACTTGTAGACATGCCTACAAGCCCCAGCACTCATAACAAAAATCCAACTCACACATAAGCATAATGATAAAGCAACTATCACACCAAAGTTCAAACCACACGACAGACTCGAAGACTCAACTGACGTTACTAAGAACGTTCTTATTACATAAAGGACTCCTATTTTCTACTGGCATGGCTCATGCTCTAATGTCTCATAAATCTTGGCCATGCCTTGGTTTGCTCGGAGTTCATCAATCATTGCTTGGCACCTCTTGATGGTCTTCCCTGTGCCTTCACCATCTCCTCTAACTGCAGCTTCCTCTCCATCATATCATAGACAAAGTTCACCATCACCCGAGGAAGTGGTTCCAACTGCACTGGATCCATCATGGCCCATCCAAGGTCAGGGTGTGCACGAGGGAGGTAGCGGTGAATATCATGCTTCATGCTGTCAAAGCGAAGGTAGCGAAGGCCCATACATGCTTCAAAAGCAGCATCTTCAATGCTATCCTCCATGGTAGCTCGACGACCCATGTGAGCATACATCCTGTCCAGCTGGTATGTCCCTTTTTCCTCATCCTTAGGAAAAATGCTCGCTCTTGCCTTCCAGTAAGTGTCCTCCAGCGGATGGGTGTACTCCCAACAGACGTACTCCACAACTGGGTGCCAATCAGCGAAGTATGCAGAGAGCATTCCCACAAGTCGATGGTGAGAGACAACATTTCTCCAGCCTTGTGGTAGATCTTCACAGTCCAACCCATTGGAGGGGTGGCACATCCTCAGCAGCTGCACCAGGTGGTGGAGACGGGGGTTGCTCTCCTCCATTGGCTTCCTCCTCTTCATCATCTTCAATCTCGATGATCTCAGGGTCTTCTTCAGGCTTGGGTTCTTCCTGAGGAGGTGCTGGCATTTGGATTGGTGCATCAGGGGTCTGCTCATTCTCCTAGGGTACTTCCTGTGGCTCTTCAGGTGCAAGCAAACACGAGGTGGGTAGTGTCCTCCAGTGGTGATGCGGGCAGTCTTGCGGCCATGAACCATCTACAGAGTTTTTAGATGTAATTAGAATAGAGGCAAAATTTTATAATAGAATGAGACATAAGAAGCATAAAAATTTATCAAATAACAAGAGCAAGATAATGAGCATAAAAATAGTGAAAAGATGACACTAAATCGATCATTTCTAGCTAGGCTTGCGTCCTACAGTCAACAATGGCTCTGATACCAATTTGTCACACCCATTTAATGACCAAATGGAGTGCATACTCTTATGTGTGCCCAGACATCAATCACACATAAGTTAACAAATTATAAAGGATGTATCATCACCAATGTTATAACATCACGATTATTATCACATAGTCTTTACAATAATGTGGCGAAAGTAAAATATAAAACTCTCGTGGTAGCTCCAATCACAGGTACATTGACTGGTTGACTGCAAGTCTAGTAATCTTTAGGAAAGTAGAAGTAGTCACTACTTGCACCATCTATTACCCATCCGGGATTTTTATCCAAGTAAGAAAAATAAACAAGCGTAAGTACATCTCGTACTCAACAAGTGTAACATGGGGTTCATGCGGCTCAAAGGCATAACATAGGTTTATCAGCATGTAGCTTTTAAGTAGCATTAATTCAGTATATCAATAATATCAAAAGTGTCTCAATGTAACAATAAACATATGATCCATGTGAAATGATTAACGAATAGCAAAAACATATTCATTATTAATGATCCACTATTCCATAAGGGTCCAAGGCCACTCGTAACCGTGAGCACGGCTGTTATAACAGTTTTACACTCTGCAGAGGTTGTACACTTTCACTGTGAGTCATGTTGCCCATATGCCTGGGTTAATTACTCCTAAAACACTTCCAAGGTGAGCAGGCAGGGAAACACTATGAAGTCTTTCGAAGGTTCGTCTAACAAGTTAGGGCCATTAGATTTCACTCGGCAAACAGATGTAGAGCCCCCTTCCAAATGGCACAATAACACGCATCCTATACTCATGAGGACAGAGGCCGCACTATATCCGATTCGTCAAGCCATTCTTACGCCATAAAGGAATACCTCTAACAAGCTAGAAAAGGTCCTTCTATATGACTAAAGCCAGAGCCATTTTAGCCCTCACAGTTGTACTATAAATCCTGAATTTTCGCTTACAGATAAGTCCTTATGGAGAGTAACGAGAGCACCAAATAATCCCCATGCTCTAGTACCCTTTAACAGTAATAAAAATCATCTTTTATTGTTTATTGCATATTCCATTAGTCAAATTACATGATCATAGTTCATGTTGAGCACTAGCAATACTAATCCATGCAGTATAATAGGTATCAAGGAATAAGATCAACACTAAGTCATCCTTAACAAGGAATATATGCATAATGATATTATTTGCTTAATGTGAATAGGACAACAAGGATAATCCCATGCTATACTTGCCTTGCTCAAATTGGTCTTGGTGATCTTGTTCGTAGAACAACTCTTGATCCTCAACGAATTGCTCACCGTCTATACTCGATCAATAATAGCAACAACATTCATCCAGAACAATCATGCATAAACAAATAAGACTAAAATTAGAATAGTACACCAACAGTAAGAAAATAAGATAAAAAGTTTTGAAAACGAATCTACAACTCGCTAGGATCACACAGACGCGAAGATCACGAAAAACGGAGCTAAAACGACAAAGTTATGAATTTACGAAGATTTCCTATAGAAAAGTAATTACTTTAATTCAAACTCGAAAATAAAATATCACCAACCTACTAAACAGTTCTACTAACATGTAGAGCTCTTAATTACGAACCTAACGCAATTTGAACGGGTCAAATCGGAGTTAAAACGGATAAATTATGACTAAAACAAACTCAGTGGCATTACTGTAAATAACTGAAAACGTATTTTGACTTAACTGAGATCAAACTACGCTTTCAAAAGGATAATACGTGATACGGAAATACGCTTTGGACTGCGGGTTAGACAATTGAAAAACACAGGGTCTCTTTAGCAAAATGCGCAGCCGAAACGGTATCCTTCATCTACGGCCGTTGGATATCAAATGAATGGCTCAGATCTATTCGGGGTGAGCGAGGCGGCGCTCCGGCCGGGAAAATGCTCCGACGACCATGTCCGCGGCGGCGCCATCGTCGGAGTTCGCTAAAACTCGAAACCGAGCACCATTCGACGAATAGAAAGTACCGGGATGGAGTACAGGGCAAGGCGATCTCACCTCGCGCAAGAACAGAGCCGAGAACGGACCAAAAGGAGGCGCGCGGCTCGGAATGGCGTGTGGTCACGGCGGTGCTCCGAGCAATGCCTTCTCGGGATGGTTCCGATGCTCCGCGTCTAAAGAAGATGGAGCGGAAAGACGTGCGAGCTCGGTTTTATAGCCCGAAGGCGATTCCAAGGAAGGAAAGGGGGAGATTAGAAGGAAGGATTCGGAGTCGATATTTTTAGAAAGAGAAGATCCGACGGCGGCTTGGGGAGGAAGAAGATGGCCTGACACGCGGGGCCATGCTGTAAGCGACGCAACGGAGAAGGAAAGCGCGGCAGCTCGCGAGCTGGGCCAGCGGCCGGGTTCGGCCCAAGGCAGGGAACGACGCGCACGCGGGAGTAACGGGCCGCGGTGAAGAAGTGGGCTGCCGGGCCGAAAGCGAGGAGAAAGGAAATTTTCTTTTTTTTTCTTTTTCCTTTTCAAATATTACAAAGCATTTCCAAATAATTTTGAATCCTAATTTGAATTTAAATCAAACCACTCCAACTAAAAATTCAAATGCAACAGCATGAGTGCAAAAACATGTTTCTACCCTTATATTTGATTTTAGGTTAATAAAAATTATTATTACTCTAAATTTGTATGGTCACAAAATTGTATAAAAATCATATTTACCTATTTTTTTAATATCCAAAATTTTAGGGTGTTACACAAGAGCAATGAAAATGATTCTTTGATGGAGGAGCTTGTTGCTCTCAAAAAGAGTAAGGAGTGCAAAGGAATTGAACAGGAGCTCAAAGCTCTTAGGAAATCCTTTGATGAGCTAGAGGCCTCTCGTGAGTGTCTAAAGGAAGACCACGAGGACCTTAAAATTGCTCACACTAGGCTTAAGGAAGCCCACTCCAGTCTACTTGAGCTCATCAAGGAAAAGGACCTCAAGTTGGAGAAGCTCATGAAGGAAGCTAAGGAGGAGCAAGTGATTGTCACTTGTGATATTGGACTAACATGTGATATTATTGATGATTCTTTATTTGTTGGTCCTACTAATGCTTCATGTAGCTCATCCTCATCCACCACAACCAACTCTACCTCTACTACTAGTGATTCATCACTTGTGGTTGAGAATGAGACTCTCAAGAGAGAGGTGGATGATCTCACCCGCGCATTAGGCAATGCCTATGGTGGGGATGCCCGCTTGCTAAAATGCTTGGGTAGCCAAAGGTTCTCTCTTAACAAAGAGGGTTTGGGCTATACTCCCAAGAAGGGCAAGGCGGCCTTTGCTACTCTAAAGCCTCGCTTTGTGAAGGGCTATGGTCGTTATTGCAATAGATGCAAGTAAGTTGGGCTTCTAGAGATTAATTGTAATAAAATGAACAAGAACAACAATAAGTTTTATGCTAAAATGGATTACATTCCTTTTGATTCTTGTTATGTGCTTACCAAGGGTGAGAAAGGTGTGCATGCTAAGTTTGTTGGTACACCAATTGTGGGTCCAAAGAAGAAGGCCATTTGGGTACCAAAGAGCTTAGTGACTAACCTCCAAGGACCCAAGCAAGTATGGGTACCTAAGAAACATTAACTTATTTTGTAGGTCAATTATAAGGCCGGAGGAAGGCATTGGGTGCTTGATAGTGGGTGCTCTCAACATATGACCGGTGATTCAAGAATGTTCAACTCTCTCAAATCAAATGATAGTGACATTAATAGTATCACATTTGGTGACAATAGCAAGGGTGATGTGAAGGCTCTTGGAAGGATTGCAATCTCAAATGATCATAGCATCTCCAATGTGCTACTAGTTGAAAAGCTCAATTTCAACTTGTTATCGGTTGCTCAATTGTGTGATCTCGGTTTCAAGTGCATATTTGGTGTTGATGATGTGGAGATAGTTAGTGTTGATGGCTCTAACTTGATCTTCAAAGGCTTTAGATATGAGAATCTATACTTGGTTGATTTCAATGCTAGTGACACTCAACTTTCAACATGCTTGCTCACCAAATCAAGTATGGGTTGGTTATGGCATAGAAGACTTGGTCATGTTGGCATGAAGCAATTGAACAAGTTAGTGAAGCATGACTTAGTTAGAGGCTTGAAGGATGTCACATTTGAGAAAGATAAGCTATGTAGTGCATGTTAAGCCGGAAAGCAAGTGGACAACACTCATCCATTGAAGAGCATTATGAGTACTTCCAAGGCATTTGAGTTGTTGCACATGGATCTATTTGGGCCAACTACATACACAAGCATTGGTGGCAACAAGTATGGCTTTGTGATTGTGAATGATTTCACTAGATACACATGGGTATGCTTTCTTATGGACAAGAGTGATGTATTTGACATATTCAAGAAGTTCATCAAGAGAGTGCAAAATGAGTTTGAAACCACAATCAAGAAAGTAAGAAGTGACAATGGAAGTGAGTTTAGAAACACAAGAGTTGATAAGCTATGTGATGAGCTTGGAATCAAGCATCAATTCTTGGCCAAGTATACACCTCAATCAAATGGCCTAGTTAAGAGAAAGAATAGAACCTTAATTGATATGGCAAGATCAATGTTGAATGAGTATAATGTGAGTCATTCATTTTGGGCCGAAGCAATCAACACGGCTTGCTTCTATAGCAACCGCCTCTATTGCCACAAGTTTCTAGAGAAGACACCATATGAGATCTTAAATGGAAGAAAGTCCAACATTGCATACTTTTGGGTATTTAGTTGCAAATGCTACATCTTAAAGAAGGGCACTAGATTGAGCAAGTTTAAGAAGAAATGTGATGAAGGATTTCTACTTGGGTACTCCACTACTAGTAAAGCTTATAGAGTTTGGAATTTGGCTAGTTGTCAACTTGAAGAAGTGCATGATGTTGAGTTTGATGAAACCAATGGTTCTCAAGATAAAGAAGATAACTTGGATGATGTGAGAGGAACTCAATTGACCAATGCTATGAAAGAAATGGACATTGGTGATATTAGGCCAAAGTAAGTGATTGATGTGGATGACAACAAAGATCAAGTGCTCCAAAGTCCAATTACACAAGCTAGTGGTTCTCTAATGCAAAATCAAGCTAGTACATCATCTCAAGTGTAACAAGATCAACAAGTGGCTAGTTCATCATCTCCAACTCATGATCAACATCAACATCCAAGCAATCAAGTCCAAGTGCTTCAACCAACTAACATTGCAAGAGACCATCCATTGGATTCTATCATTGGTGACATACAAAGGGGAGTTCAAACTAGATCAAGATTGACATCTTTTTGTGCTCACTCTTCTTTTGTGTCAATGGAAGAACCCAAGGACATTGATAAAGCATTGAGAGATCCGGATTCGGTAAATGCAATGCATGAAGAGCTCAACAACTTCAAGAGAAATGAAGTATGGGAACTAGTTGTAAGGCCTAAGGATCACAATATCATTGGAACAAGATGGGTCTTTCGCAACAAGCAAGATCAAGATGGGATAGTAGTAAGGAACAAAGCAAGACTAGTGGCTCAAGGTTACACACAAATAGAGGGTCTTGACTTTGGTGAAACTTATGCCCCGGTTGCAAGATTGGAAGCAATTAGGATCTTACTTGCCTATGCTTGTGCTCACAATATCAAGCTATATCAAATGGATGTGAAAAGTGCATTTCTCAATGGGTACATCTAAGAGGAGGTGTATGTGGAGCAACCTCCCGGTTTTGAAGATGACAAGAAACCCAATCATGTCTACAAATTGAGAAAAGCTTTGTATGGATTGAAGCAAGCACCTAGAGCATGGTATGAAAGATTAAGGGACTTCTTGCTATCAAAAGGATTTGTCATAGGCAAAGTTGATACAACACTATTCACCAAGAAGATTGGGAAAGACTTGTTTGTGTTGCAAATATATGTTGATGATATCATATTCGGTTCAACCAATCAAGATTATTGTGATGAGTTTGGAAAAATGATGGCAAAGGAATTTGAAATGTCAATGATTAGAGAACTTAGTTTCTTTCTTGGACTTCAAATTAAACAAATGAAGGAAGGAACATTTTTGAGCCAAACTAAATACATAAAGGATATGCTAAAGAAGTTTGGTATGGAAGATGTAAAAGGAATCACTACTCCAATGAGCACTAATGGAAGCTTGGATAATGACAAGAGTGGCAACATGGTGGATCAAAAGCTATATAGATCAATGATTGGTAGCCTACTCTATGTGACGGCATCAAGGCCCGATGTAATGTTTAGTGTATGCATGTGTGCAAGATTTCAAGCCTCACCAAGAGAAAGTTATTTGAAGGCAACAAAGAGAATATTGAGGTATTTAAAGCATACACAAGATGTTGAATTATGGTATCCTAAAGGTGCAAGCTTTGAGCTAGTTGGATATTCGGATTCCGACTATGCCGGTGACAAAGTGGAGAGAAAGAGCACTTCCGGGACTTGTCAATTGTTGGGAAGATCACTTGTCTCATGGTCATCCAAGAAGCAAAATAGTATTGCACTATCTATCGCCGAAGCCGAATACATCGCCGCGGGTAGTTGTTGTGCACAAATCTTGTGGATGAAGGCAACATTGAAGGATTTTGGAATCAATTTCAAGAATGTGCCATTGCTATGTGACAATGAAAGTGCCGTGAAGCTGACCAATAATCCGGTTCAACATCAAAGAACAAAGCATATTGATGTTCGCCATCACTTTATTAGAGATCATCAACAAAAGGGTGACATTGCTATTGAGAGTGTGGGCACCGAAGATCAATTAGCCGATCTATTCACCAAGCCACTTGATGAGAAGAGATTTCACAAGCTAAAGAATGAGTTAAACATACTTGACTTCTCCAACATGAGTTGATGCACCCCATATATGACATGCCTCTCCTTCGAGCCCAAAGGTACAATTGGTTGACATGTCATACATTCTATGCTAAGGACTTGTTTAGTGCATCTAGTCATAATTTCTTATGTTCTAGGCTCATTCATGAAAATCAAATGAGTTTGAAGGTTCTATGGTGCCACTATTGTTTCTTTGCTATGTATGATCTAGTAGTAGCATATAACTTGTTTAAGTAGCTTGTGATCCTAAGTGTTTAATCTTGAAAACTTGTCTAAATATTTGCTTCAACATGATGCATGATAACTCTTCTAGTGAGGTGTGAAGAAGCTTGCCCATGGATCAAACCGAAGCATTTTATTTATGCAAGCAATCTAGGTTGAATCACAAACTTGATCCTCACCCCATAATTCAACATGACAATCTATCTAAAATTGGTCCTCTGTGGTCATTGGTGTCAAAGGGGGAGAAAATATTGTTCACAAAGATAGAACTCAAAGGGGGAGAAGCACAAAGGGAGAGAAAAATGTTGTTCAAGGGTGAGAAAACCTAAAGGGGAGAATTGATAAAAGAAGGGGATCAACTAAAATTTCGAGCACACAAGTAGGGGGAGCAAGCTCTTAAGCATGATTGTTGCATTTCCATGTGCACTTCATATGTATGATGCATAGTTATGCATTTCTTTTTCTCCGATACTTTGCTTGTGTGGTGACTTGCTAGTATAATTTGAATGGTGTATTGAAGTACTAGCATGAATAGGAAGTAGTTAGATTTTTCTTGATTCATATTTTTTCAAAATGGTACTAGAGCCTTGCTTATAATGTTGATCTCACGAGGTTTCTAGTTATGTTTGTGTTTTTCCAAGTGGTATCTAACTACACAAGGTGCTAAGTTGGTGTTTATTGCTACTCCGATGGTATCACGCTTCAAAGGTCTATAATCTTCAACACTTAGCACCTATTGGTAGTCAATGCTCCTAATCTTTCCTATCTAACATGTATGCTTCCAAAATCCAAACATATAGCATACATGTAGGGGGAGCTATTGCTATCAATTTGAATTCATGATCACATATCCATAATTTTTACACATGGTAATATACTTGGACAATGTGACATGGGTTCAATCAAAATTTTATCATAATATCTTTGTAAAAGGTTTGTCACCAATTACCAACAAGGGGGAGATTGAAAGTCCTATGTTTGGTGTTGGTAATTAGTGACAATGCCTAAGTACTAATCCTATGCCTAAGTTGTATGTAGCATATGAGGATTAGTACATTCCAAGGTTGGTGGCAAGGTGGACATGGTGATCATGATGGCCACACTTGGATTTGGACGCAACCCTACGTGATCAAGGCAAAGGTATATGCTTAAGGGTTGTGTTTTAGTAACCAAGACACCTAGTGGGTGTGGTTACATTATAGGATAGATAGCCGTACTATAAAGAGAGGAATGACGCGGCTATTGAACTCCTAAGTGCCTCTAGGTGTGCATTTCATAATTATATGCATTTGGATAGAACTAATAACGCCTCGATAAATGATTGTGAAAATGCTAACACACTCGCACATGACGTGATCACTTGGTGGTGTTAGCACATTTGCGATGGCGTTGGAGTTTGAGCAGTAGAAAGGATTTGGGTTCCTCTCTCCCTCCCGCCGAGCTTGCGAGGCGGGATTCAGGCGTTTTCGAGGAGTTGAAATGACTTTTTCCACTACGCCGGAAGTCGGAAAAGAAACGGAGGCGAACGGAGGTCATAGAGGTGACCGGACGCTGAACCGGACACGGTCTCTAAATGACCGGACACGTCCGGTCAGCGTTCAGCGTCTGCGCGTGTTTTAGTTTGATGATCGGACACGCAGCGCGTCCGGTCACTGTCGATCGGACGCGTCCGGTCGTTCAGGGAGCTTACTGGACTCAAACCAGACGCTGGCACTGTTTTGTTGTGCGCTGCTCAGGCTTGACCAGCGCGTCCGGTCAGTCACGGGACCAGCGCGTCCGGCCGTTCGCAGCGTGTCCGGTCTGCGCGTCAATTGCGTCCGGTCGTTGCTTTGCAGTTAGCCGTTGTGCGACCGGCGCGTCCGGTCAGTTGGACCAGCGCGTCCGGTCAGTGCTTCACGACTTAGCCGTTGCGCGATCGACGCGTCCGGTCAGTTGGACCAGCGCGTTCGGTCAGCACGACTTTGGCTGTTTCAAGTTTCTAACGGCTATATTCGAAGGGGTACGTCTATAAATACTCGTTGGCCGGCTCAAAGATCTCTCTCTCTTGAACATTTGATATACTTGTGAGCACTTTGAGCTAAGCAACTCCCCTTCCACTCATCTCTCTTGCTTCCTTGCATATTCGAAGTGAGATTGAGTGATCCAAGTGCTTTTGCATTGTGAGATTGCATCTAGTTGGCACTTGGTGGTTGATTTGCTGCGGGATTCTTGTTTCTCTTGGTGGTTGCTGCCACCTAGACGGCTTGGAGCAGCTTGGAGGTGTTGGCAAGAGTTGGTGATTGTTCTTGGCCACCTCCGGTGATTGTGACGGGTTTGTGCCTACCTCGGCGAAGCGCCAAAGGCTACATTAGTAAATTGCTCGTGTCATCGCAACCTTTTGCCATTTGGTAGGTTCTTGTGGCGCCTTTTGAGAGGCTCGGTGTGTGACCGATTAGCCACCGAACCACGTGGTGAAGAGGGACACAACAGGGACTAGCGTGTCGGCAAGCACGTGAACCTCGGGATAAATCTTCGTGTCATCATTCTTATTGTGTTTGATCGATCCCGGTGGTTGTGTATTGTGGTATTCATCTCTTGATCATATTGTTTGGTTGGCTCAATACTTCGCCCCTCGGTGATACCCTCCTAACTCTCTCTTGTATTAATTTCTTAGTTACCTTGCTAGCTTGTTAGTGTAACTCTTAGCTTATGTAGCTAGCTAGCTTTAGTTGTAGTTAAGTTGTGCGGTTTGACTTGTGCGGTTGAGTGCAAATATTCTAGAATTGTGAATTGGTTAGGTGGCTTGCAATCACCCCGTAGGCTAAGCAAAACTCGTATCTCGCTACTTGTTATATTGATAAACTTGTTTAGCTTGTCTTTGTAGAAACTTTTAAAAGGCTATTCACCCCCTCTAGTCATCAAGACCTTTCAACATGACCATGAGCAATAAAGAAACTAGGAATAGGAATAAATAAAATACTAATAACTTCAAGAACAACAACAGATAGATTAATATTTTAGGAAAAATCAGTACTGTTTTCATTTTTCTGGTTTGGAATGAATTAGTTATGAACTTTTAGAAAAAAAAATTAGCTTTTATTGTTTCATTAATATACAAAACCACCTTTGGAACCATGTAGATGGCAAAGATGTTTGAAAATAGTTGTATGTACAAAAATTAAATTCGGACAATATTTTGATGGATGAAATGGAATTATCCCTTAACATTATTGTGTACCACCTTTTTAGTTTTCTTTTTAAGTCAAACTACTCTAACTTTAACAAAATTTATATACAAATAAATTTCACGGTTGATTTAACCAAACCAATTTAGTTTGATATATAGATATGATGTATTTTTCTATAGGTGTGGTCAAAGTTAGAGAATATGTACACGGCTTACATTTTAGAACGGATGGAGCATACATTATTCTTGTATTCCACAACTTAACTGGTGGACCAAATTAAATTCTTGCAAGCGACATCTTATATGCTATAGCTTCATGGTATCACATAATAAACTAGCATATTGTTTGAACCAATGGAAGGTTATCAAGTGGAATGACCGTTGATTAGTTAAGTTCCACTGGTTCCATCAATTCAACTTCAGCTACTAGCAGTTGTAGCGTCGCTGTTACTGTTAGCTACTAGCAATAGCATACTGTTCGTCCGTTCTTCTGGTACTGAACATATATACATGACGGGTTTTCTCACGTAAACTTAACTTTGACATTTCTTCTGTCAAGTCCTCAAACGTACACGTGCTGCAGAGTACTGCAGACTGCACAAACCACTCTCCCAAGTTATATTTAGGGCAGATGCCTGCTATCCTTCGTTTGGAGGTGTCTATAGTACTCTATACCACAATCCTGTTCTTTTTATGATTTGCAAAAAAGAAAGAAAGAAAGAAAAAACTGTTCTTTTTGTAGTCCGTGTGGTGGTTTCACAGTTTCTTTCATTTCAGAGCAAGCATATATGACGAATGTAGTCGTTCGTTCATCCATCACACGACTAGCTTATTCGTTCGGATGTCCCTGTTTTGTGCAGCGTGCAGCTGTTGTTGGGGTCGTCAGCCGCCGTTTGTGTGTCTTCACTCTCCAAAGAAGCTTGTCGCAGAACCTCCTAAATAATATGGTTCACATGTACTTGTTATTGTCTTAAAGACCTCTAACCACCATACATATGCACCACAGAACTTAAGAAGTCTGTCGGGTGTCATCGGGAAACCCGAATCATCCACGATCTTCGGAGCAGGATCATATTTCAGAGGCATTACAGTATTACAACAGTTTATATAATAATTTACATCAGAGTACAAAAGCGGAAGTCTTACATAACATAAGTTCACAAACCCGTTGTTCCGAATTTACAAAGCTTAAGTTTAGTGTTACAACCATAATGTGAAGTAGTCTGAGTAACATTATTACAATCACCAAAACGCGACGCTCTGCCCAAGAGCCAAACATCTTACTCGTCGTCGCTTACCGCAAAGACAGTCATACAACAGGGTCCGAAACACACCTGTTCATGAGACGCACCTGCAACAGGGGTTCAACAAAACCTGAGTACGAAAGTACTCAACAAGGATTATCCGATGAAATAGGGTGAAGACGACTCAGGAATGCAGGCTCAGGGGAATCGAAGTGAGGTTTTAGCAAGAATCAAGGTTCTTTTGCACAAAAACTACTAATAGTGAATCCTTAAGATCAATGTTTTATCTCAGTATTAATTATCAACATGATGTAAGTGCTTCTAATCTAGATTATATAACTCATACAACTTCTTTCTTATTCTCCGACTAAAGTTTCATTTCTTAACTACGATGTTGAACAGAGAATCGAGTCTCCTTAACTGAGGAGCAGCGACGATTCAAATCGATTATACCCAGCTGGGGATCTCTAACCACAAGACACATGTAGGACTTTAACCTACAGATATCAACCTTCACTTGGATCCTCCAAAACATGACCGGGTCCAGCGCCACCCGAGAGTACAGTACACCTCCAATCCAACCCTTGACTACGAGGGTACACACTACTCTCGCCATCTCTTCACTCCTAGTGCGCGGTTGGCCGTTCACATGTTAGAATTACCAAGGTCTTAGGCTTACCGGAATATGTGGTTAGTTACAAATTCTCGATGCACACAATTCAAACAACGGTACGGTCTTTAATTGACTCAGTCGGAGACACTATATGGGGACTCCTTTCCTGATACAAGTCCACCGACCGGTCCTAGATCATCATCATCATGATTCATCAAGTGGTTGTCCAACAACCCTTCAAACTTTACTTAACATTTTTAAAGTTTTCTCATTAAGCATGGCTAAGCATACTAAGCATTTTCAAATAAAAACAATAACAAGGATGATATCGAAGTATCAAGGATGGTAATGCAGTAATTAGGTTATTACTCAACTCCTATCACTTAGTGCAATAAAGCATTAATGTAAGTGAAGTAAGCTTTTCAAAACGCAAGGAAGGCTTAAATGTAACTGGGGCTTGCCTTGGTCGACGGGAAGTTCAGGTTCTGGGTCAGTACCATAAATATCAAATCCCACCTCCATGGACGTCGGCTCTTCTTCGGGGACGGATTCAACTTCGGCAATCTCCTCGTTCACGGGGACTACATGCGATGATAAGGCATGCTTAAAATGATGAAGTATTAAACATGATGCTTGATAGATGAATAACAAGGTTAATAACTTGAGTACAACTTTCTTTCGCGGTACAGTTGCAAAGCAAACGATTCCAACCTAACTATAATTTAGGGTTTGATTAAGTTAATTACCTTATTAAGGATTTTTGTTTATCACATGAAATAACACCCATTAAGTCTTAAAAACATAGATAAGAGAGTTCAAACAATCAATTAAGAGTGCTAAAGGTCATTAAGTGTTAATGACCCAAAGTCAACACTCAATCTCAAAGTCAAACAACCCTAAGTCCTTAGGTTCTAATTACAAGATTAACTAATTAATTAATAAAGCATAAATTAAGAATAAAATCAACTTCATCTAATTGAGCTCAAACTTTTTCTATAGATTGGTCATGGTCTAAATTAGTGTCAAAACAAATTTCATGATTTTTGGATTAATATTTTAATTACTAAAATTCCTGAAAGTTGCATTTAACATTTAATTGAGCTAATTAAATAACTTACAAGAAGTAATCAAAATTGGAATTTAATATTTTTTTCTAGATAGTTCACACCTTAGAAAGCTTACTAAAATTTTTTCACTATTTTAGGAGTTCTACAAAAATTCTATTGAAATAAACAAAAAACTGTCACTATTCACATTTTTGAAAAAGAAAAACAAAACCGCAGCTTGGGCTGACTTCTCCTTCTCCTCTGGCTCGGCCCAGCAACGCGCGGCCCAGTCGCGCGTAGTCGTCCGCTCCCGCTCCCGCAGCCCAGCCGCGCTCACCCGGCCCAGCAGCACGCGCGGCCCAGCAACGCGGCCCGTCCGCGCGCACTCGCTCATGCTCGCACGCTCTCCCTCTCTCGCTCTCTCTCTGACAGCGTGGCCCCGCCTGTCATCCCTCACCTTCCTCTCTCGCTTTCTCTCCCTGCGGTCCGGCCATGACGGCACGGTGGCCGGCCGGCGACCACGACCTCGGTGCCCCAACCAACCGGTCCAACATGAGCTACACCACACCGCGAACCTCACCGGAGCACTCTCACGACCCCAAACCCTCCGGAGGTAGCACCTCACCGACTATGGCGGCTCACGGCGTCCCAGCGATACAAGTCGGTAGCGGTTAAATCGAAGGCATGGGAAGCAGCAGCAGCTCACCGCAAGTGCAGTGGAGCAACCAACAGACGCGGAGAGGCGGTGGAGATGGCTGGCCACGTGAGGCGGCTCGGTGGCGCTCGGTCACCGGAGTTGGGAAAGGAGACGGTGGCGCGGGTGATTTGGGCGGAAAGGGGTTGGTGTAGGCGGACCAGGAGACGCGCAAGAACGAGGCAAACTCGATGGTGCGGTGGTTTTAGCTGGAGACAGCTCAACGGCGGCAGCAGCGAGCGGTGGAGTTGAGCGGTGGCGACGGTAAAAACAGAGCAAAAGAAGAAGAAGAACGACGGTGTACTTGGCCTTTTAAATAGGTCTCCAGCGGTGCTAGAAGGCGCGCGCGGACGAGGTGGCGATCGCAGGTGCGTCTGGAAGCTGGCCGAAGGCCACGGCGGCTCGCCGGTGCCCATGCCGCGCGGTGCCCGGCCGGGATTCATCGGTGCACTGTAGCTCCCCCCAAATTTTCAATTTCAAACTGTTTTTTTCAAATTACTCCCAAAATCATGTAGTAACTTGAAAATTTCCCAAGATATGAAATCTTTAGAATTTCAATCTCTACAAGTTTTATGTTCAAAACTTTTTAAAATTCGAACTGGATTTTGAAATTTGAATTTGAAATCAAAAGGGGACACTTTTCTAGAATTTGGTAATTTAGAATTTTAATCTTTAGAATTTCAATCTCTACAAGTTTTATGTTCAAAACTTTTTTAAATTCGAACTGGATTTTGAAATTTGAATTTGAAATCAAAAGGGGACACTTTTCTAGAATTTGGTAATTTAGAAATTACTTTCAATTTTATGTTGAAACTTCAAAAACTCAAAATACCAAAGTTGTACATCTAGCCAAGACCTACAACTTTGCCATTCAAACCATTTTCAAATTCTGCCTCTATTTCGAAATTTGAGTTTGGGGATGAAAAGGGGTCAAATTTGGAATTTGCTTCTTTTCAAAATTACTCAAGATTTTACACTAAAACTTTGAAAACTCAAAACACCAAACTTGTAGCCCTTGAAAAGATCTACAAACTTTGTTTTAAACTTTTTTTTTTCCAAATTTTGCTTAAATTTTGAATTATTTAAAAAGGGGTAAAATCAGGGTTTTGTATTTTAGGGTTTTCGGAAGAATTTCAAATCGAAACTTGTTGCTACTTAATTGGTGAGTATTTAGTGATCACACCATCACCCAAATGCATCATTGAGTCAAGCATCACATGTTTGACTAAATGCCACTCTTGGTTGATCAGGTTGACTTTGGAAATTCTTTTAATAATTCCTCAAATTTGAATTCGAATCCGAATGGGAAAACTTGCAACAAGTTTTGGATTCCAAATTCAAACTCAAACTTGAAGCTTTATTTTATGAGTTGGACTTGAGCTCATACCCTACAAGTGACACTAATGTACAACACCGTCATACACCTCAACTTACATAGGGCATAAACTAAGTATTTGCGGTGACATTCGAAATTAGGGTTTTCAGATTCGAGTCACACACTGTAACAGAACCGACCAAATTATAAGAGCACAAGTACAAAAACATGCACCGAAGCGCTCAAATTTTTGAACTTGAGCCCATATAATCCCGGTAGTCAATCAAAATCACGAAGGATTTCAAACCAACTTGCTTACAACCAGGATCGCATCATTCAACATACAACATCATACGTTACATTTCACAAGTAGTTCTGAAATAAGTTTACACACACGGAGTCGCAATTAATACAAACCAAGTTTATAAAGTAGCGGAAGCAAACACACACCAGTTGTTTAACTACTGCCAGTCTTGTTGATCAACAACCCACAAAAGCATCAGGAAAGTACATAAAGATGATCACGCCCTAGTGATCTAGTCTTCGTCACCCGCAGGGTGGAGACAAGTTTTGCAGAAGCCTTGATAGAGCATATCATCTGCAACAGGAGGGAATAAACCCTGAGTACTGGAATGTACTCAGCTAGACTTACCCGTCAAAAACCAGAAATAAGATGACACCAAGGATTATGCAAGACTTTCACAAGAGGCTAGCTGACATCACATTTTTGCATAAAGGCATAAGTAATTGAGACTCTTATAACCTGTACTAGCAGTTATTTTTAGCATTTACCTGTCATCTATCTTAGCACCTGTACTAAACATGCACTTGATTAATATCAAACAATTATCATCATTATATCCAGAGCAGGTATGAATTGTGGCAACATTGTATCATTCCCTTAACCACCAGTTCATTTAATGAGATCTACGTTGCCGCTGCTCAAGTCAAGTGCTCACTAACCGGGAGCGACGGCGATTCGAATCGAATTCCTATCCAGCTAGAGGGGTATTTCTAACACTTACCGTGCAGACCCCTGCCAGGGTCGCACAGGCCACCGTTTCATATGATTCAGGAATCGCGGGTCCGAATGATGTCGCGACCCCAAGGGCGACACTCTGCCAGGTGATAGGGACTCTAACCCCCCTTGGTCTCACGCCAATGTCCCCAAGCACATCCTTTCTCTCCTCCAAGAAGCAACCTACCATTCGATTCCCGGCCTGAACCACATTACTCGGCTTCGCGGTCGGAACGGCTTATCCGGCCAACTAAGTGTTAGACTGCGTTCAACATGACTCAAGGACGTACAGCGAATCGGTCCTTAAACGACTCAGACGGGCATAGCTCCACACCCAAGACGTGAAGTGTCTTACGGCTGTACTATCGAACTCCCGCCCGGTCTCAATTTCATTTTTAAGCATGGTTCCATCCACGATAGCCATAAAGCCACTCGTGACTCCTTCCTACATCTCGCGGATGACCGGAAATCACCCGACTTCTATCGTACTAAGCAGGGCTAAGCATTGACACGTGCCTAAACCTAATATAGGATTAAGTACGATATCTGGACAAGGACATGTATAATGCAACAAGTGTTTTCATATAACTCCTACAACTTAATGCAGTAAACAATTAAAAATACTCAAGATTAATTTATAAATCAGTAGGTTCAGCATGCACCGGGGCTTGCCTTTCAGAAAGGTTGAAGGCCGGTGGTCAGGACACTCAGGTAGATCTTCGGCAGGAGCTTCTCCGCCGACAGGTTCCGCTGGCTCCTCTGGCTGATCCTAGACTTCCTCCGGAATCACTGGCTCGAACTCGAGGAGTGTTACCCCCTCCGGAACACCTATTGCATGAGTGCACAATAAATATCATGGGTGCATAATGGTGCAACATGCTCGGGATGAAATGCATTTCAGCAATAAAAGTACTCTACTCCAGTCACTTTATCAGTACGTGCAAATCTCTTCTCCGGTGGAGAAGTACTTACCTAAGCTACTCAACCTAAGATACAGCTGTTCTTCTTCGGTTAAGGCCCTAACACCTAACAACACAAGAGTAATATTACTTAGATTACCACAGTAAGATATTCTGGACAGCAGCTCAAAGATTCTGACATAACTGAAGATTCCTAACTCCAAAAGATATGATCTAAGACAATCTGGAAAGCTTAAGAAATGCACTACAAAATATTTTCAGACCTCCACACTTAATTCCAAAGTTTACCTAGTCGAAATTCCAAAGTTCCAGAATCTGTCCTCTCCAAACAGAGAGCAGCCATTTCTGGAGAGTCCCTTTAAACAGCTACAACTTTTAGACTACTAGACCAAATGCTCCCAAATTTTAACACAAGCTAATTTGTCAAGTTTACTGCAACTTTGGTATTTACAAGTTTTCCAGCAAACACTTTTATCAAGGTCAAACATAGAAATACTACCAGCAGTCCAGAAAACCTAGAATTGTAAAGGTTAAATATTTATTGATATGGCAAACATCCCATAAGACAAAACTAATGTTACCACAAGTTCACATAGGTCACAAAAACACCAGAAAGTAAGGTTGGCCCACCTAAAATATTTATTTAAACCCATTTCTTAATTTACTTAAGTAATTATGTGGAATTTTAAACATATATGTAAACGGCTCCTAAAATTCTGCAAAAATTACAGGAGACTCTCTGACCCAAGAAAAGACTACTGTAAAAATTTGAACTCAATTTATTCACAGGAACTCTCTGAACAAAATTCACAAGCCCAAAAGGCTGATTTTTGTATAAATAACAAAGCATAGTAAAAAGTGTCAAACAACAGATTTCTTAATTTTCTTGGACACTCTAGGGTACCAAGACATTCTCCAAAAATTTATAAGAACATTGCACATGTAGAAAAATTACTAAAATTCATTTAAGTATTTCCTAGAATAACAAGATAGCATTATAACTTGAAAAGTACTTAAGCACTACTGTCCAAATTTTTACCAGAGCTAGAGCAAGTATAAATTAGCCTACCCACCGAATTTCATAATTTTTGGAACACTGAAACTCAAGATATAATTTAAACAAGTTTGCATGTGATTTAAAACACATTTCAAAGACCTATTTAAATATCCCAGAAACTACACATCACATAACCAAATCATATTTTTCTAAAACACTACACATCATGTAGATCATAACAAAATTTATCTCATGATTTTTGAGCAGGTGAAACCCTAGATCTGCCTTTTCTAAACCCCAATAAAAATTGTGACAAAATAAAATAAATGAAACTGATTTTATCTGGAACTGGGCCGGCCCGGGACAGACGCGGCCCAAGACGCGCGCGCGCGGCCCGCTTGGGCTCCCGCCCACGTGCGGCAACAGACAGGTGCCCCCCGCGTGTCAGCGAAAGAGGACAGGGGAGCGGGCGGCAGTGCGCGCCGGCGAGCGATTCCTCGCCGCCGGTGGCTCCTCTGACCAATCCAAGTTCACCGACGTCTTGCCCAGACCCAACCGCACTGAGGCTACCCCTTTTCCCCAAAGCTGATGCACCGCAGCACCTAGGCCGACGGCGATGGCGGACGGTCGTGGTGCCTGGTGGTACGCCGGCGAGTCCCGGCCGTCGCACGGCCTACCGAAGGGTGCATCACCTTTCTGGACTCCTAGTGGACCTCTCGAGACCACTCACACAGACGGGGATGGAACGGAGCCGCTTGACCGCGTGAGCACTTGGCCGGCAGCCATGGCGCAGCCGTGCACGGTCTCGTTCCATCATGGCTGTCCCGATACTGGCGGTAATATCTTCATCCTAGCATCTACACGTGACAGGGAGGGGGAAACGTGGGTGAAGGCAGACGGAGAACTACTGTGTGGTGCTGGCCACGGTGACCCGCACATGGCGGAGCTCCGGTGAGCTTCGGTGAGCGGACGAAAACGGCAATGCGGCTCACCTTGGGCTCAATCCAACCTACCGACGGGTCGAGGAGGTGTAGGACGGGGAGGCAGAGGGATGGACGTGGTCCGGCGAGCGGTGGTGAGTGCGCGAGCTAGGAGACAGCTGCGGCGGCAATGGTGTCTCCGGTTTCTGCCTCGGCGAGCCCGGTCAGAGCGAGAGGGAGGGAGAAGAAAATGAGCGCGAGTGAGGGGGTGGAGGTGGCCGCTCGGTGTTCAATCCCGCGTCTGGGCTCGCGACGTGGAGGCGATGGCAGCGCTCGGTCGACACGCGGCGACGCTCTCCTGCCCGAGCGCCACGACATGCCGGTGTTCGAGCTCGTTGACTGAAACCGAGCCTCCAAAGATCGACTGACAGGGCAGTTTCGTCGACGATTTACTCTCAAACCAGCTCGTGTTAGTGAAACCTCCAATTAGCAAAGTTGTAGACCTATGTGAGCACTACAAGTTTGTAAAAGGCACCATGAGCTGGTTCGGTTTGGATTTGAAACTACAGGGCTCCAAAGTAGTGTACTTGGAAACTGAAACGTGTTTTCAGTCAGTGAAACCGACTGAAACCCTATTTTCAAGACACCACAACTCCTAAACCATTTAGAACTAGGTGATGGTGATATTGACAATGTTGTAGAGCTATGGGTGGACAACAACTTTGTCAATTGGCTCAAGGACCAACTCGGCCTGGTTTGTGAGTTATAAGGTGCCAAAGTGAGGTACAGTGAAACAGTTTTCAGCTTCACACTTAGCCAAAATTGCTTAGTCCCAAGACAGCCTCTAATACTGACTTGTGGGCCATTTTTGAGCATGCTCTGGTCATTTTCATGAGATGGCCATATTAGAACTTTTGTTCCTTATGAAATTCTCTACAACTTTGCTTAAGGGTGCTCCTCCATGCAAGGTCTCTAAGCTGGACTTTTTAATTGGTCAAACTAGAGCATCCTAGGGCTAAATGGTGGTCAACTACACCTTGGAGGGCATTTTGGTGATTTTGGTCAACATGAACCTTGCTCCATGAGTGACCCTAAGTATAACTAAGGTGTTGTGAGATGTAATTAGCTACTCTACCCTTTAGTTACACCAACTCCCTAATGTCACATGATGTGAGTCAAACTAAAGTCTAAAAAAACAATCACATTAGTTGCAATCACATAAAATAACATGAAATGATGCATGCTTATGCTCATGCAATGCAATGCAATTATGGAGCTAAACACCTGGGGTGTTACAGCCCTCCCCCCTTATAAAAATCTCGTCCCGAGATTTGGAAAGCGTACCATTTTTCATAGAATTCCTTATAACCATCCCGCAAATAGTCCTCCCGTTCCCATGTAGCGTCACTTTCACTACCCTGATTACTCCACATTACTTTATACCACTTAACCACTTTGCTTCTAGTCACTCGTTCCTGAGTATCGATCACTCGGACTGGCTTTTCTTCGTAAGTTAGATCGGATTCCAGCCTGATATCTCCTAAAGGGACTCTTTCCTCAGGAACTCGAAGACACTTTTTGAGCTGGGATACATGGAAGACGTTGAATATGGCACTCATTTCAGGAGGTAACTGGATCTTGTACGCAACAGCTCCACTCTTGCCTATGATTTGGAAGGGACCCACGTATCTCGGCGCAAGTTTCCGCTTAACACCAAAACGTTGGACACTCTTCATTGGAGAAACTTTCAGATAAACGAAGTCTCCAACTTCAAACTCGAGTGGTTTTCTACGATGATCAGCATAACTTTTCTGTCTAGCTTGGGCTGCAGCCATATGTTTTTGGATGGTACGGACTTGTTCCTCAGCTTCCTCAACAAAAGCAATACCATAAAATCTCCTCTCACCAGCTTCTATCCAATTTAGTGGGGTTCTACACCTACGACCGTATAAAGCTTCGAATGGGGCCATCTTAATACTCTCTTGGTAACTATTATTGTACGAGAATTCGGCTAGAGGTAACCATTTTTCCCAAGAACCCTTAGATGAAATGACACATGCTCGCAACAGATCTTCCAAGATTTGGTTAACCCGTTTCGTCTGACCAGACGTCTGGGGGTGATAAGCAGAGCTTCTCACTAACTTGGTTCCCAGAAGGTGATGCAAGTGCTCCCAAAAACGAGCAGTGAACTGGGGACCACGGTCAGATATGATAGTACGAGGTATCCCGTGGAGCCGGACTATCTGATTGAAGTACAACTCAGCATAGTCAGTGGGACGATAGTCCACTCTGACCGGAATGAAGTGAGCTGACTTGGTTAGGCGGTCCACAATTACCCAGATGGAGTTATGATTTTTGACAGTAGGAGGAAGTCCAACAATGAAATCCATACTTATCTCTTCCCATTTCCAACCTGGGATAGAAAGTGGTTGAAGTAACCCAGCTTTCATATGCACAGCTTTAACTCTACAGCAGGTGTCACACCTAGCCACATATGCAGCTATTTCTTTCCGCATTTTGGTCCACCAATAGTATGGCTTCAAATCATAATACATCTTATTGCTACCAGGATGGATGGACAACTTGGAGGAGTGTGCTTCAGACATAATATCATTTCTAAGCTTTCGGTCCTTAGGCACAACTAACCTATCCTTGAACCATAGTACACCCTCTTCATCTACCCTGAACTGGGTAGTTTCTTGCTCTTTCATCTTACGCTTGATGTGGAATATACCAGTGTCAGTCTTTTGGAGCTCAATAATTCTGCTTTTGAGAGTACAACTGACAGTGATGTTGTACAAGACTGCTGGATGTAGAAGGCGAGATCGATGAAAATCAGTTTCAACTAGGGAATGGCAATGAGACTTACGACTTAAAGCATCCGCAACCACATTTGCCTTGCCAGGATGATAGTGCACTTGAAGGTTATAATCCTTAATTAATTCGAGCCATCTTCTTTGACGCATATTTAACTCGGGTTGGGTGAAGATGTATTTGAGGCTTTTGTGGTCTGTGTAGATATTGCAGACATTGCCCAGCAGATAATGCCGCCACACTTTCAAAGCATGAACGACTACGGCGAGTTCTAAGTCATGCGTTGGATAATTCGCCTCATGTTTCCGAAGTTGTCGAGAGGTATATGCAATTACTCGGCCTTCCTGCATCAGAACACCTCCCAAACCTATGCCTGAGGCATCACAATAAACATCAAATGGTTTCTCGATATCCGGTTGTGCCAAAACCGGAGCTGAGGTTAGGAGGGTTCGCAGTTGGTGAAAAGCCGCCTCACACTCAGGAGTCCAGACAAACCTGGTGTCTTTTTGTAGCAACCGAGTCATTGGCTTGGCTATTTTCGAGAAATCCGGGATGAAGCGACGATAATAGCCAGCCAAACCAAGAAAACTCCGGACCTCGTGAACCGAGATAGGAGCCTTCCAGTTCAGTACTTCTTGTACCTTGGCGGGGTCCACCATAATTCCTCCATCGGACAACACATGTCCAAGGAAAGGTACCTCACGAAGCCAGAATTCACACTTACTGAACTTTGCATATAATTGATGTTCGCGCAGTCTGGTGAGGACTATATGCAGATGTTCAGCGTGATCTTCCTCATTTATAGAATATATCAGGATGTCATCAATGAATACCACTACAAACTTGTCCAATTCAGGCATAAACACCGAATTCATCAAGTACATGAAGTGTGCAGGGGCGTTGGTCAAGCCAAAAGACATAACAAGATACTCATAAAGACCGTATCTGGTGGAAAAGGCTGTCTTTGGAACATCTTCCGGGCGGAATTTAATTTGATGGTAGCCAGATCTTAGATCGATCTTGGAGAAAACTTTAGCTTTAGACAACTGATCGAACAAGATGTCGATACGTGGTAGAGGGTACTTATTTTTGACAATGACTGCATTGAGAGGTCTATAATCTACGCACATCCGCAACGACTGATCCTTCTTCTTTACAAAGATAGCAGGACATCCCCACGGAGACGAACTGGGACGAATCAACCCCTTCTTCAAAAGTTCATTCAATTGCACCTTAAGTTCAGCTAGTTCATTTGGAGGCATCCTATAGGGTCTCCTAGAGATGGGTGCCGTGCCAGGCAACAACTCGATTTTAAACTCCACATCCCGATCCGGAGGGAGCCCCGGCAAATCATCGGGAAAAACGTCCGAAAACTCATTTACTACTGGAATTTCGGCCAATGCCTTTGCTTGCACAGCATGAACTTCCCCAGACAAATCAACTTTTCTGGGAAGTTGTACCAGAAAACCCTTTTGATCTGTAGGATCTCTGAGCATAACTACCCGAGTGGATGTATCAATGAGTACCCCATTCTGACTCATCCAATTCATGCCCAGAATAACATCTATGCCTAAACCCGGCAAAACCACTAAGGCAAGCGGGTACTTTTGCCCTTCTATCTCAAGCTCAAGATTTCCCACTACTTTATTTGTGGAAATATTCCCACTTGCTGCACTAATACAATAACCCCCACCTTCAACAGTATGCAATTTGTGTGCAAACTCTGATGTAAACTTAGGACTGATAAAGGAATGCGAAGCACCTGAATCAAAAAGTACCACTGCAGGATGTTGGTCAACTAGAAACTTACCAGCAGTGACAACCTCACCAGATGGGATCTCCTCAATACTGTTATAATGAGCGTGCCCTTGCCGGCCACCTTGGTTGACATTCTTCTTAGGGTAAGGACAGTTCCTGGACCAATGGCCTGGCTTGTTGCAGTTTCAGCAAGGCATGTTGCTAGGAGGGACATTGGAGCTGCCTTGGCCCGAATTACCCTTTGGCAGAGCCACTGTATATGCCTTGCGAAACCCAGTCTTCACTGGCGCCTTCTTTTGAGGAGGACGGAACTTAGCACTAGTGGCAGGAGTGCGAGGAGGAGCCCTCGGTTTCGTCACGGCACCGAAGGGTGCTAATCGTGACACCATCATCGAACGCACGCAATAAGACATCCAATTGTGATCGAAAGCGACAGGTTCAACTAAACATCCAGGAAACATAGGGTTTGACCTTACACCCCCAAAGTCAAGTTATTACAAAGCCTCACTCCAACATAGGGAGGGCACAAAAGACGATCCTAACATCATAGCTACGTGATAACTACTCTAAGCATCGTCCTCAGAGTCAGTGGCAAGGATCTCCCCACCATCCTCATCACTAACAGGTTCTAACTCCTCATCTTCTTCTTCTTCTTCTTCTTCTGGTGCTTCTTCTGGTTTGACATCTTGGGGTCCGTTGACCTCCACTTCATCATCATCTTCAGCCATGATGATTTCCGAACCCATGTCCTCATCTGCGTTGATATTTCGAGGCAGTAGAGGATTTAACTGGTTGTTCAGGCGGTGCACTTCTTCATGAAGATTGTCATTGTATTCTTCAGCATTCTCCAACTGTTGCTCGAGCTCAAACTGACGAGCTCTCAGAACATTCTCCTCGTGCCAGGCTTCATCCCTCTGATTCATGACATGGACCAGCATGCGTTGACAGTTGCGATGTGCTACTGTCAATCTCTGGACTGCAAGTGTTTCCTGGTCACGATCACGGATCACTTGCTCCAGTTGCTGACGCGTTGCATTCCTAGCAGCAGTCACTTCAGCCAACTCAGCCCTCAGCCTATCCACCTCAGTGGGCTCAAGGCGGGGCTCACGTGGAGCGAGCTGGTGACGAGGTGCCCTGCCCCCAGTGGACTTGCGAGCGGTCCTCTTGGTACGTGCCATCTGTAGCAACCAGATACGACTTAAAGTGAGGATCATTTAGGGGATACGAAATTTAATTTAGTCGGGAGTACTAAAATTTTTAAGGAGGGAGTAAATGATATGTATGATATAATTAAACATGATGCATGCACGTTCCGTACGCCCTCTCACCTTAGTAGAAACCTAAAGTTCTAACGCTAGGCGGTGGCATACATACGTTCTCTCATATAAGCGAAACTATCGGTCTACTCGTTACGCTGTTAGTGTACCTGCAGAAAATCTCATTTCAGCCCAACAGTTTCCCAATATAAGCACACAAGAAAGCAGTAATTTAAATACTTTCCATATACACATCCCCTGATGTATATACTTCAGTATCAAAGCTACCCGATATATATATTCCCACAATTAAGTGCTTACGTAATCACATGGTTTAATCATGTAAGTATACAAGTCACCAAAACTACTCTCCCCTAGATCGCCGGTTGGACGATCATGCTCTCACAACTCACACTTACCAGAGCGTCGAGGCAATTGATCCATACATTACCACCCAAGTGGATGGCATCCATACAATATCACGCCGTATGGACGACGAAACAAAAACAAACAAGGCCCCCAAGTTAGTCTTTATAATAAGCCACCTAAGAGTCCTTATTTGGGCTAAGGGATGTGATCACTGGCATACCTATGAATATATATATATATATATATATATATATATATATATATATATATATATATATATATATATATATATATATATATATATATATTAGAGTTTTAACCCTTTTTATAATCAAATACTTTTGTTTTTTAAATACTAGTACGATGTGTTTAATGTTGAATTATGCTCCGGTACCAGCTGTAACAGAACCGACCAAATTATAAGAGCACAAGTACAAAAACAAGCACCGAAGCGCTCAAATTTTTGAACTTGAGCCCATATAATCCCGATAGTCAATCAAAATCACGAAGGATTTCAAACCAACTTGCTTACAACCAGGATCGCATCATTCAACATACAACATCATACGTTACATTTCACAAGTAATTCTGAAATAAGTTTACCCACACGGAGTCGCAATTAATACAAACCAAGTTTATAAAGTAGCGGAAGCAAACACACACCAGTTGTTTAACTACTGCCAGTCTTGTTGATCAACAACCCACAAAAGCATCAGGAAAGTACATAAAGATGATCACGCCCTAGTGATCTAGTCTTCGTCACCCGCAGGGTGGAGACAAGTTTTGCAGAAGCCTTGATAGAGCATATCATCTGCAACAGGAGGGAATAAACCCTGAGTACTGGAATGTACTCAGCTAGACTTACCCGTCAAAAACCAGAAATAAGATGACACCAAGGATTATGCAAGACTTTCACAAGAGGCTAGCTGACATCACATTTTTGCATAAAGGCATAAGTAATTGAGACTCTTATAACCTGTACTAGCAGTTATTTTTAGCATTTACCTGTCATCTATCTTAGCACCTGTACTAAACATGCACTTGATTAATATCAAATAATTATCATCATTATATCCAGAGCAGGTATGAATTGTGGCAACATTGTATCATTCCCTTAACCACCAGTTCATTTAATGAGATCTACGTTGCCGCTGCTCAAGTCAAGTGCTCACTAACCGGGAGTGACGGCGATTCAAATCGAATTCCTATCCAGCTGGAGGGGTATTTCTAACACTCACCGTGCAGACCCCTGCCAGGGTCGCACAGGCCACCGTTTCATATGATTCAGGAATCGCGGGTCCGAATGATGTCGCGACCCCAAGGGCGACACTCTGCCAGGTGATAGGGACTCTAACCCCCCCTTGGTCTCACGCCAATGTCCCCAAGCACATCCTTTCTCTCCTCCAAGAAGCAACCTACCATTCGATTCCCGGCCTGAACCACATTACTCGGCTTCGCGGTCGGAACGGCTTATCCGGCCAACTAAGTGTTAGACTGCGTTCAACATGACTCAAGGACGTACAGCGAATCGGTCCTTAAACGACTCAGATGAGCATAGCTCCACACCCAAGATGTGAAGTGTCTTGCGGCTGTACTATCGAACTCCCGCCCGGTCTCAATTTCATTTTTAAGCATGGTTCCATCCACGATAGCCATAAAGCCACTCGTGACTCCTTCCTACATCTCGCGGATGACCGGAAATCACCCGACTTCTACCGTACTAAGCAGTGCTAAGCATTGACACGTGCCTAAACCTAATATAGGATTAAGTACGATATCTGGACAAGGACAGGTATAATGCAACAAGTGTTTTCATATAACTCCTACAACTTAATGCAGTAAACAATTAAAAATACTCAAGATTAATTTATAAATCAGTAGGTTCAGCATGCATCGGGGCTTGCCTTTCAGAAAGGTTGAAGGCCGGTGGTCAGGACACTCAGGTAGATCTTCGGCAGGAGCTTCTCCGCCGACAGGTTCCGCTGGCTCCTCTGGCTGATCCTGGACTTCCTCCGGAATCACTGGCTCGAACTCGAGGAGTGTTACCCCCTCCGGAACACCTATTGCATGAGTGCACAATAAATATCATGGGTGCATAATGGTGCAACATGCTCGGGATGAAATGCATTTCAGCAATAAAAGTACTCTACTCCAGTCACTTTATCAGTACGTGCAAATCACTTCTCCGGTGGAGAAGTACTTACCTAAGCTACTCAACCTAAGATACAGCTGTTCTTCTTCGGTTAAGGCCCTAACACCTGACAACACAAGAGTAATATTACTTAGGTTACCACAGTAAGATATTCTGGACAGCAGCTCAAAGATTCTGACATAACTGAAGATTCCTAACTCCAAAAGATATGATCTAAGACAATCTGGAAAGCTTAAGAAATGCACTACAAAATATTTTCAGACCTCCACACTTAATTCCAAAGTTTACCTAGTCGAAATTCCAAAGTTCCAGAATCTGTCCTCTCCAAACAGAGAGCAGCCATTTCTGGAGAGTCCCTTTAAACAGCTACAACTTTTAGACTACTAGACTAAATGCTCCCAAATTTTAACACAAGCTAATTTGTCAAGTTTACTGCAACTTTGGTATTTACAAGTTTTCCAGCAAACACTTTTATCAAGGTCAAACATAGAATACTACCAGCTGTCCAGAAAACCTAGAATTGTAAAGGTTAAATATTTATTGATGTGGCAAACATCCCATAAGACAAAAATAATGTTACCACAAGTTCACATAGGTCACAAAAACACCAGAAAGTAAGGTTGGCCCACCTAAAATATTTATTTAAACCCATTTCTTAATTTACTTAAGTAATTAAGTGGAATTTTAAACATATATGTAAACTGCTCCTAAAATTCTACAAAAATTACAGGAGACTCTCTGACCCAAGAAGAGACTACTGTAAAAATTTCAACTCAATTTATTCACAGGAACTCTCTGAACAAAATTCACAAGCCCAATAGGCTGATTTTTGTATAAATAACAAAGCATAGTAAAAAGTGTCAAACAACAGTTTTCTTAATTTTCTTGGACACTCTAGGGTACCAAGACATTCTCCAAAAATTTATAAGAACATTGCACATGTAGAAAAATTACTAAAATTCATTTAAGTATTTCCTAGAATAACAAGATAGCATTATAACTTGAAAAGTACTTAAGCACTACTGTCCAAATTTTTACCAGAGCTAGAGCAAGTATAAATTAGCCTACCCACCGAATTTCATAATTTTTGGAACACTGAAACTCAAGATATAATTTAAACAAGTTTGCATGTGATTTAAAACACATTTCAAAGACCTATTTAAATATCCCAGAAACTACACATCACATAACCAAATCATATTTTTCTAAAATACTACACATCATGTAGATCATAACAAAATTTATCTCATGATTTTTGAGCATGTGAAACCCTAGATCTGCCTTTTCTAAACCCCAATAAAAACTGTGACAAAATAAAATAAATAAAACTGATTTTATCTGGAACTGGGCCGGCCCGGGACAGACGCGGCCCAAGACGCGCGCGCGCGGCCCGCTCGGGCTCCCGCCCACGTGCGGCAACAGACAGGTGCCCCCCGCGTGTCAGCGAAAGAGGACAGGGGAGCGGGCGGCAGTGCGCGCCGGCGAGCGATTCCTCGCCGCCGGTGGCTCCTCCGACCAATCCAAGTTCACCGACGTCTTGCCCAGACCCAACCGCACTGAGGCTACCCCTTTTCCCCAAAGCTGATGCACCGCAGCACCTAGGCCGACGGCGATGGCGGACGGTCGTGGTGCCTGGTGGTACGCCGGCGAGTCCCGGCCGTCGCACGGCCTACCGAAGGGTGCATCACCTTCCTGGACTCCTAGTGGACCTCTCGAGACCACTCACACAGACGGGGATGGAACGGAGCCGCTTTACCGCGTGAGCACTTGGCCGGCAGCCATGGCGCGGCCGTGCACGGTCTCGTTCCGTCATGGCTGTCCCGATACTGGCGGTAACATCTTCATCCTAGCATCTACACGTGACAGGGAGGGAGAAATGTGGGTGAAGGCAGACGGAGAACTACTGTGTGGTGCTGGCCACGGTGACCCGCACATGGCGGAGCTCCGGTGAGCTTCGGTGAGCGGGCGAAAACGGCAATGCGGCTCACCTTGGGCTCAATCCAACCTACCGACGGATCGAGGAGGTGTAGGACGGGGAGGCGGAGGGATGGACGTGGTCCGGCGAGCGGTGGTGAGTGCGCGAGCTAGGAGACAGCTGCGGCGGCAATGGTGTCTCCGGTTTCCGCCTCGGCGAGCCCGGTCAGAGCGAGAGGGAGGGAGAAGAAAATGAGCGCGAGTGAGGGGGTGGAGGTGGCCGCTCGGTGTTCAATCCCGCGTCTGGGCTCACGACGTGGAGGCGATGGCAGCGCTCGGTCGACACGCGGCGACGCTCTCCTGCCCGAGCGCCACGACATGCCGGTGTTCGAGCTCGTTGACTAAAACCGAGCCTCCAAAGACCGACTGACAAGGCAGTTTCGTCGACGATTTACTCTCAAACCAGCTCGTGTTAGTGAAACCTCCAATTAGCAAAGTTGTAGACCTATGTGAGCACTACAAGTTTGTAAAAGGCACCATGAGCTGGTTCGGTTTGGATTTGAAACTACAGGGCTCCAAAGTAGTGTACTTGGAAACTGAAACGTGTTTTCAGTCAGTGAAACCGACTGAAACCCTATTTTCAAGACACCACAACTCCTAAACCATTTAGAACTAGGTGATGGTGATATTGACAATGTTGTAGAGCTATGGGTGGACAACAACTTTGTCAATTGGCTCAAGGACCAACTCGGCCTGGTTTGTGAGTTATAAGGTGCCAAAGTGAGGTACAGTGAAACAGTTTTCAGCTTCACACTTAGCCAAAATTGCTTAGTCCCAAGACAGCCTCTAATACTGACTTGTGGGCCATTTTTGAGCATGCTCTGGTCATTTTCATGAGATGGCCATATTAGAACTTTTGTTCCTTATGAAATTCTCTACAACTTTGCTTAAGGGTGCTCCTCCATGCAAGGTCTCTAAGCTGGACTTTTTAATTGGTCAAACTAGAGCATCCTAGGGCTAAATGGTGGTCAACTACACCTTGGAGGGCATTTTGGTGATTTTGGTCAACATGAACCTTGCTCCATGAGTGACCCTAAGTATAACTAAGGTGTTGTGAGATGTAATTAGCTACTCTACCCTTTAGTTACACCAACTCCCTAATGTCACATGATGTGAGTCAAACAAAATTCTAAAAAAACAATCACATTAGTTGCAATCACATAAAATAACATGAAATGATGCATGCTTATGCTCATGCAATGCAATGCAATTATGGAGCTAAACACCTGGGGTGTTACACACACCACAGAAACACAATCAACCTAGGAAACATAAACTTATTTGAGTTGATGCACCACATGGTTAACTTAATCATGAATGCTTTGCAGTGCAATATGATGACATGACAATTTTTTAGTCACTATAACACCAGAGGTGTTACAAAGCTCTAACCGTTCAACCAAAAAAAACCCGAAGCTCTAGAGCTAATAATTAATTACTTCCTCCATGCTCAAATAAAACATAGCCAAGCAATTTTAAGACCAAGTAATAAGGAGTGTGGTATAATTAAAAGACTAACTTGGCTCTCACTGATTAGTTATTACCTCTATCCACAAAAGGCACGCATGCATGTAATGTAAGTCATTGATTTTGGCTTTCTATTGCATAAGTTATTTAGGTAAGATAGTGTTCAAGAAACATACATGGGTGAGGTTTAGAAGAAAGCAGGCACGTATATGTGGACGTTGGAGAGTCCAAAATACCTTATAATCCGGAGATTTTAAACCTTGGATATACTTTGTGTTGTTTTAAGGCGAATTGAGTTGCTGCTTAAAAAATAGCTGAGATGTTGTTTAAATATTGAGATATACTAATAGTTTAGCTAGTGTCTTATATACCTACCACCTCTAACTCTAACACGTCCAATAGTTAGCGAGAGGATCAAAGTTGGCCGATAAGTAAGTTTATTTACGTATTACTCGGAAGATATATAGTCGAGGAATCGGGAGACATATTCTCAAGTGACAGCAACTGCAGTACTTAAATTAGCACTTATATATGATAAAAAAAGCCGCAGGTAGCTAGGCAACGCTTATATTACCTCCGTCAGAATTTAAATGAACCGCGACAGACAATATCTAGGTTACAAGGTACTTTTAATCTCTTTTCTTTTATTATTTTTATTTTTTTTTAATTGAATTGAAGTAGGAAGGAACGGCGTCTCTTCCTGCTGCTGTGGCTACCGTGTGTGTGTGTATATACGGATGGAAGATATCTTGTTGTAGTCCCTTGGTCCACACAGAAGAATACAATTCTCGCATTTTCAAGAAACGAAATGCTATATATATATATATTCAAACGGTTGTATATTATATATTCTTCAATTCTTGTATGTATACAATGCTCATTTATTCTTGTATACGTACGTGCCTACTAAACGGCGCGCGCGGCCACACATTGCAAGCCACGATAACAATAGAAGGCCAAACTCACTTGTCTCCTGCACTGGCCATGAACCTGGCCACGAATCAAGCCCAAATTGGCACTCGAACCAGAGGATGAGTGACACCGACGAGAGCTCTCCCCCCCCTTGCTGTGGCCGCGCCCGGCAAGGACCACGGTAAAGCCCCCACTAGCCTCCCGCCGGCGATACCAAGCTTGCCTGCGGCCAACACCCACGCGCCGGTGTAGCGTTGAAAACAGACGGAAAAATTCTTGTTCTGACCCGTTCTGTTTTCCATTTTTATACGTTCGTTTTCGTATTTGTGGGGTCCCGTTTCCGTATTTACAGAAATGGAAAAGGGGTTTTTCCGTCCATTTCCGTGGGATCTCGTTTTCACCCGAAATTGACCCGTATTTATTCCATTTTTCATTTCGTTTTAAATCTATATGAGATGTGTAGAAATTAATATGTTCATAAACCTATTAATCACCAATTATGCATGTTAACACATGGCATGCTAGTGAATACTAGACCAATAACTTCGTATGTGTATATTAATTTATGACTTTGCTCATGTATATTCATGAATATTTAATCATATTATTCTAACTTAATTTTCCGGCTCTCCATCCGTATTTGTTCGTTTCCGTGTATCCGCATATACCGATTCCGTTTCCAAAGCCTCATTTTCCGAACCCAATCCCGTTTCCGCCAAAAAAAAATAGAAACGGAAGTAGAAATAGAGTTTTTTCGTCTGTTTTCATCGCTATGCCGGTGATCTCCAACACATCGCCGCCCACCAGCCACGATGAAAACCCGCCCCCACAGCCAAAAAGAGAGCTCCATCTGGGTCCAGACAGTGTCGTCAGCCATTGCCGGGATGAGCCTTGTCTTGAGCCACGAAGGATCTCCCCGGCGGTCGCTGACCACCACCCACCCACGCCAGGTATAGCGTTCCAAGAGATCCTTCTACGTGACTTCTACCTCACCACCTCCCCCTTCTTCCTCGGTGTTGCTGTCCCTAAACCGGGGATGTTCTGGGTCGTCTGTGCTGCTCACCGTGACATCACCTGCGTGCAAGTCTCCAACTCCCTCTCTATCACCTCACTGCCCCTCCCCCACCATGCTCTGTGCCCGTCTTGCCGGTCATGGCGTGTTTCGCGTCACGGTAGCCTCAAAATCTATTGCCATGTTCATCGCCACATGCTTCTTACTCCATTGCGGCTCCTTCACGCTTGCTCTGCATTCTTGCGAAGAGGAAATCGTCGCCGCTGCGTCAGCTGGGGCCAGAGTTACTCCCCCACCTGCCACCGCCGCTGAGGATTCAATGTGCGGTCGCCCGGTGCGGTCTACGAGAAAGATGGGGGACACACACTGCACGCGCCGTGTCCACGCGCTTCGTGTCAGTGAGAGTGCGAGGGACACTGATCGGGCGAGTGAGTGGAGAGGCAACAGGCTCGACTCCATGCTGAGTAGTAACGGAGGGAGAAGCCAATCTCTTGGGAAACGGGTGGCGTATCTTCTGACGCTATCGACGTCCAGCAACCCTTCTCTCCCCCTCTGCTGCCCCTCCCGATGGCGGGTGTAGCCACCCAAAGTAGTAACTCCGACGTAACGGCTAGCCGCCCCCTCGAGTTAGTCACCGGAGTTACTACCCCCACCAAGACATTCCACGACGCGATGCTCACCCCTGTTAAAATGCCCAAGGCTGGCTCCCCGAGCCAAACCATTCAAACCCTAGCCCTCTGAGTGCTTCTGGTGTCTAGCCACCGACCACTAAATCGCTGCTTGTCATGACTCTATCCGCTGCCGCCGGTGTGGTGCCTTCGGCCACCTTGAGCGCCGCTGCAAGATGTCATTGTCTCGCCACGGCACCCCTTGGCCTTGACGCCCTACGGTGCCGGTGCCAGCATCTAGGGTTCCGGTGCACGTTGTCCCCTACTCTCCCCGCTCTAGCTCTACCACCCTGTCGCTCACCCTACCACCACCTCCCTCCCCGCTGACTCCCTCGGAGACTTGAGACTCCACTTTCCTCCCCTTGAACCTCATTGGCTCCTCTAGCTCCAACCCTCCGTACTTCCAGCTGAGCTCGAACTCCCCACTACCCATCACCTCCACCATTACCACTTCCGTCGTCTCCCCTCCCACTCCTGAGCCTTCTGCCCCTCTAGCCCCAGCCTCCTTTGGTGCTTCGCATGTCACTCTCACTCGCTCCTTCTCCTACCTCGCCATGTCGGACTTGCTCGAAGTCCACTACATGGGATCTGCCACCAGACCGCGTAAGGTCCCAGATGTCTCTAGGGTCCGCAGGTCTCCTCCGCCTTCACCTCTCCACCTCCAACTCTGGCTCCTTGGGCGGTCCCCGCTATCCCTATCGAGGAGAGCATGGACTACATCGACGACGACATCCTCCTAGGATGATCAACCGGGGCGTCCCCACAAGCTCGGACGAGGAGGAGGTTAACTCTGATGGGTCTCCTTTTTGAGCTATCATGTCCCTATTGAGCAGTGATGTGGACGTGTGTGGGCTCCACCAGGTGCTGTGGATGCCGCCTAGTGACATGGAGCGTGCAGGGCGAATCACCTTTGCCACCCTGAACGAGGACTCGCCCACCTTCAACCCGGCCCCCTTCATTTGTGCAGTGTTGTTCTCGGTGGCTGAGTGGGTCCACTACTGCACTTTCGCCTCCTCTCGAGAACCTGCTTCTGCGCTTTGACTCTAGGGCAGATAGGGACGTGGTGGTGGACCTCAGCCCCATCATCCATGAGGGCGGATGCATCACCTCGGAGAGGTCAGAGAAGACCACCAACCGATTCGTCATCCACACCCCCTGGCTGGCGATGATATCTACTTCTGACTTCCTGAATGAGCACTGGCACGAGGAGGGGATCCATGCTGTGTTCCGGGACGTCAGCCACGTGGTGGAGATCGACCCGGACTGTGACCGGGAGGAAGACAAGGACTTCTCATGCCTGCGTGTGGTGGTCACCAGGGAGACGCCTGACCTCTCCCCTGATGAAATCTACCTAGGCAACTATAACAGAACCGATCAATTATACGAAATTAAGTAAGAAAATCACCCACCAAAGCAGGTAATTTAGCAAACTAAAGCCCATATAACCCGGTAGTCTGTGAAACCACGAAGGATTTCAAACCAACCAACATACAAACCAAGATCGTACAAGTTTAGTAGCCACAGTCACATATTACATAAAAGTTCACAGCAACATTGAATACATCAGAGTTTAAAACATAAAGTTATTACAAACTAAGTTCATAAGAAAGTAGCGGAAGCAAATACTTTTAAAACCACACACACACACATTTAGTTCAGATACAATGTCAGGAGATAGTCATGTCAATAAAAGCATCAGATAAGACATACGGAGCGACCATGCACTTGGTCCTAGTTGTCGCCTATCGCAGGGTACAGGCAGTTGATGCAATAACCATAGTACATCTGACCATCTGCAACAACAATGGGAACAATGCCCTGAGGATAAAAAAGTACTCAGCTAGACTTACCCGCCTTAAACTAAAATAAAGTGACACCAAGGAGTATGCAGGGTTTTCCTTTAGTGGACTAGCTGACTCATTTGCAGAATAACAGTAAGTTAACATATAATGAACCATTTAAGTACTTTACATCATCTTTATTATAACCTATCAATTTAGGTAAGCACCTATGCTATAGTAATCACTTGATTAACCAATAACATCTAGTTACCAACTTAGATTTAGCATTTCCAATATCATCCATATGACTATCAGTGTTCCATCATCATTACTACAATGTCGTAGCTCCAGTCAAGTTCTCACTATCCTGGAGCGATGGCGATTCGAATCGATTTCTAACCAGCTGGTGATTTATTCCTCACACAAACCACACTCACCGATCAAGTGAACTACAAATCATCAATGACACTATCTAGGTAAACATCGTGGGACAAACTAGGGCTGCAGTACCCAGGGACCACCCGACTGCCAGGAATCAGGCCTTGCCTGCCCTTGGGCTCACTCTTCGTGCCCCTGTCATACCCCTTTCAGCACCAATACGCGCACCCGTGTAGATCCCGGCCCAAATAATGCCACTAGCTTCGCGGTCGAAAGGTACTTTATTCGGCCAGCTAAATGTGAGGCATGCGTTCAACATGACAAGAGGGACGAGCAACGATTGGTCCTTAACCGACACAGACGGAAAACTACGAGCACCCTAAAACCTTGTCTGGTTGCCTCCAACTATTCCGCCCGGTCTCCGATTATCCATCAACACATGGTTATTTCTAAGATATTATCCATTCTATAGCTAAAGTATTCTAGTAACCACCTATAATTGTAGGTGACAAGAAATTATCGATCGCTACCGGTCTAAGCAGAGCTAAGCAGTTATTCGACCCTAAGCCTAACAGGGTAAGAATATAATAAGGTAGGCAAGGATAGTAATAAATGTATCAATGGTTTCATTCAACTCCTATAACTTAATGCAACAATATATAAAACTCATATATAAAAGATTGCTTTTATAAAGTAGGAGACTTAGGATGCTCCGGGGCTTACCTCGCTTAAAGGAACTAGGTTGATGGTCCACGCACTCAGGCAGGTCCTCTCCTTGCTCCTCTACCTCTGGCACCTCCTGTGCCTAGATTTCCTGTGGGTCGGCCCCAGCCTACTCCTCTTGTACTGCTACTTGCATTTCCTCCTGCGATCCTCTATGATGCATTTGTATAAGTGAGTATGCAATTGGTGCATCAGGTGAGATGGCATATGATGATCGTGATTGCATGCAATGTATATGAACACGCTGTCATAGAACCTCCTAAATTATGATGGCCCACATATACCTGTCATTGTCATTATGACCTCTGACAGCCACACTTATGTACCTCATAACCTAAAAGGCCTACTTTCCTCTGAACAGGATCCAATTACAGGAGTATTGCAATATTACAACAGTTTATTCAAAATACCATCAGAGTAAAAAAGCGGAAGTCTTACATAACTTAAGTTTACAAACCACAGTTTTCAAACCTCAAACCAAAAGTAGCATTATTACAAACCAGTAGTAGTGGAGTATCAGTAGTAACTTTATTACAACACTCAAATGATATGCCTTGCCCAGAGACCACACAGCCTACTCGTCGTCACTTTCTTCAATGACAACGGTCATGCAGCAAGACTCAAAGCAGGCTTGCTCATGCACCGCACCTGCAATAAGGGTTTAACAAACCCTGAGTGCCGAGGGTACTCAACAAGACTTACCCGACTAAGGAAAAGACTCCAGAGACATGCTAGTTTTAGGAGATCGAGGTACGGTATTCAAGAATCAAAATGATTTTTACAAAAAAAGCTTACTTAAGTAAGTCCTTACTTTCAACCTTTTATTTTCATCATTGATGGTTCATTAATCAATTCTAAGTGATCCTAATCTAGATCCAAGTAATTCTCATGAAATTCTTTCTTATTCTTTCAACACATTCCATTTCTTTCACTACGATGTTGGTGCAAGGTCAAGACTCCTTTCTCGTGGAGTAACGACGATTTGAACCGCTTAATTTACCCAGTTGGGGCTTCCTAACCACACGACATATGTAGAACCAAATCTTATATATATCAATTCTTACTAGGGTCACCTAAAACCAGAACATGTCCATCGCCACCCGAGAGTACAGTACTCCTCGAACCCGGCCCAATTTTAGCCCTGAGGGTACACGCTGCTCTCGCTATCTCTCCACTCCCAGTGTGAGGTTAGACGTTCTTATGATGAAATAGCCGAAGTAAGGCTTACCCAACAGGGGTACATGGCTAGTACTATTAAAAACTCCTTGACGCGTGGGCCAACAACGTACGGTTCTTAACTAATAAGGCGGAAACACTACATTGAGACTCTTTTCCCAATGCAAGTTAGCAGTGGCCAAACCACCCGCCCGATCTCAAGTTCATTCTTATATTTCAGTATCCATCAAGTTATGCCATCAGAGTGCCATGTAAAACATCTTATTTTAAAAGCCTAACTTAATAAGCATGACGAAGCATAACTACGTATTTTCAATAAAATAGGTACCAAGGGTGATATCGCAATAATCAAGGATGGTAATGCAACAATTGGGTTATCACTCAACTCCTAATTACTTAATGCAATAAATCATAGTGCCAGTGATAAAGATTTATAAAACTCAAGGAAGATTTTAAATGCACTAGGGCTTGCCTTGCTTAGACGAGACGACTAGCTCAGGCCTAACGACACCGAAGTCCAGTCCAGAACCCACTGACGACAGCTCTTCTCCGGAAGCTTGCTCAACAAAGTCTACCTCCTCAAAAGCGGGAACTACATGAGAGTATGACATGTTTCAATATGATGCGATGATAAACATGATACTTGATGATGATATGCCAGGATTAATAACTTGAGTACAACTTTTCTTCCCGGTACCGTTGTAAACCAACAGAACTCACTAACTAACCGTAATTACATTAAGCAACATTATTACTTCTTAAAGAACATATTAATCATGAGCTCAACCAAGTAATTAAGGTGCCAAGGATCATTAAGGGTTAATGACCCAAGGTCATCACTCAATCAAAAGAGCACGCAACACTTAAAGTTATTGATTTAACATTTAATTATTTACTTAATTAATTAAGGTAGAATTTAAGAATAAATTAAACTTCATCTAATTTAGCTCAAACTTTTTCTATAGGTTGATCATGGTCTAAAATAGTACTAAAACAAATTTCATGATTTTTGGATTAATATTTTAATTACTAAAATTCCTGGAAGTTGCATTTAATATTTAATTGAGCTAATTAAATAACTTACAATAAGTAATCAAAATTGTCATTTGATATTTTTCCTAGATAGTTTACACCTTGAGAAGCTTACTAAAAAAATTTCACTATTTTTGGGGCTCTACAAAAATTCTGGTGAAATAAACAAAATCTAACAGTATTCACATTTTTGAAAAAGAAAAACAAAAACTTCATCTCGGGCCGCTTCTCCTCTTCTCTCTCAGCTCGGCCCAGCAGCGCGCGCTCCTTCTCTTCCCGCGGCCCACTCGCTCGGCCCAGCAACGCACGGTCGCGGCCCAGCAACACGCGCGCGCGTTCTCGCTGACAGGGTGACCCCACCTATCATCCCTCTCCTCATTCTCTCGCTCTCTCTCTCTCTTGCCGCGACCCGATGGCACCGGCACGGTGGCCGGCCAGTGACCACAACACCGGTGACTCCACCGTGACCGACTACCCGACCACTGTGACCAACACGACCCCCCGAACTTCCCCAGACACCTCACGCGGTCATAGAGGCCCCGGAGGAAGCACCTCACCAGCCATGGCGGCCCGGGGGTCATGGTTCCCGCCGCTCTGGCTAGACAAGCTAGATACGCTACAAATGAGAGCATCAGGAGCATCAATAGCTCACCCCAAATGCAGTGGAGCAACCAGCAGGCATGGAGAGGCAGTGGAGGCGGCTGGCCACGACGAGGTGGACTGCGGCGGCGTGTTGCCGGACCTAAGGAGGATGATGGCGAGCAAAGCTCTGTGACTATTCGGGCGATTGTAAGCTAGCTCAGGAGAAGCGCAAGAGAGGGGCGATGCTTTGGGAGAGATGGAGAGGGCGGTGATGGCTGGACGGCGGTGAATTTCACCGGCGGGCGAACTCGTCGGCAGTGGTGGCGAAAAAGGAAAACGACGACGACGTCGGTCGTTTATATAGAAGAAGCCAAGCAATAGTAGGGCAACACGAAGTAGAGAGGTGTGGCGATGTCTAGGAGCTACTAACTGCCACGGCGACGCCAGGAAGCGGCCGAAAAAACCCATGCCGTGCGGTGCTCTGCCCTGATTCGTCGGTGCACTGTAGCAATCCCCCCCCAAACTTAAAAATTCAAATTGTTTTTCAAAATTACTTTCAAAAACATGTGACAACTTGAAAAATTCCCAAGATATGAAATCTTTAGAATTTCAAGCTCTACAAGTTTTATCGAACACTTTTTGAAATTCGAACTGGATTTTGAAATTTGAATTTGAAATCAAAAGGGGACACTTTTGTGGAATTTGGTAATTTAGAAATTACTTTCAATTTTATGTTGAAACTTCAAAAACTCAAACTACCAAAGTTGTACATCTAGCCAAGACCTACAACTTTTCTATTCAAACCATTTTCAAATTCTACCTCTATTTTGAAATTTGAGTTTGGGGATGAAAAAAGGTCAAATTTGGAATTTGCTTCTTTTCAAAATTACTCAAGATTTTCCACTAAAACTTTGAAAACTCAAAACACCAAACTTGTAGCCCTTGAAAAGATCTACAAACTTTGTTTTACACTTTTTCTCAATTTTTTCTTAGATTTTGAGTTATTTAAAAAGGGGTAAAGCAGGGTTTTGGATTTAGGGTTTTCGGAAGAATTTCAAATTGAAATTTGTTGCTATTCTAATTGGTGATTATTTAGTGATCAAAACATCATCCAAGGGTATCATTGGTTCAAGCATCACATGTTTGACCAAATGCCACTCTTGGTTGACCAAGTTGACTTTTGAAAATATTTTAATAAGTACCCAAATTCGAATTCAAATTCGAATCGGAAAACTCACGACAAGTTTTGGATCCCAAATTCAAACTCAAATTTGAATCTTCATTTTTTGTGTTGGACTTGAGTTCATACCCTACACTTGACACTAGTGTATAACACAGTCATACACCTTAAATTATGTAGGATATAAACTAAGTATTTGCGGTGACTTTCAAAATTAGGGTTTTCTATTCGAGTCACACATCTCAGAAGCACATCCAACCTAAGAATATAAACTCATTTTAGTTGATGCACATCGTAATTGACCTAATCATGAATGCTTTGCGGTGCAATATGATGACATGGTAAGTTATTTAGTTACTATAACACTAAAGGTGTTACACACGCTTAGCTTTATCGGATAGAATAGATGTAAAACTTCTACTAGGGAGTCAACATCATTTAAACACATGTACCACAAGTACATGTTATCTACTGCACTCTCTTCTATTACCAACCCCCCATTAATTTCCTCTAACTACCATATAGCCCTCGCAAGCGCTACTACACTTCATCAACAAAACTACACTAACATGCCAAGTCATACCAGAAAGCCAACTTGCTTCAAAGATACACCAAAGTGTACAAAATAAACGCATCATGCAAAAAGAATTCTATTTTTATTTCAATTTAATCTAGGGCTACAACACCAACATGTATTTCTGGTGCTCATAAAAATCTAATAAAATTACAGTAGCTTTATCATACCATAAGTAGCCTACCATAAAATTTTCATGGCGTTCGAATAATTAAAACAGTCTACACAAAAATGACAAGCTATGGCGGATAAATGAGAATGAAAATACTTTGTACTGTGAACAGTATCAAATAATAGATTTATTATTTTTCTCATGCTCTATACAGCATACAAACACTATAGAAAAGTTTCATATCCAGGTATTATACATATTTTTAGCTCTACTAATTTTACAAGAAATAGCAAAAAAATGCACCAAAATAGATAGTTATATTTTTCTACAGAACATGGATGAGTTATATTTTTCACAGAAAGTACATCTTAAGAATAGATTAACAAAATTAGAATCATATTTTTCTGATGTATATTCTATTTATTAGGCATTTTCCAAGAAAACAACATTTATAAGAATTAAATAACGCCCTATATAAAAGTATCACAAATTTGACAAGTAATATTTTTAAACGGTAGATCTATTCATAAGGAGTCTAGCAAAATTTGTTTCAACAATTTGGAGCTAAATTCGTCAAGTTATGATTTTTGAAAGCATTTAAATCATTTCTAAAAATCTTTTTCTAAAACCCCTCTTTAAAAAAAATCCGGATCTGAAATTTGCTATGTGCACCCCACGCGGTTCCCTAGCTCTGCACCGGAGCGGCTGACAGTGGTCCCCGGGCCCACCTGTCACACACACAGGGAGGACACGGTGGCGTTCTCACCGGCGGTGAGCTCCCCGGTGACGGGGTCACCACCACCCGACTCCCCGCGACGAGGCGAAGCCGGTGGTACCTAACACATGGCCAGACAAGCTCGTCATTGAGCTCGCCGGCATGCAAGTCGACATGGCGGCGTTGACGCACGGTGGTCGACCGGAGCTAGCCACGGTGGCAGCCAATAAGGCGCGCGCGAGCTTCGCGGGGTGGAGCTAGACGCGGTACGTGAGAGAAAGAGAAGCAGGTGAGGGTGGAAAGGGGTTGCCGACGGGAGCCGCGATGGTGAGCTCACTGGGGGGACGAAGACGGCTGGTTTGGCCTTCTCACCTGCCGGTAGTAGCTTCGGGTGGTGCAGCGGGGTCAAGCAGACGAAGGCAGAGGCGAAGGTGAAAGCAGATGATGGAGACGCGGAGCGTCGCTGCCGGCAATGGCGCGGTGGCGCTCGCGGTTCTGGCGGTTGGCTCTGCTGCGCGCTGCTGCTACTACTTGGCAGGACAAGATGGAAATGCGAGAGCGAGGGAGGGAGCAGCGGCTCGGCCGGTCGGGTTAAGGCGAGGAGCGAGCTGCGGGGGCCACCGGGTGCCACCCGTACGCCATCAATGGTGAGCGGCAGCCACGCAACTGCCGTCCCCTGCTCCCGGTCGGGCGAACGCGGGCGAGGCGCGTGGGCACACATGGGGCAGGCCGGGCCGACTTGGCTGATGGGCCAAATAGGAGGGGCGCAGCCCACAAAAGAAGGAAAATTCATTTTCTTTTTGTTTTTCAAACAAATAACCCCAATTTCTCCATTTTGAGCAATTTAAAAGCATTTTCATAAGTTGACCCAAAAACAAAAGTTGTCCAAAATTTTATTCTCTACAATATTGCTTTAGGGTACATTTTGAAATTCCAAGTAGATTTTAAAATATAGCTTTAAAGTTTATTTAAATCAAAACCCCATTTTTCAAGGTCATTTTTAAAAGCAAAATTTGAGGAAATTTTGAATACCAAACTTGCTCCAAATTATTTACTAAGCATTTCTATAATGTTTATTTACTAAAACAAGCACATGCAAGGCATGACAAGCATCAATAGGACATTAAAGCTACTAAAACAAAACATCGCAACATGCATGTTTCGAAAACCTGTTTCAAGTCTATATTTCATGTGATGCTTATGAATGCATGATGATGATTATGCTAATGATTTGCAAATACTAATGCATGCTTAACACCTAGGGTGTTATAACAACCCAGGTGGAGCTATGACACTGGAAACCCTCAAGATCTGGTCCAGGGTGGAGCAGCTGGACGCGCAAGGCCGCCTGCGGCCTTTCTTCCCCTACCCGGCCACCGGCCGTGGTGGTGGCCCGGTCGGCTTCAACGGCCGGCGAAATGCCCCCTAGGACTTGTACCCTCCGGTCCTTCCTGGCTAACCGATGGTCCTACAGAACAACCCAACATGGTAAACTTCCTAAGCTTCGCTCTTTACATCCGTGAGCCGATTCATGCCTTCCCGCTAAACCCACTCCCTCCCTTACCCATCATCATAACCCGCCCCGTCGCGCCTTCCAAGATCAAGCCCTCGCGCCTCGCCCTCACCTGGCGCCCAAACTAGGTTCTGAGCCCTATCACCACCATCACCATCACCCCACCTGAAAGGTCTTGATGGCTAGAGGGGGGAATAGCCTTTTAAAATTTTCTACAAAGACAAGCTAAACAAGTTTATCAAAATAACAAATAGCGAGATGCGAGTTTTGCTTAGCCTACGGGGTGTTTGCAAGCCACCTATCCAAATCACAATTCTAGTAATTGCACTCAACCGCATAAGTCAAACCGAGAAGGTAACTACAACTACAACTAGCAAGCTACACAAAGGAGCTACTAAAGCAAAGCTAACTAGCTAGCAAAGATAACTAAGAAAGTAATGCGGAGTTGAGTTGGGAGAGTTTCACCGAGGGGCGAAGTATTGAGCCAACCAATATGATCAACAATGAATAACAAGATAACCGAACACCGGGATCAATCAATCACAATATGAAAGTGATGACACGAAGATTTATCCCGAGGTTCACGTGCTTGCCGGCACGCTAGTCCCCGTTGTGTCCCTCTTCACCACGTGGTTCGGTGGCTAATCGGTCTCACACCGAGCCTCTCAAAAGGCACCACAAGAACCTACCAAATGGCAAAAGGTTGCAATGACACGAGCAATTCACTAACGTTGCCTTTGGCGCTTCGCCGAGGTAGGCACTAACCCCTCATAATCACCGGAGGTGGCCAAGAACAATCACCAACTCTTGCCAACGCCTCCAAGTTGCTCCAAGCCGTCTAGGTGGCGGCAACCACCAAGAGAAATAAGAATCCCGCATCAAATCAACCACCAAGTGCCAACTAGATGCAATCTCACAATGCAAATGCACTTGGATCACTCAATCTCACTTTAAATATGCAAAGAAGCAAGAGAGATGAGTGGGAGGGGAGTTGCTTAGCTCAAAGTGCTCACAAGTATGTCAAATGTCCAAGAGATGGAGCCTTGAGCCAGCCAACGAGTATTTATAGACATACCCCTTCGAATATAGCCGTTAGAAACTTGAAACAGCCGAAGTCGCGCTGACCGGACGCGCTGGTCAAACTGACCGGACGCGCCGATCGCACAATGGCTATGCTCGCGAACCACCGACCGGACGCGCTCCACGCAACGACCGGACGCGCTACGATCAATCGGACACGCTAGTCCCGTAACTGACCGGACGCGCTGGTCAAGCCTGAGTAGCGTACAACGAAACAGCGACTGGACGCGCTACAGAACTGACCAGACGCCACAGTGCTAGCGTTCGGTTGGAGTCCAGTAAGCTCCTTGAACCACCGGACGCGTCCGATCGACAGTGACCGGATGCGCCACCACGTCCGATCAAAAACAGAAATACGCGCAGACGCTGAACACTGACCGGACACATCTGGTCAAACAGAGACCGCGTTCGGTCCAGCGTCCAGTCACCTCTGTGACCTCTGTTCGCCTCCGTTTCTTTTCTGACTTTTGGCATAGTGGAAAATAGTCATTTCAACTCCTCAAAAATGCCTGAATCCCGCCTCGCAAGCTCGACGGGAGGGAGAGAGAATCCCAAACACTCTCTACCGCTCAAACTCCACCGCCATCGCAAACGTGCTAACACCACCAAGTGATCTCGTTATGTGTGAGTGTGTTAGCATTTTCCCAATAATTTTTCGAGGCGATATTAGTTCTATCCAAATGCATATGATTATGAAATGCACACCTAGAGGCACTTAGGAGTTCAATAGTCGCGTCATTCCTCTCTTTATAGTACGGCTATCTATCCTATAATGTAACCACACCCACTAGGTGTCTTGGTTACTAAAACACAACCCTTAAGCATATACCTTTGCCTTGATCACGTAGGGTTGCGTCCAAATCCAAGTGTGGCCATCATGATCACCATGTCCATCTTGCCACCAACCTTGGAATGTACTAATCCTCATAAGCTACATACAACTTAAGCATAGGATTAGTACTTAGGCATTGTCACTAATTGCCAACACCAAACATAGGACTTTCAATCTCCCCCTTGTTGATAATTGGTGACAAACCTTTCACAAAGATATTATGATAAAATTTTGATTGAACCCATGTCACATTGTCCAAGTATATTACCATGTGTAAGAATTATGGACATGTGATCATGAATTCAAATTGATAGCAATGGCTCCCCCTACATGTATGCTATATGTTTGGATTTTGGAAGCATACATGTTAGATAGGAAAGTATAGGAGCATTGACTACCAATAGGTGCTAAGTGTTTAAGATTATAGACCTTTGAAGCGTGATACCATCGGAGTAGCGATAAACACCATCTTAGCACCTTGTGTAGTTAGATACCACTTGGAAAAGCACAAACATAACTAGAAACCTCGTGAGATCAACATTATAACCAAGGCTCTAGTACCACTTTGGAAAACATGAAGTAAGAAAAATCTAACTACTTCCTATTTATGCTAGTACCTCAATATACCATTCAAATTATACTAGCAAGTCACCACACAAGCAAAGTATCGGAGAAAAAGAAATGCATAACTATGCATCATACATATGAAGTGCACATGGAAATGCAACATTCATGTTTAAGAGCTTGCTCCCCCTACTTGTGTGCTCAAAAATTTTAATTGATCCCCTTCTTTTATCAATTCTCCCCTTTAGGTTTTCTCACCCTTGAACAACATTTTTCTCCCCCTTTGAGTTCTATCTTTGTGAACAACATTTTCTCCCCCTTTGGCACCAATGACCACAGGGGACCAATTTTAGATAGATTATCATGTTGAATTATGGGGTGAGGATCAAGTTTGTGATTCAACCTAGATTGCTTGCATAAATAAAATGCTTCGGTTTGATCCAAGGGCAAGCTTCTTCACACCTCACTAGAAGGGTTATCATGCACCATGTTGAAGCAAATATTTAGACAAGTTTTCTAGATTAAACACTTAGGATCACAAGCTACTTAAACAAGTTATATGATACCACTAGATCATACATAGCAAAGAAACAATAGTGGCACCATATAACCTTCAAACTCATTTGATTTTCATGAATGAGCCTAGAACATAAGAAATTGTGACTAGATGCACTAAACAAGTCCTTAGCATAGAATGTATGACATGTCAACCAATTGTACCTTGGGGCTCGAAGGAGAGGCATGTCATATATGGGGTGCATCAACTCATGTTGGAGAAGTCAAGTATGTTCAACTCATTCTTTAGCTTGTGAAATCTCTTCTCATCAAGTGGCTTGGTGAATAGATCGGCTAATTGATCTTCGGTGCCCACACTCTCAATAGCAATGTCACCCTTTTGTTGATGATCTCTAATAAAGTGATGGCGAACATCAATATGCTTTGTTCTTTGATGTTGAACCGGATTATTGGTTAGCTTCACGACACTTTCATTGTCACATAGCAATGACACATTCTTTAAATTGATTCCAAAATCCTTCAATGTTGCCTTCATCCACAAGATTTGTGCATAACAACTACCCGCGGTGATGTATTCGGCTTCAGCGGTAGATAGTGCATTACTATTTTGCTTCTTGGATGACCATGAGACAAGTGATCTTCCCAACAATTGGCAAGTCCCAGAAGTGCTCTTTCTCTCTACTTTGTCACCGGCATAGTCAGAATCCGAATATCCAACTAGCTCAAAGCTTGCACCTTTAGGATACCATAATCCAACATCTTGTGTAAGCTTTAAGTACCTCAATATTCTCTTTGTTGCCTTTAAATGACTTTCTCTTGGTGAGGCTTGAAATCTTGCACACATGCATACACTAAACATCACATCGGGCCTTGATACCGTCATATAGAGTAGGCTACCAATCATTGATCTATATAGCTTTTGATCCACCATGTTGCCACTCTTGTCACTATCCAAGGTTCTACTAGTGCTCATTGGAGTAGTGATTCCTTTTGCATCTTCCATACCAAACTTCTTTAGCATATATTTTATGTATTTGGTTTGGCTTACAAATGTTCCTTCCTTCATTTGTTCAATTTGAAGTCCAAGAAAGAAACTAAGTTCACCAATCATTGACATTTCAAATTTCTTTGCCATCATTTTCCCAAACTCATCACAATAATCTTGATTGGTTGAACCGAATATGATATCATCAACATATATTTGCAACACAAACAAGTCTTTCCCAATCTTCTTGGTGAATAGAGTAATATCCACTTTGCCCATGACAAATCCTTTGGATAGCAAGAAGTCCCTCAATCTTTTATACCATGCTCTAGGTGCTTGCTTCAATCCATACAAAGCTTTTCTCAATTTGTAGACATGATTGAGTTTCTTGTCATCTTCAAAACCGGGAGGTTGCTCCACATACACCTCCTCTTGAATGTACCCATTGAGAAATGCACTCTTCACATCCATTTGATATAGCTTGATATTATGAGCACAAGCATAGGCAAGTAAGATCCTAATTGCTTCCAATCTTGCAACCGGGGCATATGTTTCACCAAAGTCAAGACCCTCTATTTGTGTGTAATCTTGAGCCACTAGTCTTGCTTTGTTCCTTACTACTATCCCATCTTGATCTTGCTTGTTGCGAAAGACCCATCTTGTTCCAATGACATTGTGATCCTTAGGCCTCTCAACTAGTTCCCATACTTCATTTCTCTTGAAGTTGTTGAGCTCTTCATGCATTGCATTTACCCAATCCGGATCTCTCAATGCTTTATCAATGTCCTTGGGTTCTTCCATTGACACAAAAGAAGAGTGAGCACAAAATGATGCCAATCTTGATCTAGTTTGAACTCCCCTTTGTATGTCACCAATGATGGAATCCAATGGATGGTCTCTTGCAATGTTAGTTGGTTGAAGCACTTGGACTTGATTGCTTGGATGTTGATGTTGATCATGAGTTGGAGATGATGAACTAGCCACTTGTTGATCTTTTTGCACTTGAGATGATGTACTAGCTTGATTTTGCATTAGAGAACCACTAGCTTGTGTAATTAGACTTTGGAGCACTTGATCTTTGTTGTCATTCACATCAATCACTTGCTTTGGCCTAATATCACCAATATCTATTTCTTTTATAGCATTAGTCAATTGAGTTCCTCTCACATCATCCAAGTTATCTTTCTCATCTTGAGAACCATTTATTTCATCAAACTCAACATCATGCACTTCTTCAAGTAAACCACTAGCCAAATTCCAAACTCTATAAGCTTTGCTAGTAGTTGAGTAACCAAGTAAGAATCCTTCATCACATTTCTTCTCAAACTTGCTTAATCTAGTGCCCTTCTTCAAGATGTAGCATTTGCAACCAAATACCCGAAAGTATGCAATGTTGGGCTTTCTTCCATTTAAGATCTCATATGGTGTCTTCTCTAGAAACTTGTGGCAATAGAGGTGGTTGCTATAGAAGCAAGCCGTGTTGATTGCTTCGGCCCAAAATGAATGACTCACATTATACTCATTCAACATTGATCTTGCCATATCAATTAAGGTTCTATTCTTCCTCTCAACTAGGCCATTTGATTGAGGTGTATACTTGGCCGAGAATTGATGCTTGATTCCAAGCTCATCACATAGCTCATCAACTCTTGTGTTTCTAAACTCACTTCTAAAAGATCAAGATGCCCAAGAGGGGGGGTGAATTGGGCTTTTCTAAAAATTAATTGCAAGAATTAAATCCTACAAGCCAAACTTCACCCCTAGTGCCTACTTGTGTTCCTTGTGATTCTACCGATAAAAGTTTTGCACCCTAAGTTCCAATCCTAGACTAGCAAGGCAATTCTAGGAAAGTAAACAAGCAATGAAAGTGATGCAAGAAAGTAAATGCTTGAAAGTAGGGGTTAGGAACACGGCGATGTTTTGCCGAGGTATCGGAGAGTCGCCACTCCCCACTAGTCCTCGTTGGAGCACCCGCGCAAGGGTGTAGCTCCCCCTCGATCCGCGCAAGGATCAAGTGCTCTCTACGGTTGATTCTTCGACACTCCGTCGCGGCGAATCACCCAAAACCGCTCATAACTTGAGTTGGGTCACCCACAATCTCGTCGGATGATCACCAAACTCCCAAACACCACCAAACCGTCTAGGTGATGGCGATCACCAAGAGTAACAAGCTAGAACTCTCACTTGACCACAACAATCCTAATGAGAAGATGGATGCACACTTGCTTGACTCTTGTCACTAGAGAGGATTCTCAAACTTTGATTCGCAAATCTCTATCCTCACTAGGGCTCTTGCACTTCCTTGCACTCTAAAGGTGTTTCTCAGCTGAACAAATGAGCAAGAGACCTCTAAAAGAGGTGGAGGGAATGTAATTATAGACCCCTCAAACAAATCCAACCGTTATCTTTTGAAACAGCCTGACGCGCACTGACCGGACGCGCCTGTCGATATGACCGGACGCGCCGGTCAGGTGTAACGGTCGAATAACAGAAACCTGTGCTGAGTGACCGGACGCGCCGATCTGTGATGACCGGACGCGCCGGTCTGATATGACCGGACGCGCCGATCAGGGATGATTGGACGCGTCCGATCATGCAAGAGCTCTCTGGAAAACTGACCTGACGCATGACCGCGTTCGATCATAGGTGACCGGACGCGTCAGGTCACCACGGGACCTTACTGGAACATGACAGGACGCGCCGATTATTTCACAATCGCGTCCGATTACGCTGTTTACCCTCTAGAACACGTGTCAGACTGACCACCGCGTCCGGTCCTCTCAAGGACCGCATCCGATCGATCAGCTAAAACCGCAGTGAAGTTTTAGTACTGACCGGACGCGTCCGGTCATGACCAGGACCGCGTCCGGTCATAGGTAAACGGCTCAAACGTCTTCTAAATGCGATGCAACTTGAACCAAGTTGCTTCTAACTGAACTCTAAGCTTTTCTCGAGCTACCTAGTGCTAAGTTTGACAAGTGTGCACCACACCTAAACACAAGACTCACCTAGGTCAAGCTACTCGCTCATGCCCCTCTTTATAGTACGGTCAAAGAAAGAAACAAAGATCCTAACGACTATTCCAGATGTATCTCAACACCTTGACATCCGAAACTAACCGTCCTTAATCTTATCGTTGATCCTTTGAAAACCGAAACGATTTTCATCAAGGGACATGAATACCATATTGCCCAAAGCAGTTATCATCTCCATGACCTAACTTACAAATGTTTCTGCAAAACACACGTTAGTCATGGTAATTATGTGTTGTCATTAATTGCCGAAACCAACACCGGGGCCTAGATGCTTTCAATCTCCCCCTTTTTGGTGATTGATGACAACACTTAAATTCAGAAGATATGAGTTGAGGTTTTCGATCATGCTTGGTTCACATAAGCATAAAGCTGTAAGCACAAGGGGTTAGTCAATGCTTATGTGTTCCAAGCCAACTGAGTGTACTCATAAGATAAAACATGAAGAGTTAGTACACATAAAACATAGCTCATATGAAATCGGAGTAAGGCAGGCACGGAAGCACAACCTTATGAGCTATAAACAAACAAGTGACATGATTTAAAACTGTGACTAGATAAACCATATAGACTCAAGGTATCTCACAAGACCACATGTGACAAGTATGCAAATACTGTAAAGTAAACATGATGCATGAGTGTAGCACATAAGAGAAGAACGAAAACCCTCTATCAAAAAACTCCCCCTAAGTCTACTCTCTCTCCCCCTTTGGCATCAACCGCCAAAAGCTAATCTAAGGATCGGACGGGGGAACAGACGGAGTCGAGTCGGGTGCCGAGGAGCGCGGAGTAATCACGAACTGAGAAGTGTCTCCCTCGGACTCGGAGCTATTAGGCTGACCCTCTAAAGAAGCACGCGGCTATGAAGCGGTCTGGGTCTGATCAACAGGAACAGGTACTGACGAAGTAGCAACAAGTGGAGCAGTCTCTGTGACCTGAGCCTGAAGTGAGCCAATAGCTGGGGGATCTGTCGAGGCAACGGACGAAGGAACTGTCTCTATAGTGCCCGTCCCTGTCACAGGAGGAATCGCTGCCTCTGAAGCTGACAACCCTGATGAAGTAGCAAAAGTGGTGTGCGAGGGCGTCGGCTGACCAGTCAACTCGCTATATGTGGCACTAAGATCAATGAAAGGTGTGCCGGTCAAAAGGTGAGGGCGAGGCTGGTCTGAAGGAGTAAATCCCGTCTGAATAGGCGTGTAGCTCGGGGACTGGAATGACTGAGGGACCTGCAGCTGTGGAGAGGTGAACTGAAAGCTCGGCTGATCCTGACTCAAAGGTCCACTAGACTGTAAGGCTGAAGTCAGGACAGATGCAGGTGGAGGAACCCCAATTGTGACTAGATGACGCAGAAGATCCAAGTACTACTGCTGGCTAGCTGCACTCTGTCGCTGCATCTCATACTGCTGACGCTGCATCTCGACTTGTTGGTGCTGTATCTCAAGCTGCTGTCTCTGGAACTCATCCTGTCGAGCCTGTATCTGTGCAAACGCGGCAGCTGTGTCCTGAGCCTGTCTCTGTAGCTGAAGCTCCTGTCACTCCTGTGCCTGGGTCAGCCTCTCAAGAATAGCCACCATGGCTGGGTCTGAGCGGGAGGCTGAACCAGAGCCACCGGCCTCGTGGTCGTGAGGCCGAGGAGACCGATACCTAGGGATAGACTGATAATCCTCGTCAGTGCTGTCAGAGGCCTCATCCTTAGCTATATCAGCGAGCTGAGCATCTAGATCTGCAAGCTCTGCCTCAGCAAGACCCTGTACGGTCGCGTCCTGCTCAGCCGCTGTCTCAGGCACCTCAGGTCTCTCTCTCTGTCCTGGCACAGAGGCCTGCTCTCTCGTAACTGAAGCCCATAGCTGACGAATATCATACTCAGGAAAAGCAGTAGTAGTATCTGATATCTCAGCTCTAATCTCTGAAGGCAGCTCAAGTGTAGATCTGATGATGAAGCAAATCCAATGAGCATAGGGCAGCTGACGGTGTCCCTTGAAACCCTCAGCCAGGGTGTCCTCCATCTCACTCATCATAAGATCCCAAACGTCAAAAGGTGTCTGTAAGAGGAGGTGGTGAACAACCCATAGCTGCATCCTAGTCAATCCCTCTCTGTAACCAAGCCCGGGAAGAAGAGTACGCCTGACAATAGCATCCAGAACTCGAGCAAGCGGTGTCAAACTGGCAGGTGTGCGACGAGACCCTTCGCCAAAAGGCTCATGGAAGCAGGGTCGGATCAGATCTGTAGGTGGCACAGTACCGCCATGAGGGCGTCTAGGTGGAGCTGTCTGACCGAAACAGAGCTGGTGGATCTTCGTGTCTGAAGCTGGGAGTCTGAGAATCTCCCGCACTCTTGTGCTGTACAGTCTGCGGTCGCGGCCTCGGAATGCAAAGTGTATGAGCTCATGGGCTGGATCAATCCATAGTGAAGCATAGAACTCACTAACCCAAGTGCCGCAGTATGCACCTGTCCGTCCAAGAAAATCTGACAAGCCCGGTAGATAGGACAGGTGCGGACGAAGCTGCTCACCCACTACCTCAACAAGTGACTCAATGCGACAGACCCTCTGTGGTCGAAAGGCAATGTCACTGTCAACATAAGCTCTGTAAAAATCCTCCTGTAGAGGAGTATAAAAGCCCTCTGGAGCTCTAGAGTCCCTCTGAGGTGGGAACCACCAGCTGACCTCAACAAATCTCAAACCTTGCACCTGACGTGCAGTAGCACCTCTCAAGTCAAAGTGCTCGATAGGGGGTGAACCTCTAACCCTGGGAGGTGGACGTCCTCCACGATGCTGGCCCTCTGGCCTAGGAGTCACCTGAGCTCGTGTGCGTGTGGAGCGACGACGTGATGGAGTCTGAGCTGGCTGCTCCTCTGTCCCCTCTAGAGCCTCTGCAGGTGGATCAACCGACATAACATCTACATCCATTGTCACCTCTGTGCCCTCAGTGGTCTTAGTAGTCTCTGTACCAAGTTGTCGACCTTCAAGATGAAAGCGACTGCCACCAATGCGTATACCACTGCTCCTGCCACCCCTCTCTGCTGCATCAGCTGCATCTGCATCCATTGTCACCTCTGTGCCCTCAGTGGTCTCAGTAGTCTCTGTACCAAGCTGTCGACCTTCAAGATGAAAGCGACTGTCACCAATGCGTATACCACTACTCCTGTCACCCCTCTCTGCTGCATTAGCTGCATCTACCACTGCCTGAGCTATCTCTGCATCAGTAAGAGTCTTCCTCTTCTTCTTTCTGGCCATGATCTTGATGCTCTTTCCACGCGCAACCTCAGACAGACGAGGAGGACTGTCGTCCCCGTCACTAGGGGCACCACCAGCATTCTTGCAACGAACCATGCTGTCACACTGTCGGGAAACCTCTGAAAGATGGTGTACTGACACTCGAGAGGCTTGGCCTCAAACCGTATCCGCAGGCTTGGCCTTAGATTCAATAACTGAACAGCAGTCACCCCGACACACCGACAAACTCGCTGAAAAGACAAAATAGATGGATCTACTATAAGCAACATATATGATCTAAAAGGTACGAAACCCTAGAGATAGCAAGCATATAAGATGAGATGTGAATCAAAATGCGATGGCTACCTCGGATTGACGAGAAAACGGTGACGAGAAGAGATGACCTAGGTCATGAGACTTCCCGAAGCACCGGACGAGCGCAGATTTGCCGAAACAAGAGTCAATTAGGATAACGATAACGAAATTTCGGCAAACCCTAACATGAAGATCAAGGATATGCGTAACAACCTCGGAGTGAAGACGTCGCGCGAAGAAATTTCAACGTCAAATGAAGGAGACGCCGCAGCGCGAACCCTAGGGTTAGGGCAACGTGCGATGGCCGAAAAATGAGGATGGTCGCGAGGGAAGGCCGGGGCCTGCCGGAGGTGGCGTAGGTGGTGGAGAGCATGGCTCATGGCGGCAGCAGCACACGGCGGCGGCAGTGGCGGCGCTGCAGAGAAGGCGGCGGTGCGGCAGAGAAAGCGGCGGCGCGGCAGAAGGGAAGCTTGGTGCGGGCGGAGCTGCGGGCCGGGCGCTGTGCGGGTCATCGGAGGAGAAGGAGAAGGTAGGGTGCGGCGGTGAGCTCCGGTGCGCGGTGATGGCGAGGTTTTCCGGCGAGGTAGGGCAGGGAGGCGGCGGATTCGCGAAGAGCACGGCGGCGGATGAGGAAAAAAGAAAGAACACGAAAGTTTATATGAGGGGTTAGATCCGCTCGTCACGCGATGACCGGACGCGGTGGTCGATATGACTGGACGCGGTGGAGGCAGCGTCCGATCACATTCCAGTATGCTCCTGGAATGACCGGACGTGTCCGATTATCCACGATCGGACGCTGACAGCGTCCGGTTTTGATTTGCCCGGAAAACTAAGACGGATGACCGGACGCGGTGGTGGTTACCAGGACCGGACGCGGTGGTCAATAGGGGCGCGTCCGGTGCAGCGTCCGGTCACTAGATCAGGAGTTGGTCTTCTGGATGACCGGACGCGCTGGTGGTCGCCGGGACCGGACGCGCTGGTGAAGCATCACTGCGTCCGGTGCAGCGTCCGGTCCAGCGTTCGGTCACAGTTTTTCGCCCTTCTTCATTCCGAACTTCGACGCGACTTCTCCCAATCAAGTTCCAATTCAAAGAGACACAAATAAACACCAATTGGAACAAGATATGAGTGACCTCACTCAAACCCTCAAGTTTCTCAAAATAGTTTGCCTTAGGCTAATATTATTTTTAGGAAAATAGGCAACAAACACCCGAGGAGCAACGTATGGCCATGCAATAGAGTTTTTGAACCCTTGGGAGCGTCAAAATGCTCTCTCTACCCATGGACGAACACAGAGGTTGCTCAAAGCTTAACTGAAAAGAAACGACAAAGCAACAACCATGCATATGCAATGCAAAACAAGAAAGTAAAGCTAGGTTGCTTGTCAAGTTTGATCCACGGTTAGGCTTCTTCACTCCTCCAAAGGAGGGTTATCGTAACCGTGTTAGCCAAGCCCTAGATGCGTTGTGGGTAATTAAACATGACATACAATGCAATGCAAGGGACAACACTAGCTCATTTTTTAAAGTTACTAGAGTCAAGCACATTGAGTTCACTTCTCAACCTACAAAAGGTAGCTTCATCTAAGGGTTTTGTGAAGATATCCGCTAATTGATTTTCACTTCTTACACCTTCTAGTGATATGTCATTTTTAGCAACGTGATCTCTTAGAAAGTGGTGGCGGATATCAATGTGCTTGGTGCGAGAGTGTTGTACCGGATTATTAGCAATTTTAACCACACTTTCATTGTCACATAAAAGTGGCACCTTTTCAAGAACAACTCCATAGTCTAGGAGGGTTTGTTTCATGTATAAGATTTGTGCACAACAAGCCCCCGCGACAATGTATTCCGCCTCGGCGGTGGACAAAGCTACACTATTTTGCTTTTTAGATGACCAAGATACTAAGGATCTCCCAAGCAAATGGCATCCTCCGGATGTGCTTTTTCTATCAATTTTGCAACCGGCATAATCCGAATCGGAGTAGCCAACTAGTTGGAATCTAGCTCCTTTGGGATACCAAAGTCCAATGCTTGGGGTATACTTAAGATATCTTAGGATTCTTTTTACGGCACTTAGGTGAGGTTCTTTAGGGCACGCTTGAAAGCGGGCACACATGCACACACTAAACATGATGTCGGACATAGATGCGGTAAGGTACAACAAGCTACCAATCATAGAACGGTAAAGAGTTTGATCGATTGGTTTACCTCCCTCATCTAGGTCGAGATGTCCATTAGTTGGCATTGGGGTCTTGATTGGCTTGCATTCTTCCATCTTGAATCTTTTGAGAAGATCCTTGGTATACTTTTCTTGAGAGATAAAAATTCCTTCTCTCATTTGTTTGACTTGAAACCTAAGGAAGAATGTTAGCTCACCAATCATTGACATCTCGAACTCTTTTGACATCAATTCACCAAATTCTTTGCAATAGTCTTCATTTGTTGACCCAAAGATGATATCATCAACATATACTTGACAAATGAAGATCTCTTCATTGAATTTCTTGGTGAATAGTGTGGTGTCAACCTTCCCAATAGTGAAGCCCTTCTCTATGAGGAAGTCCCGGAGGCGCTCATACCACGCTCTAGGGGCTTGCTTGAGCCCATATAGCGCCTTGGACAACCTATAAACATGATTAGGATATCTAGGGTCTTCAAACCCGGGAGGTTGTTCAACAAAGACTAGTTCATTTATGAAGCCATTTAAGAATGCACTTTTCACATCCATTTGATATAGTTTCATATCATGATGTGATGCATATGCAAGAAGGATACGGATGGCTTCAAGTCTTGCAACGGGTGCAAAAGTCTCTCCAAAATCAAGACCTTCAACTTGAGAGAACCCTTTTGCTACTAGTCTTGCCTTGTTTCTTACTACTACCCCTTGATCATCTTGCTTGTTGCGGAACACCCACTTGGTTCCAATGACTCTTGCACCTTTTGGATGCTCTTCAAGTGTCCATACTTGATTGCGGGCGAAGTTGTTCAATTCTTCATGCATGGCATTCACCCAATCCGGATCTTGAAGAGCTTCTTCTACATTCTTAGGTTCAAGACAAGAGACAAAAGAGTGATGTTCAACAAAAGAATTAAATTTTTGAGATCGAGTCATTACACCCTTTGTAGGACTCCCTATGATGAGATCTTGTGGATGTGCTTGAAGTAGAGGTGAGTTTCTTCGATCAACCATTTGAGGAGTAGGATGGGGAGCATCAACATCTTGTGCTTGTGCCTCGGCTTGATGATGAGAGACATGGGTGTCTTCATTTTCAACTCTCTCATTCTTGTCATCATCTTGAGGCACATATGATGAAGATGGTGGATTGACAATTTGTACATCGTCTTCATCATCTTTAGGCTTGATGTCACCCACCGGCATGTTCTTCATGGCCTCTCTCAATGGTTCATCACCTACATCATCACAATTCTCAATTGCTCCTTGGGAGCCGTTAGATTCATCAAATTCCACATCATATGTTTCTTCAACCAAACCGGTGGCATGGTTAAATACTCTATATGCTTTGGACTTTGATGAGTAGCCAACAAGAAAACCAATATCACAACGTCTTTGGAACTTCCCTAGGTGTTGACGCTTCTTGTAGATGTAGCATTTGCAACCAAACACCCGGAAGAATGAGACGTTCGGCTTCTTCCCATTTAGCAACTCATAAGGGGTCTTGCAAAGGAACTTTTGTAGGAAGAGGCGATTTGAAGCATAGCATGCGGTGTTGATTGCCTCGGCCCACAATTTCTCCGGTGTATTGTACTCATCTAGCATTGTTCTTGCAAGAGTGATCAAGGTCCGGTTCTTTCTCTCAACTACACCATTTTGTTGAGGAGTGTAGGTTGATGACACTTCATGCTTGATTCCAATTTCATCACAATAGGCTTCAATGTTGGTGTTGTCAAACTCTTTGCCATTGTCACTTCTAATTTTCTTTATCTTGACTTCAAATTCATTTTGAGCTCTCTTTGCAAACTTCTTGAAGCAATTTGCCACTTCGGATTTGTCATGAAGAAAGAAGGTCCAAGTGTATCTTGAGTAATCATCCACAATTACTAGGCAATAGAGATTTCCACCCAAACTCTTGTAAGTTGTAGGACCAAACAAATCCATGTGTAGAAGTTCTAGTACTCTTGATGTTGACATGTAGGCTTTGGTTGGATGAGTGTTTGCAACTTGTTTGCCGGCTTGACATGCACTACAAGGTTTGTCCTTTTCAAACTTTACATCCTTTAAACCTCTCACTAATTCTTTCTTCAATAGCTTGTTGAGAGTGTTCATTCCAACATGAGCAAGCCTCCTATGCCAAAGCCATCCAAGTGTGGTCTTGGTGAACAAACATGTCATCAAGTTTGCATCTTCAGAGGTGAAGTCAACAAGATAAAGATTGTTGTATCTAAAGCCCTTGAAAATCACTTGCTTGTCATCTATCTTGGTAACAACCACTTCATTTGGACTAAACAAGCATTGGTAGCCAAGATCACAAAGTTGCCCAACGGATAGTAAGTTGAAACTCAATGAAGCAACATAGAGCACATTTGAGAGAGAATGATCATTTGATATTGCAACCTTGCCTATACCCTTGACTTTGCTCTTTGAATTATCCCCAAATGTAATCTTGTCTTGACATACCCCATCCTCTTCAAGTGAGGTGAACATACGAGGATCACCGGTCATATGTTGTGTGCAACCACTATCAATCACCCAATGAGATCCACCGGTCTTGTAGTTCACCTACACACAAGAGATCAAGCCTTTTGTTTAGGGACCCAAATTTGAGAGGGACCCTTAACTTTCTCAACTAGTGACTTGGCAACCCAAATTTTCTTTGGCCTATTCTTGTTAGGAGGACCCAAGAACATGACTTTCATCTTTCCACTTGAGTCCTTTCTAAGCATGTAGTGAGCATTGAAAGCAAAGGGTCTAGCATGCTTGGGCAAGGGTTGTGGTGGTGGAGTTTTGCACTCATGAGCAAAATGGCCTTCTTGTCCACACTCAACACATCTCTTTGGCTTGGGCTTTGTCTTGCTTTGTTGTTGTTTGGCCTTTACCTTCTTTTCTTGATTTGCCAAATACCCAATGCCACTCCTATCCAACTTCATGACGGTGTTCATGAGTAGCTCACTTTGCAAATGTTGGCCTCTTGTGAACTTGCTTAGGCCGGTCTTGAGATGCTCTTTCTCTTGCTTGAGCTTCTTGTTTTCTTCAATGAGTGACTCATTTGAAGCTTGCTTTTCAAGAGCCAACAACTTCTTGTTCTCAACTTTAAGCATCTCATACTCACTCTTGAGCTTGACATACTCATCATAGTCATTTGCCTCAACCACACTCTTGCCTTTGCCGCTAGAGCCTTGCTCAAAGTTCTCAACAATCAAGTCATCACATGATGTAGCTATATCAATCTTAACAATTTGGTTAGTAGCATCATGTGTCTCAAGAGCAAGCTCATTAGCAACAATAAGAGTATCATAATTGATTTTCAATGCGGTGTATTCATCTTTTAGCAAGTTTAGCCTAGTGATGAGTTCACCATGCTTCTTCTCAATTTTATCATGTTTATCTCTAAGCTCCTTGTTAGAAGTTTTTAGCTCTTTGAGAGAAGAAGACATAGTTTCATTTTGGTCTATAAGCTCATCCCTAGTCTTATGTGCACTTTCAAGCTTAGATGAGAGTGATTCATTTTCATGTTGAAGCTCATCATTTTCATTTCTAGTCCTCCTTATGATTTTAGAATATTTATTTAATAATTTTACTAGTTCATCATAAGAGGGAGCATCATATTCATCATCACTATCACTATTTTGTACCTTTCGATCACCCTTTGCCATAAGGCATAGATAAGTAGTAGAAGATGATGGTGAAGATGGCGGTGAAGGTGGTGATGAAGATGTCGGTGAAGATGATGGTGGCCCAATCACAAGTGCGGCGATCTTCTCTTTTTCATTGTCACTTTTATCGCCGGAGGACTCACATGATGATTCAATGTCGGTGAGCCAATCACCAACAATATAGGCCTTGCCTCCCTTCTTCTTCTTGTAGAATTCTCTTTTCTTGCCATCTTTCTTCTTGTATGGCTTATTCTTTCTTTTTTCATCTTCTTCATCACTTGAATCATCTTTCTTGCCCTTGTACTTGTTCTTGTACTTGTCTTTTGGAGGCTTTGGGCATTGATGAGCTAGATGGCCAAGTTCTCCACAATTGAAGCAATCCATTTCAGAGATTGGCTTCCTTTTGCTACTAGTGAAGAATTTCTTCTTCTTGCCATCGAACTTGATGCCACTCTTATTTAGCTTATTTAGCATCTTGGTGGTCTTCCTCACCATGAGTGCAAGTGATGCATCATCAATGTCACTTTCACTAGAGCTTTCTTGCACAATCATGGCTTGGGCCTTCTTCTTTTTCTTTTCATGACTAGCTTTGAAGGCCAAGTCTTTCTTCTTGGAAGATGATGAACCCTCTTCCGGAGTGATGTGCATGTACATCTCATGTGCGTTGATCTTCCCCAATACTTGAGTTGGTGTTGCGGTGGAGAGATCACTTTGGTGAAGTACGGTGACAATGTGTCCATACTTCTCAACGGGAAGAACGCTTAAGATCCTCCTTGCAACATCCGATTGACTCATTTTAGTGAGTCCAAGAGCATTTAGATCTTCTACAAGAACATTCAAACGAGTGTACATTTCGTTAGCACTTTCTTTAGGAAGCATCTCAAAAGAATTAATTTTCTTTAAAGCAATATGATAGCGTTCCTCACGCTCACTCTTAGTTCCCTCATGGAGAGCACAAAGATTTTCCCACAATTCGTGAGCGTTTTTGGCATTTCGCACACGATTGAAAATATCTTTGCCTAGTGCCCGGTAGATTGCATTTTTTGCTTTTGCATTCCACCGGTCGTATTTCTCCTCGTCACCACTTGGGTTAGCGGGATCCCTTATAGGAGGAAGCCCTTCGGTTGCGGCTCTAAGGCACCCAACATCTATGGCTTCGAGGTACGCCTCCATACGAATTTTCCAATATGGAAAATCATCTCCCTCAAAAGTGGGAGGTGGTCCTTCCCCATTAGACATCTTGCTCTAGGCGGTAAAGCCTAAAATAAGAGCAACACGGCTGTGATACCAATTGAAAGGATCAAGATGCCCAAGAGGAGGGGTGAATTGGGCTTTTCTAAAAATTAATTGCAAGAATTAAATCCTACAAGCCAAACTTCACCCCTAGTGCCTACTTGTGTTCCTTGTGATTCTACCGATAAAAGTTTTGCACCCTAAGTTCCAATCCTAGACTAGCAAGGCAATTCTAGGAAAGTAAACAAGCAATGAAAGTGATGCAAGAAAGTAAATGCTTGAAAGTAGGGGTTAGGAACACGGCGATGTTTTGCCGAGGTATCGGAGAGTCGCCACTCCCCACTAGTCCTCGTTGGAGCACCCGCGCAAGGGTGTAGCTCTCCCTTGATCCGCGCAAGGATCAAGTGCTCTCTACGGGTTGATTCTTCGACACTCAGTCGCGACGAATCACCCAAAACCGCTCACAACTTGAGTTGGGTCACCCACAATCTCGTCGGATGATCACCAAACTCTCAAACACCACCAAACCGTCTAGCTGATGGCGATCACCAAGAGTAACAAGCTAGAACTCTCACTTGACCACAACAAGCCTAATGAGAAGATGGATGCACACTTGCTTGACTCTTGTCACTAGAGAGGATTCTCAAACTTTGATTCATAAATCTCTATCCTCACTAGGGCTCTTGCACTTCCTTGCACTCTAAAGGTGTTTCTCAGCTGAACAAATGAGCAAGAGACCTCTAAAAGAGGTGGAGGGGATGTATTTATAGACCCCTCAAACAAATCCAACCGTTATCTTTCGAAACAGCCAGACGCGCACTGACCGGACGCGCCTGTCGATATGACTGGACGCGCCGATCAGGTGTAACGGTCGAATAACGGAAACCTGTGCTGAGTGACCGGACGCGCCGATCTGTGATGACCGGACGCGCCGGTCTGATATGACCGGACGCGTCGATCAGGGATGATCGGACGTGTCCGATCATGCAAGAGCTCTCTAGAAAACTGACCTGACGCATGACCGCGTCCGATCATAGGTGACCGGACGCGTCAGGTCACCATGGGACCTTACTGGAACATGACCGGACGCGCCGATCATTTCACAGTCGCGTCCGATTACGCTGTTTACCCTCTGGAACACGTGTCAGACTGACCACCGCGTCCGGTCCTCTCAAGGACCGCGTCTGGTCGATCAGCTGAAACCGCAGTGAAGTTTTAGTACTGACCGGACGCGTCCGGTCATAGGTAAACGGCTCAAACGTCTTCTAAACGCGATGCAACTTGAACCAAGTTGCTTCTAACTGAACTCTGAGCTTTTCTCGAGCTACCTAGTGCTAAGTTTGACAAGTGTGCACCACACCTAAACACAAGACTCACCTAGGTCAAGCTACTCGCTCATGCCCCTCTTTATAGTATGGTCAAAGGAAGAAACAAAGATCCTAACGACTATTCCAGATGTATCTCAACACCTTGACATCCGGAACTAACCGTCCTTAATCTTATTGTTGATCTTTTGAAAACCGAAACGATTTTCATCAAGGGACATGAATACCATATTGCCCAAAGCAGTTATCATCTCCATGACCTAACTTACAAATGTTTCTACAAAACACACGTTAGTCATGGTAATTATGTGTTGTCATTAATTGCCGAAACCAACACCGGGGCCTAGATGCTTTCAACTTCCATTGTCACTTCTTACTTTCTTGATTGTGGTTTCAAACTCATTTTGCACTCTCTTGATGAACTTCTTGAATATGTCAAATACATCACTCTTGTCTATAAGAAAGAATACCCATGTGTATCTAGTGAAATCATCCACAATCACAAAGACATACTTGTTGCCACCAATGCTTGTGTATATAGTTGGCCCAAATAGATCCATGTGCAACAACTCAAATGCCTTGGAAGTACTCATAATGCTCTTCAATGGATGAGTGTTGTCCACTTGCTTTCTGGCTTGACATGCACTACATAGCTTATCCTTCTCAAATGTGACATCCTTCAAGCCTCTAAGTCATGCTTCACTAACTTGTTCAATTGCTTTATGCCAACATGACCAAGTCTTCTATTCCATAACCAACCCATACTTGATTTGGTGAGCAAGCATGTTGAAAGTTGAGTGTCACTAGCATTGAAATTAACCAAGTATAGATTCTCATATCTAAAACCCTTGAAGATCAAATTAGAGCCATCAACACTAACTATCTCCACATCATCAACATCAAATATGCACTTGAAACCAACATCACACAATTGAGCAACCGAGAGAAGATTGAAGTTTAACTTTTCAACTAAGAGCACATTGGAAATGCTATGATCATTTGAGATTGCAATCCTTCCAAGAGCCTTCACATCACGCTTGCTATTGTCACCAAATGTGATACTATCAATGCCACTATCATTTTATTTGAGAGAGTTGAACATTCTTGAATCACCGGTCATATGTTGAGAGCACCCACTATTAAGCACCCAATACCTTCCTCTAGCCTTATAATTGACCTACAAAACAAATTAATATTTCTTAGGTACCCATACTTGCTTAGGTCCTTGGAGGTTAGTCACTAAGCTCTTTGGTACCCAAATGGCCTTCTTCTTTGGACCCACAATTGGTGTACCAACAAACTTAGCATGCACACCTTTCTCACCCTTGGTAAGCACATAACAAGAATCAAAAGGAATGTAATCCATTTTAGCATGAAACTTGTTGTTGTTCTTGTTTTTTTTATTACAATTAATCTCTAGATGCCCAACTTGCTTGCATCTATTGCAATAACGACCATTGCTCTTCACAAAGCGAGGCTTTGGAGTAGCAAAGGTCGCCTTGCCCTTCTTGGGAGTATAGCCCAAACCCTCTTTGTTAAGAGAGAACCTTTGGCTACCCAAGCATTTTAGCAAGCGGGCATCCCCACCATAGGCATTGCCTAATGCACGGGTGAGATCATCCACCTCTCTCTTGAGAGTCTCATTCTCAACCACAAGTGATGAATCACTAGTAGTAGAGATAGAGTTGGTTGTGGTGGATGATGATGAGCTACATGAAGTATTAGTAGGACCAACAAATAAAGAATCATCAATAATATCACATGTTAGTCCAATATCACAAGTGACAATCACTTGCTCCTCCTTAGCTTCCTTAATGAACTTCTCTAACTTGAGGTCCTTTTCCTTGATGAGCTCAAGTAGAGTGGATTGGGCTTCCTTAAGCCTAGTGTGAGCAACTTCAAGGTCCTCGTGGTCTTCCTTTAGACACTCACGAGAGGCCTCTAGCTCATCAAAGGATTTCTTAAGAGCTTTGAGCTTTTGTTCAATTCCTTTACACTCCTTACTCTTTTTGAGAGCTACAAGCTCCTCCATCAAGGCATTATTTTTATTGCTCTTGGCAATGAGCTCTTGTTCCAAGATTTTGTATTTCTTGGTGGTCCTCTTGTAGCATTTGCTCATTTGATCTATTATGCCCAATAGATCATCCTTGGAGTAGTCCTCATCCTCCTCATCATCACTCCTACAACCATCACTAGCACAAGAATCATCATCACTATCATCATATTTTACCTTGGTAGGCTTAGCCATAAGGCATGTCGATGTAGTGTCAAATATGGATGGCTTGTTGGAGAGGGCGATGCTTGCAATAGCTCGCCAAGTGGTCCTCTCATCATCACTAGAGCTTGCATTATCACTATCCCAAGTGACCACATAGCCACTACCCTTCTTCTTCTTGTTGATAGTGAAGCTCTTCTTCTCTTTCTTCTCCTTCTTATCTTTCTTGTTCTTCTTCAACTACAACTCCCCATCATGATATCTTTTGTCTTCATAGGGGCACTTCGCCACTACATGATCGGGGCTATTGCAATTGTAGCAAAGCACCTCCTTTGCCTTCATGAAGTCCCTTCTCTTTCTTGCACCATAGCCTCTCTTCTTCATGAACCGACCTATCTTTTGCACTAGAAGGGCTATGGTCTCATCATCAAATGGATCATCATCATCATCATCAACCTTGCTCTTGCCCTTGGAAGAAGAAGCCTTGAATGCAGTGGTCTTCTCTTGCTTGACCTTGATCTCCTTCTTCTCATCTTCATCTTCATCATCATCATATTGAGCATCGGTCATGACATCTCCAAGCACTTGGTTTGGAGTCACCTTGTCCAAACCCTCTCTTTGGATCATCTTCCTCAAGATAGCAAACTTCTTAGGTAAGTTTATCAAGAACTTATGTGAGAAGTCCTTGTCCTTGACATCTTCTCCTAGGCTCTTGAGATCATTGACAATAACTTGTAGCCTATAGAACATCTCCGGTATGGACTCATCATCCTTCATCTTGAAGCTTGCAAACTTATCCTTGAGCATATAGAGCTTAGCACTCTTTACTGTTGAAGTGCCCTCATATGTTTCCTCTAATCTTGTCCACACTTCACTTGCCATCTCAAGATCCTTGATTTGCTCAAAGACCTTTGCATCAATCCCATTGTAGAGAGTATTGAAAGCCATAGTGTTGCATTGGTTGTTGATGCGGTCATTGTTGGTGAGGTTGTCGAGATCAATGATAGCATAATCATGGTGTGTCACCTCCCAAACGTTCTCATGAATAGAGCCAAGATATTGCTTCATCTTTCTTTTCCAATGATCAAAAGATGTGACACCATCAAAGAATGGAGGCTTGCCCCCGACATGGTTGAACACAACTTGAGCCATGTTACACCGAGGTTGTTAAACCTTGCAAATGGTAACCTGGCTCTGATACCACTTGAAAGGTCTTGATGGCTAGAGGGGGGAATAGCCTTTTAAAATTTTCTACAAAGACAAGCTAAACAAGTTTATCAAAATAACAAATAGCGAGATGCGAGTTTTGTTTAGCCTACGGGGTGTTTGCAAGCCACCTATCCAAATCACAATTCTAGTAATTGCACTCAACCACACAAGTCAAACCAAGAAGGTAACTACAACTACAACTAGCAAGCTACACAAAGGAGCTACTAAAGCAAAGCTAACTAGCTAGCAAAGATAACTAAGAAAGTAATGCGGAGTTGAGTTGGGAGAGTTTCACCGAGGGGCGAAGTATTGAGCCAACCAATATGATCAATAATGAATACCAAGATAATCGAACACTGGGATCAATCAATCATAATATGAAAGTGATGACACGAAGATTTATCCCGAGGTTCACGTGCTTGCCGGCATGCAAGTCCCCGTTGTGTCTCTCTTCACCACGTGGTTCGGTGGCTAATCGGTCTTACACCGAGCCTCTCAAAAGGCACCACAAGAACCTACCAAATGGCAAAAGGTTGCAATGACATGAGCAATTCACTAATGTTGCCTTTGGCGCTTCGCCGAGGTAGGCACTAACCCCTCACAATCACCGGAGGTGGCCAAGAACAATCACCAACTCTTGCCAACGCCTCCAAGCTGCTCCAAGCCGTCTAGGTGGCGGCAACCACCAAGAGAAACAAGAATCCCGCAGCAAATCAACCACCAAGTGCCAACTAGATGCAATCTCACAATGCAAATGCACTTGGATCACTCAATCTTACTTCGAATATGCAAAGAAGCAAGAGAGATGAGTGGGAGGAGAGTTGCTTAGCTCAAAGTGCTCACAAGTATGTCAAATGTCCAAGAGATGGAGCCTTGAGCCGGCCAACGAGTATTTATAGATGTACCCACTTCGAATATAGCCGTTAGAAACTTGAAACAGCCGAAGTCGCGCTGACCGGACGCGCTGGTCAAACTGACCGGATGCGCCGATCACACAACGGCTATGCTCGTGAACCACCGACTGAACGCGCTCCACGCAACGACCAGACGCGCTATGATCGACCGGACGCGCTGGTCCCGTAACTGACCGGACGCGCTGGTCAAGCCTGAGTAGCATACAACGAAACAGCGACTGGACGCGCTGCAGAACTGATCCGACGCTACAGTGCCAGCGTCCGGTTGGAGTCTAGTAAGCTCCCTGAATGACCGGACGCGCCACCACGTCCGATCAAAAACAGAAATACGCGCAGACGCTGAACACTGACCGGACGCGTCCGGTCAAACAGAGACTGCGTCCGGTCCAGCGTCTAGTCACCTCTGTGACCTCCGTTCGCCTCCATTTCTTTTCTGACTTTCAGCGTAGTGGAAAATAGTCGTTTCAACTCCTCAAAAATGCCTGAGTGTGTTAGCATTTTCATAATCATTTTTCGAGGCAATATTAGTTCTATCCAAATGCATATGATTATGAAATGCACACCTAGAGGCACTTAGGAGTTCAATAGCCGTGTCATTCCCCTCTTTATAGTACGGCTATCTATCCTATAATGTAACCACACCCACTAGGTGTCTTGGTTACTAAAACACAACCCTTAAGCATATACCTTTGCCTTGATCACGTAGGGTTGCGTCCAAATCCAAGTGTGGCCATCATGATCACCATGTCCATCTTGCCACCAACCTTGGAATGTACTAATCCTCATATGCTACATACAACTTAGGCATAGGATTAGTACTTAGGCATTGTCACTAATTACCAAGACCAAACATAGGACTTTCACCACCTCACCTCACCATTCCTCTACCCTAGATCCCAAACTGGGAACTGGAGTATGTCACAGAACCGTCCAAAGTATAAGAGCACAAGTCCAAAAACAATCGCCGGAACGATCAAATTCTCAAACTTGAGCCCATATAACTCCGGTAGTCCACGAAATCTTGAGGGATTTCAAACCAAACCATAACGAGCCAAGATCGTAGTGATTCAACATAACACAACATCTGTTACAACCATTCATAAGTAGCTCTCATACATCGGAGTACAAATAAGTTATTACAAAACCAAATTAGGAATAGCGGAAGCAACATAGTTTTAAAACCACTTTTAATTTAAGTACTGCCGGTGCGTAGTCACATCCTGCAAAAGCATATTAGAAGAGAAACTACAGAGACCATGCCCAATGGTCTAGTCTTCACACCCAACAGCAAAGACAGTACTTCAGGTAACCAGTAAGAATCTGCTACCTGCAACAAGGTGGGAATAAACCCTGAGTACGAGAAGGTACTCAGCTAGACTTACCCGTCAAAAAAACAGAAACAACGATGACACCAAGGAGTATGCAAGGATTTATATAAGTGGGCTAGCTTGACACATTTTGCATAAAAGCTTAAGTACAGATAAATAATCATTATTGCTTTAAGCATCAAGTTAATCATTATTAACCTATCCTCTAGATTAGTACCTGTACTATAGCAATCACTTGATTCAGCTAAGCAAACAATAGTAACCATATCAGGTTTATAAGGCCATCATTATATCATCATCATCTTCAGAACCATCAGTATATATTTAGTGAAATCTACGTTGCCTCTGCTCTGTCAAGTTTCTCACTAACCGGGAGAGACGGCGATTTGAATCGATTCCAACTCAGCTGAGGGGGTATTCCTAACACCAACCGGGCATACTTTGCAAGAGTCGTCAACAGTCACCTTTGGTACAACTCAGGATGGGCCCGAACAGCGCCGCGCTCTCAGGGATTCCAGTGGCCAGGAAGCTCAGGACTTTTAACTCACCTGCCCTTGGTCTCACCTGGCTCCCCTCCGAGGCGACTTACACTTTTTGGCTTCGCAGCCTGAGTTGAGCTACTCGGCTTCGCGGTCGGCAACCTCAGGCCGGCCAGCTAAGTGTTAGGCTGCGTTCAAAATGACAAAGGAAGTACAGCGGATCGGTCCTTAACCGACACAGACGGGGATAGTTCCACACCCAAGACCTCCATGACTTGTTGCTTCACTATCGACATTCCGCCCGGTCTAAGTTCATTATTAACACTTGGTTCTTTTCCACGATAGCAAATATAGCCAACCATGACCCAATACTTCCTATCTTACAGGTGATGGGAGATCACCTGACATTACCGTTCTAATTAAGCAGGGCTAAGCATAGAGTCGATCCTGTCTACATAGGATTTAGGGATTCATATATCTGGACAAGGAATGATATAATGCAGCAAGGGTTTCCAACCAACTCCTACCACTTAATGCAACAATACATATAACATATATAATTAATTGCTTTGAAAGTAGGAGGCTTATAATGCTCCGGGGCTTGCCTTAACCGTACGAGGATGGTTCGGGGTTCGGCGCTCAACCACGGTTCCTTCGTCTCCTCGGGTTCCGTCGGACTGGGCCTCCTGCCCACGAATTGGTTCCAACTCCACCAGGCACGTCTTGTGGAACTTTACCGTCGTCACGTTTCTTGGTACACCTATTGCATGTATATGCACCAATGAATCTCATGTATGCACAGATGTGACATGATGAGCTTATGAGCATGTATGCATGAGTAATGTGATGAATAATGCAACAATCTGAGCAATAAACGTCAAGTTACAAAGTGCTCTATTCAAATTACTTTAAGAGTAGGTGCAAATTTCCTTCACTGGTATTAACATGTTTAAACATCTCTAAGTAACCACTAAGTACCACAAAGATCATACTTAGCACACATATAACAAGTGACAGCAATTTAGTGCATTGACATGTTGACCGCAGCAAATTATAAAGTCCATAACTAAAGTTCTCTAACTCCAATGGACATGCATGAGGACAATCTGAAAAGCTTATGAAATTGTCCACAATTCATTCAAAAACATCTAAGTATGATTTTATCATTTACCAGGTCGAAATAGCACATACACAGAAACTGTTCTAAAAAGACAGAGAGCAAAACAATTCTGACTCGAACTTTGAACAGCTGCCAATTCTAAACCATGAGTCCCAATGTCACCAAATTTTATCAGCAACTAGTTCATAAAGTTCTTAACAACTTTGTTATAGTTCACCAAGCATGAAAGCATCATTATCATAGGCTAATTTTCTTAACTAGCAAATCTGTCCAGAATGACAGGTTCTCAAAATTAAATAATTAATGATGATGCAAAAGCACAATTGGACCAAACCAACTTTACTAAAAGCTAGAGCATGTTAAAGTAACGCCAGATCATATCATGTTACTTGCATAATCATTTGTTTAATCGACCTTTTCTATTTATTTAATTGCGTAGGCATAAAGGGCAATAAATATAAAAGGTTCCTAGAAAATTCTAATAAAATTACAGAGGCACATACATGGTACCAGGAGGCTACCATAAAAATTTCATCTCAATTTGACAAGTATAATTGGAGATATCATAATAAACAAAAGTATAAGCAATATAAAGCATATACAAAAAGGGAATTTATAAATGAAGCATGGGACCTCCAAAATTCCTGAAAATTTAACTGGAGTAACATCAAAGCATGCTTATCACCTCACAAAAATTTCATGGCCAAAGGATTAATACACAGAGAGCTACAAAAATATCTAAATCACCTAATTAAATAAAGTGCTTATCAAAAATAATTACCAACTTCAGAAAACATAAATTAACATGCCATATTTTATTTCACTACTGTAAAGTACACATCTCAAGGATTCCAGAAAGTCCACATTTTCCTTTTTATGATTTTTCTACTATTTTCTATGAATTTATAAAGGCAGCCCACCAATATGCATTTACAGAAAAAAGACTAAACCTAAAAACCTAAACGGGCCGCAACCTTTGGGCCACTGCGGTGGCCGGCCCACCTCGGCCCGAAACCGAGCAGAGGGGAAATCCCGCGCCGACAGGCGGGCCCCGCCCGTCATACACACGTCGAGCAGGGGAGAGCTCCGGCGAGCGATTTCTCGCCGCCGGCGACGACTCCGGCGAGCCCGAGGGCAAAGGCGTGCTCACCTCGACTGTGCGCAGCTATTGGTGTAGCTAATTGACCCTACTACCATGACTAGGGGGGTGGCGGCGGCAATGGCGGCCACGGCAGCGGGCTTGCCGGCTCTGGCGAGTTAGCATCGGCTTGACCCCAAACGGCCTACCTCGCGAGCATCAGCACATCGAGGCGGACACAGAACACCGGAGAGGAGAGGCGGTAGGGGCATCGAGAAGCACGGCCACGCGCGAGCTTGTCTTGGCGGCAACAATGGTGACCGTGGCGAAGCCGGAGGCTCGGTGAGCACTACCTAAGCCAAAGTGGTTGCAAAGGGGAGGTCAGGGACGTAGAGGAGCTCAAGATACGGCCAATGCTATGAGGAATCGGATGATGGCGCGCGGATGCGGTGGATTGCTCGGTGGCGGCCACTGGTGCTCCTCCGGTCGCCGCATGCTCGGTGGAGAAGAAAACAGGGAGCCAGAGGGAATGAGCAGCGAGGAAGGGAGGCCGTGGTGCGTGGCGCCTTCACGAGCGCGAGCATGGTGCAGCCCCGACGCGTGGAGACCACGCGGCACCGAGTTTCTGAGGACGGTCGGCCACGACGCGCGTTCAAGTTTCTGAACTTCAGAAACACTGAAACGGAGTTCAGTTAACCGACTGACGAACGATATTGGGCACGCTATAGCTCCCAATCTAGGCCGATTCGGTGCGAGACGTAGTTAGCAAAATTGTAGAGGGACATGAGATCTACAAGTTTGTCAATATGGTCAAGGGCTAACTCGGCTTGGTCAGTGAGATACAGCGCCCCAAAGTAGGTCACCAAGAAACTGAAACTGAGTTTCAGTTAAGGCTCGACTGAACCCGACTTTTCCCTACACTATATTTCCTAAACCAGTGAGAATCATGGGATGGTGCTATTGACAATCTTGTAGAGCTAAGTGGGTTCTGCAAAAGTGTCAATACCCACTTGAGCCAGAACTGCTTAGATTAGGGAATACAAGGTTCCAAAGTGGGGTACATGAAAACTACATGCAGCCAGAACTTAGCCAAAATTGACTAAGTGTTGAAACAGCCCCTATACCTGACTTGTGGGCCATGTCAGGGCATGTTCCAAGCATTTTCATGAGTTGACCACTGAACAACTTTTGTTCCTCATGAAATTTGGTACAAACTTTGTTAAGGTGGCACAGCCATGCAAAAACTCTTGGTAAGACTTTCTAAAAGGTCAAACAACTAAGGTCCTCTAGGTCAACTAGTCAAAGCATGAGTTAACATGGAATTAGGGCATGGCATAAACATAAACCCTAGGTCAAATTGCTTAACTAACATGTTGCAAACATCATCAAGGCCTTAAACACATTCTAGCATCACCTATGCATGAAAGTTTCATAAGTAGACATTGAAAACACTATTACTATAACTAATGAAACATCACTAACATAATTAGTGAAACCTACTGTTGCATATGTTTTAGGAGCATGTTTCACATGTTTTCAAGCATAACAATCCTAGCACATGTACTAGCATGGGCCACACACATGATCTCATCACTAGCACCCATAACATACATATGTTGCAGATGTTGCAAGGTCATGTTTCAAGCAAAGATGCACATGAAATGATGATGCTTATGGTAATGCCATGCTATGACCATGCTCAAATAATGCTAAAATGCGAGGCAAACACCTGGGGTGTTACAGAGTACCCACGCGCACCGCCTCCATCGCCGACCTCCTCCTGCAGCTCCACGCAAACTCCCCACCACCCTTCCCACCCCACCCCCGCCCACCATCACCATGGCTGCTCTGGCTAGCCATGGCCGTGCCCCGCGTGGGCACCGCCCAAAAGCCTCCATGCTTCCCTAGCGTGCCAGCTCCTGCCTGGCTAAGAAGGACGATGGCACGTTCATGGCTATAGAGGACAAGGCAATTAGGTGCAGGGCTATCAAGGAGAGCCTGGAGGCTAGCTCAGAGGGTGTCCGCAAGCACGTCAAGGGCCACAAGATCCTGAAGAGGAAGAACGCCCTGGGAGCACTAGACCTAAGCCGCCTGGCCAAAGCGGTGGGCCTATCATGCTCTGATCACCATGCCATGGCGGTCACTGCTACCTCCACCAGTGCCCCATGAAGAGCGGTGATAATGTGTCGCCTACGCACGCCTCCCCATGGCATGTGTCTGTGTCATCCAAAGCGTCCCCCTAGTTCATGTTCATGTGAGGTTGGGTAGATCAATGCCTGATGTGTGTAGGACGACGCCCAAGTTCCTCGTCCCCACTAGCGAGATGGTGGCTACCCCAGTGTTAGTGTTGTACCCGCGTCTAGGATTGTCTGGTGTTCATTACTTATGCACTATCCCGGCCTTGCTTCGCATAGTAGTGAGTGGCCCGTTGTAATCGCCTACCCATGAATCAGTTGTGCTTCGAGTACATGGTACTATCGTGGAACGTGCAGGGTTTGGGTGAAACTGACAAATGTGATCTTATCCGGAACGCGATCTGTGCAGCGCACCCTCACATTGCTTGCCTCCAAGAATCCAAACTTAGCCATCTCGATGCTAATAAGGCTAAGTCCTTCCTTCCCTCCAATCTCTCGGACAATGCCACTCTACCGGCCAATGCCACGAGGGGTGGCATGGTCACCACATGGAACCCCACGGTGCTCTCCGCCGGTGCCCCCTCTTGTGGTCTCTACACTCTTACCATCCCCTTCACCTCCACTTCCTCTGACTACACCCTCACTGTCACCAACGTCTATGCCCCGGCTGATCATCAAGACATGGACTCCTTCCTCGCAGAGCTCTCCTCCATCCAGATCAATAGCAACTCTCCCTGGCTCCTTATCAGTGATTTCAACCTCACTAGAGCTAGCAATGACAAGAACACCCCTAGCTTTAATAGTGGATTAGCTAACCATTTCAGCACCACCATTGACTCACTAGCACTCCTTGAACTCCCATTGCTGGACAGGCGCTACACCTGGTCCAACAAACACGATCAACCCACCTTGGCCAAGCTAGACCGAGCCCTCATTAACAACTAGTTCAGCACCACCTTCCCCAATGCCTTCCTCACCTCTCGGGTTGGGATCACATCCCTATCATAACTCACATCCCCACCACCATCCCTAGATCCAAATGCTTTAGATTTAAGAATGCCTAGTTTAAGCACATTGACTTCCTGCCCATGGCCTCCTCGGCATGGACAGGCACCATCTCCTCCACAGTTGACACTTCAGGGATCCTTGTGGCTCGGATCAAGGATCTCAGGCATGCGGCGAACGTCTAGCTCCGTAAGCGTCTAACCCTCTCTTCTTCCAAGATTGCTCCTTCATTATCCTACTGCTAGATTTGTTCAAGGAAAACCGAGCTTTGTCTGTAGGAGAATGGTCCTGCGCCGACTCTGCAAAGAACAGGTCGCCCTGTTCATCAAGGAACAGGCGGCGCACTGGAAGCAGAGGGGGGAAGTGTAGGGTGCTACATGAGGGAGACGCCAACATGCATTACTTCCATGCCAGGGCATATGCGCGCCTCCACCACAACCGAATCTAGCAGCTCAAGGGGGAGGGGGCGACGCTCTACGCCCATGACGCCAAGGTGACCGCGATCACCACGTACTACACCTCCATCCTCGGCCACAGCAACGACACAACGTGGGCCTTCGATCTGGCTCGCCTCTACGAAGGTCGGTTGAGGACAGACGAGAAAGCCCTGATCGCCCCCTTCGATGCAACTAAAGCTTGGCAGGCCATCCGAACCATGAAACTGTATAGCGCGTCGGCCCAAACGGTGTTGGCCCCGGCTTCTACCGCGCTGCTTGGGGCACGGTGAGCACGGACATCATGACCTTCCTCCATGACCTCCATGCCAACAACGTTGACCTATAGGCTACAGTGAATCAAAAGAGCGCACATTGTGCTCATCCCCAAGTGCCCGGGTGCAGCCACGCCCTCCTCCTTTCGGCCTGTGTCACTACAAAATTGCTCAGTGAAGATTCTCACCAAAGTCTTGACTACCAAACTGCAGCTGCAGGTCCAGAAGTTGGTGGATGTGGATCAGACCAGGACCCTCAAAGGGAGATTAATCTTAGAAAATTATGTCTATGCTACTGAACTAATCCAATGCTGCTACCAGAGGAAGGCGCCAACATTAGTGTTCAAGCTTGACTTTGCCAAGGCCTTTGATTCAGTGGACTGGAAATGTCTGATGGATGTGCTCATTGTTAGAGGCTTCCCTCCTATGGTGTAGGTGGATGAAGGAGCTCCTCCAAACCTCTCGATCAGTAGTTCTGGTAAACAACTGCCCAGGGCCATGGATTTAGTGCAAACGGGGCTTGAGGCAAGGGGATCCCCTATCCCCCTACTTGATTCTCCTAGTGGCTGATGTCCTTCAGTCAGTAATCAAGCAAGCCAGGATCAACATCAGGCATCCGCTGTTTGATGAAGCTTGCCTGGTATTACAGTATGTCGATGACACCCTCCTAGTGCTCAGAGTTGATGTCAATGATGTGCAACACCTAAAGTTGTGCCTCGATCAGTTTGCCCAAGCAAGTGGGCTCAAGAACAACTTCCACAAGAGCACGGTGGTGCCAATGCATGTGCCCGTGGCGTCAGTTGATGTAATGGTGGTGGTTCTACAGTGTCAGCAAGGATCCTTCCCACAAACCTATCTAGGTCTTCCACTCTCCAACACCAAGCTCAGACTGTTTGCCTTCGCACCCATGATTGCCAAAGTGGACAAGTACTTAGCAGGATGGAAAGCAACCCTCCTCAACCCTGCTGGACGTGTGATCCTGATCAATGCAGTGCTTGATGGGCTGCCAACTTATGCCATGGGAGCCCTCTTCCTGCCAGTAGGGGTGAAAGAGGCGCTAGATGCCAAACGACAAGCGTTCCTCTGGAATGGATCAGACAAAATGACCGGAGCAAAATGTTTATCGCTTGGGAAAATGTCTACAAAGCAAAGGAGGATGGAGGTCTCGGGATCAGATGCCTAGACACCCAGAATGCTTGCCTGTTGATCAAACTAATACATCGGCTTCACCACCTTGGAGACTCATCTTGGGTAGCTTGGGCGAGGAGCCATGTCCGATTGTCTGACCTCCATGGGGACATCACCGGTCCACACTGGGAAGCAATGAGGGAATTGTTGCCAGCCTACAGAAGCATTTCACATGTCAGAGTGGGAGATGGGAAAAACACTTCCTTAAAAAAAAGGGCAGACCCAGTGCCAGAGGCTCCCACACGAGTGGGGTCTGGGGAAGGGAATAACCGAAGGAAAGTCTTACCCCCGCAGAAATTCTGTAGAGAGATGGCTTCGAACCCAGGACCTGGTGACTCGGCAAGCTAGCACTCATCAACTGCACCAGGCCTGCCCTTCTGGTATGAAAAATGGTTAACAAATACCACACTTGCTGATGCCTACCCCTCCTTGCACAACCACTTCACAAATGGAGATGTTTCAGTAAACACTGCTCTCGGCAATGAGTGGCAGACCATGATTCAACCCCGGCTGACTCCCCAAGCCAAGAATGAGCTTGATCAGTTGAGACACCTTCTCCGAGACGTCATCCTAGAAACCTCTACAGATGACAAAAGTTGTGCGTTCACTAAGATTGATGGCAAACTTGCTGCGGGGATGATATACAAAGCTTCGATTAGAGAAGAGCAGAAACTTCCCTACTTCAACTTTGTATGGTGCAACCATGCACCCTGTAATGGATCAACATGATTATACGAGATTAAGTAAGAAAATCCTCCACCGAGGCAGATAATTTACCAAACTTAAGCCCGTACAACCTGATATTTCGTGAAATCACGAGGGATTTCAAACCAACCAACATACAACCAAGATCGTACTGATTTAGCAGCCACAGTCACATGCTATACAAAGTTCGCAACAAGAGTTGAATACATCGAAGTTCAGCATAAAAAGTTATTACAACACGAGTTCGCAATAACATAGTGGAAGCAAGTAGTTTCAAACCACACACACACTTAGTTCAGTTACAGTGCCAGCAGATAGTCATAGCCCACAAAAGCATGAGATAAGATGAACGGAGTGACCATTGCCCTTGGTCCTAGTTGTCGCCCATCGCCGGATACAGACAGTTGACGCAATAACTATAGTACATCTGACCATCTGCAACAACAATGGGAACAACGCCCTGAGTACGAGAAGGTACTCAGCTAGACTTACCCGTCTAAAACCAGAAATAAAAGACACCAAGGAGTATGCAAGGTCTTTATAAATTGGGCTGGCTTGACTCATTTGCGAAAAGCATAAGTTATCAGTTATGAACCATTTAACTATAAGCATCCACTTAATTATACCTGATTAGTCTAAGTGAGCACCTATGCTAGAGCAATCACTTGATTAATCATTAACATCAAAGGTTACCATCTTAGGTTTAGCATTTCCAACATCACCCATATAACCATCATTGTTCCATCATAATTACTACGATGCTATAGCTCGAGTCAAGTGCTCACTATCCAGGAGCGATGGCGATTCGAATCGATTCCTAACCAGCTGGTGATTTATTCCTCACACAAACCACGCTTCCCCCGTCAGGGTCGCTTAGATCACCAATGACACTTTCCAAGTAGCCGTGGGATAACAGTCATGGATCGCACTACCCAGGGACCGCCCGACTACCAGGACGCACCTTGGGCTCACTCTTCGCGTCCCCGTCATACCCCCTTCAGCACCAGTCTACTAATCCGAGTTTATCCTAGCTCAAATAGTGTCACTAGCTTCGTGGTCGAAAGGTACTTTATTCAGCCAGCTAAATGTGAGGCATGCGTTCAACATGACAAGAGGGACGAGCAACGATCGGTCCTTAATTGACACAGACGGAATCACTATAGTCCAAAACCCTATAAGACTCTGCCCGGTCTCTCTTTATTCATCAACACTTGGTTACTTTCCATGATAACAATTAGCTAACCATAACCAGGTATCCACCTATAACTCGCAGGTGACAGGAAATCACCCGACTTCTACCGGTCTAAGCATGGCTAAGTAATTATTCGATCCTGATCTAACAGGGTAAAAAGGTAACCAGGTGGACAAGGATAATAATAAATGCAACAACGGTTTCACTCAACTCCTATACTTAATGCAACAATATATAAAACTCATATATATAAAGAATTGCTTTTATAAAGTAGGAGACTTAGAATGCTCCGGGGCTTGCCTCTTTCGAACGAGCTAGGCTGGTGATTAACGCACTCGAGCAACTCCTCTCCTGGTTCCTCTTCCTCGGGCACCTCCTGTGCCTGGGGCTCTTGCTAATCGGTCCAAGCCTGCTCTTCCAGCACTGCTACTTGCGACTCCTCCTGCGATTCTGTATGATGCAATTGCATAAGCAACCATGTAGACGGTGCATCGGATGCAGTGGAATGCTATGATGACCTGATATGTAGATGAGCACATTGAACTGATAGGATGGATTACAGACAACATCTTCTACAAGGTAGTCTACATCATCCAAGAACATGTGCCACAAAACAAGTCATCTACTCTTATACTAGGTAGCATAAAATTCTCACACAAGTGGTGCTACACTTTGCCAAACCCTAATATCTTAACCTACCAAGTAACACCAGCAAGGTAGTTTGGTGCTTCAAAGATACACCAAACACTTCTTATTTCTTTTAATTACTCAAAAAGAATAAACTTTTATTTCCTATTTAAACTAGGGTTACATATCAACATCTATTTCTGTTGCAGGTAAAAATCTACAAAAATTACAGTAGCACACTCCTACTCCAAATAGTATACTACAAAAATTTCATGGAATTTGAATAAGTAAAACTATCTGTATAAAATAAACAAGCCATAGCATAATAATGAGCATGAAAATACTTTGTACTAGAAAAAGTGTCAAACAACAGATTTCATATTTTTACTATGTTACCCACAGTAAACAAGCACATCACAAAAATTATCACATGCATGAGTTATACAAATTTTGCTCTCTACCAAAAATAAAAAAAATTATCAATTAAAGGCATTTGAACTATACTTCAATAATTTTTCACAGAACATGCCTCATAACCATTTTTCCTATAAAGTACTTCACCAAAGAAGATTAATGAAATAGGAACCATAATTTTCTGACCTTCCTTTAATTTACTACACATTTTCTAAGATATCAGCAATTATAAAGATTAAATAAATCTACACAGAAAAGTATCACAAAACTAACATGCAACATTTTTAAACTATAGATCTACTCAAGAGAAACACTACAAAATTTATTTCACGATTTTTGGAGCTATAAAACTTGAGATAATAATTTTAGAAGCTTTTTCACAATTTCTGGAAAATCCTTTTTAAAAATTTGTCGCTGAAAGTGCTAAGTACACCCCACGGGATCACCCCCGAAGTACACAGAGAGACAGACAACTGGGACCCGCGGGTCAACCGACCCCACATGGCAGCCATAGAGAAAAAGGGGAGAGGTTTGACCGACGAGATCTCGTCGTCGGCGAGGTGGCCGGCGACAAGACCACCACCAACACACTCCCCGTGACAAGGCGAAACTGATGGTGCCCAGCATGTGGCCAGACGAGCTCGGCATTGAGCTTGCCGGCGCGCATGGCGGGGTGGCGGCGCTGGCGCACGGTGGCCGACCGGTGCAGGCCACGGTGGTGGCCGATGGGGCGCGCGCGAGATCCGCGAGGTGGAGGCGGACGTGAACAGGGAAAAATAGAGGAGAAAGGCGACGGGGGAGCTCTGGCCACGAGCGCCGGCCAACGGCGGGCATGGCGGGCAGCGGAGGAGGAATGCCCAAATTGGACCTCACCTGAGCTCGAGCGGTGGAAATGGCGTGAGCACGAGATGAAGGGAAGCGAGATGGGGCTGAGGTCGGGAAGAATCGACCGGAGAAGCGTTCGCGGGAGCGTGCGGCGGTGGCGGAGCTACGACGGCGAGCGGTGGAGCGAGCGTCCGCCATGGCTTCGCAGCTGCTGCTGGCGAGAGGAGAAACGAATGAGGGCAGCAGCTGAGGCGGGTGAGCGCGCGGAGGGAGTAAGCGGGCGCGGAGGGACGCGAGGGCCACCGGAGGGCGCGTGGCGCGCGGCGTCGGCGGCGTACGGCCACGCGGCGGCCGGCTTCTGTCGCGGTCGCCACGGCGCATGCGCGCACGCGCGGGCGAGAGGAGGCAGGCATGGGCGCCTGAGGCGGGCCAGGCCGGCTTGCGCGAGCGGGCCGAAAATGGGGCGGCGGCCCGGTAAGCCCTGAAAACCGTTTTCTTTTATATTTTAAATTCCAGATTTTCTAAATCGATTCAAATTTGAATTTTGAAGATGAAAAAGACATTTTCACAAGTTGTCCCCAAAATAAAAGTTGTTCAAAATTTAATTCTCTACAACTTTCATTTAGGGCACTTTTCAAAATTCTGAATAGATTTTGAATAAATGATTTAAAGCCAAAATTTTAAATAAAAACTCACTTTTCTAGAATATTTTAAAAAGCAAAATTTGATGAGATTTTAAATACAAAAGTTGCTCCAAAAATCATGTTAATTAATTCTAGATTATCTAAAATTGTAGCTAAATAAGTTCTACAACTCTAGCAAGCAAATGCAACCACTTTGGTTCAAACCCATGTTTTACACATTTCAAATCAAGTGAATTTATATTGCATGTGATGATAAACATGTATGAGATGCTGATGCTAATGCTGTGGAATCTTAATGCATGCTTAACACCCGAGATTTTGAGTTACGAACCACTTGTTGTAAAAATCTTTATAAGCGGTTTGTAGGTATTCTCCTGTTTCCCACGTCGCATCATTCTCATCATGATGGCTCCACTGAATCTTGTAAGTTGTCACTACTTTATTCCGAGTAACTCGGTCCTTAGTATCCAAAACTCGAACCAGTTGCTCATGATATTCTAAGTCTGCCTTGATCTGAATACCCTGAGGTTCTATTCTCTCTTTCGGAACACGCAAACACTTCTTCAACTGTGATACGTGGAAGACGGGAAATATTGAACTCATCGCTTCCAGTAACTGCAGCTTATAAGTCACGGGACCCTTTTTCTCTAAAATCCTGTATGGTCCTATAAATCTAGCAGTCAGTTTCTTCTTGATTCCAAATCATTTCTTCTTCATTGGGGTAACCTTCAAATAGACGTAGTCACCCACTCAGAATTCTAGCGGTCTTCTCCTCTTATCTGCATAACTCTTCTGACGTGATTGTGCAGCTTGCATGTTTTGCTAGATAATACGGACCTTTTTCTGCCTCATCTACAAAATCAATCCCGTAAAACCTTCTTTCTCTAGGTTCAACCCAATTTAACGGTGTCCTACATTTTCTGCCATACAGGGCTTCAAATGGTGCCATCTTGATACTCTCTTGATAACTGTTGTTGTAAGCGAACTCTACCAAAGGTAACCACGATTCCCATGAACCTCTGGATGATAACACACATGCTCTAAGCATATCTTCAAGAACAGCATTAACTCGCTTTGTCTGCCCATCTGTCTGCGGATGGTAAGCTGTATTGCGAATCAAACTAGTACCCAATCCTTTATGAAGATGCTCCCAAAAATGAGAGGTAAACTGTGAACCACGGTCAGACACGATAGTCTTCGGTATACCATGTAACCGGACAATCTCAACAATATACTTTTCTGCATATTGAGGTGGTCGAAAGGTTGTCTTAACAGGCAAAAAGTGAGCTGATTTGGTAAGGCGGTCTACAATTACCCAAATCGAATCATGTCCTTTTGGTGTGGTGGGAAGACCAGTGATAAAATCTATACTTATATCTTCCCATTTTCAATCTGGTATAGACAAGGGTTGCAATAGTCCTACGGGTCTCATGTGAAGAGCTTTCACTCTGCAACACATGTCGCAACGAGCAACATACGCTACAATCTCCTTCTTCATCTTGGTCCACTGAAAGGATCAAGATGCCCAAGAGGGGGGTGAATTGGGCTTTTCTAAAAATTAATTGCAAGAATTAAATCCTACAAGCCAAACTTCACCCCTAGTGTCTACTAGTGTTCCTTGAGATTCTACCGACAAAAGTTTTGCACCCTAAGTTCCAATCCTAGACTAGCATGGCAATTCTAGGAAAGTAAACAAGCAATGAAAGTAATGCACAAAAGTAAATGCTTGGAAGTAAGGGTTAGGAACACGGCGATGTTTTGCCGAGGTATCGGAGAGTCGCCACTCCCCACTAGTCCTCGTTGGAGCACCCGCGCAAGGGTGTAGCTCTCCCTTGATCCGCGCAAGGATCAAGTGCTCTCTACGGGTTGATTCTTTGACACTCCGTCACGGCGAATCACCCAAAACCGCTCACAACTTGAGTTGAGTCACCCACAATCTCGTCGGGTGATCACCAAACTCCCAATCACCACCAAACCGTCTAGGTGATGGCGATCACCAAGAGTAACAAGCTAGAACTCTCACTTGACCACAACAAGCCTAATGAGAAGATGGATGCACACTTGCTACACTCTTGTCACTAGAGAGGATTCTCAAACTTTGATTCGCAAATCTCTATCCTCACTAGGGCTCTTGCACTCCCTTGCACTATAAAGGTGTTTCTTAGCTGAACAAATGAGCAAGAGACCTCTAAAAGAGGTGGAGGGGATGTATTTATACACCCCTCAAACAAATCCAACCGTTACCTTTCGAATCAGCAAAACGCGCACTGACCGGACGCGCCTGTCGACATGACCGGACGCGCCGGTCAGGTGTAACGGTCGAAAACCAAAAGCTACGCTGAGTGATCGGACGCGCCGAACTGTGATGACCGGACGCGCCGGTCTGAGATGACTGGACGCGTCGATCAGGGATGATCGGACGCGTCCGATCATGCAAGAGCTTACTGGAAAAATGACCTGACGCATGACCGCGTCCGATCATAGGTGACCGGACGTGTTAGGTCACCAGGGGACCTTACTGGAACGTGACCGGACGCGCCGATCACTTCACAATCGCGTCGGATTACGCTGTTTACCCTCTGGAACACGTGTCAGACTGACCACCGCGTCCGGTCCTCTCAAGGACCGTGTCCGGTCGATCAGTTGAAACCGCAGTGAGGTGTTAGTACTACCGGACGCGTCCGGTCATGACCAGAACCGCGTCCGGTCATAGGTAAATGGCTCAAACATCTTCTAAACGCGATGCAACTTGAACCAAGTTGCTTCCAACTAAACTCTGAGCTTTTCTCGAGCTACCTAGTGCTAAGTTTGACAAGTGTGCACCACACCTAAACAGAAGACTCACTTAGGTCAAGCTACTCGCTCATGCCCCCCTTTATAGTACGGTCAAAGAAAGAAACAAAGATCCTAACGACTATTCTAGATGTAACTCAACACCTTGACATCCGGAACTAACCGTCCTTAATCTTGTCGTTGATCCTTTGAAAACCAAAACGATTTCCATCAAGGGACATGAATACCATATTGCCCAAAGCAGTTATTATCTCCATGACCTAACTTACCAACGTTTCTGCAAAACATACGTTAGTCATGGTAATTATGCATTGTCATCAATTGCCGAAACCAACACCGGGGCCTAGATGCTTTCAATCTCCCCCTTTTTGGTGATTGATGACAACACTTAGATTCAAAAGATATGAGTTGAGGTTTTCGATCATGCTTGGTTCACATAAGCATAAAGTTGTAAGCACAAGGGGTTAGTCATTGCTTATGTGTTCCAGGCCAACTGAGTGTACTCATAAGATAAAACATGAAGAGTTAGTACACATAAAACATAGCTCATATGAAATCGGAGTAAGGCACGGAAGCACAACCTTATGAGCTAAACACCATTAAGTGACATAAATATAAAGACATAGTCTCACAAACTGATAGTCACACAATGCAGGGCGAGAAAAGTAAACATGATGTATGAAAGTAGCATACACGAAAAACGAATCCCTCTAACACCACTCCCCCTGAATCTATGCTCTCTCTCCCCCTTTGGCATCAACCGCCAAAAACTAATCTAGGGATCTGACGGGGAAACAGAAGTTGTCGTGTCTGGTGCCGAGGAGCACGGAGTGATCACAAACTGTGAAGTATCCTCCTCAGACTCTAAACTATCAGGCTGACCCTCTAAAGCTGAACGTGGCAGTGAAGTAGTCTGGGTCTGTAGAAGCGGTGCAGTGACTGAAGGTGTAGAAGCAACTATCGGATCGGTCACTGTCGCCTGAGCCTGAAAGACACCAAGAGTGGGGGGATCTGTAGATGCAACTGAGGAAGGCAGAGTATCTGTAGTAGCAGCCCCTATCACTGGAAACGCAGCAGTCTCTGATGCCGACATGTCTGAAGTAGTCACAAATGTCGAATAGGACGGTGTCGGCTGTCCAGTCAGCTCACTGTATGTAGCACTAAAATCAGGAAATGCCGGTCCTGAGAGAAGGTGTGGTCCCGGCTGAGCTGGTGGAGTAAAACCTATCTGAATAGGCGTGTAGCTCGGAGACTAAAACGTCTGCGGTATCTGCTGCTGAGGGGAGGTGTACTGAAAGCTCGGCTGCCCCTGACTCTGAGGTCCACTGGACTGTAAGGCTGGAGTCAGGACAGATTGCGGTGGTGGTACTCCCACAGTGACAAGGTGGCGCAGGAGCTCTAAGTACTGCTGTTGAGTGGCTACCTGCTGCCTCTGCATCTCGAACTGCTGACGCTAAAACTCGAGCTGCTGCCTCTGAAGCTTGTCCTGGCGAGCCTGAATCTGTGCAAACGCTGCAGCTGAGTCCTGTGCCTGTCGCTGCATCTGTATCTCCTGTTGCTCCTGGGCCTAGGTCAACCTCTCAAGGATAGCAACCATGGCTGGATCTAAGCGGGAGGCTGAGCCAGAGCCATCGGCCTCATGGTCGTGAGTCCGAGGAGAGCGGTACCGGGGGATGGGCTGGTAGTCTTCATCTGTGCTATCAGTGGCCACATCCTCGGCTTGATCAGCCGGCTGAGCATCTAAATATGCAAGCTCTGCCTCGGCAAGACCCTCAACGGTCTCGTCCTGCTTAGCTGCTGTCTCTGGTACCTCTGGCCTCTGTCGCTGTCCTAGACCAGGTGCCTGCTCTCTAGTCACTGATGCCCACAGTTGGCGGATGTCATACTCTGGGAAGGCTATGGTAGTATCAGAGATTTCAGCTCTAATCTCTACAGGCAACTCACAGGCAGTCCTGATGATGAAGCAGATCCAGTGTGCATATGGTAGCTGCCTGTGTCCCTTGAACCCTTCTGCCAAGGTGTCCTCCATCTCATAGAGCATCAGATCCCAAAGGTCAAACGGGGTCTGTGAGACGAGATGATGTACAACCCATAGCTGCATGCGAGTGAGACCTTCTCTATATCCAAGCCTCGGAAGAAGTGTCCTCCTCACTATAGCATCTAGTACTCTCGCTATGGGTGTCAGGCTGGCTGGTGTGCGTCGAGACCCCTCACCAAACGGCTCACGAAAGCAGGGTCGAATCATATCAGTCGGGGGCATTGTCCCACCGTGAGGGCGTCTCGGAGGAGCAGTCTGTCCAAAGCACAACTGATGGATCTTGGTCTCTGAAACAGGGAGTCTGAGAATCTCCCGTACCCTGGTGCTGTATAACCTGCGGTCACGACGACCTCTGAAGGCAAAGTGGATGAACTGATGTGCAGGGTCAATCCATAGTGATGAGTAAAACTCTCTGACCCAGGTTCCGCAGTATGCTCCAGTCCGTCCAAGTAGATCTGATAGTCCAGGCAGGAAAGATAGATGTGGACGAAGCTGCTCACCAACCACCTCAACTAATGCCTCTAGTCGACAGACTCTTTGTGGTCTGAAAGCTATCCCACTGTCGACATAGGCCCTGTAGAAATCCTCATGCAGAGGTGTGTAGAAGCCCTCTGACGCCTGGGGATCCCGCTAGGGTGGGAACCACCGAGTGACCTCAACGAACCTGAGGGCCTGGACCTGTCTGGCTGTAGCACCCCTGAGGTCAAAGTGCTCAATAGGGGGGTGACCTCTAGTCCTAGGAGGTGGACGGCCTCCACGACGCTGACCCTCTGGCCTGGGAGTGACCTAAGCTCGCGTACGTCCTAAGCGACGACGCTGTGGAGTCTGTACTGTCTGCTCCTCAGTCTCCTGTGGATCCTCTGTAGGCTGCTCTGCAGGGGCATCCACTGTCTCCTCTGTAGCCTCTACTGTCTCCTCTATGGCCTCTGTGCCAAGTTGTTGACCTTCAAGATGAAAGCGACTCTCGCCAATGCGAATACCACTGCTCCTGCCACCTCTCTCTGCTGCATCTGCCACTGCCTGAGCTATCTCTGCCTCTGTAAGAGTTCTCTTCCTTTTCTTGGCAGCAATCTTAACTCGCTTCCTGTGAGCTATCTCTGCCCTCCTGGGGGGACTGTCACCCCTGTCACTAGGTGCCCCACCAGCATTCTTGCAACGAACCATACTGGCAAGTGGATGTACTGAGACACACTGAAAAGGCAGATGATGTACTGATCCTTGTGAGGCTTGGCCTCAATCCGTATCTGCAGGCTTGGCCTTGGATTCACAACTGATCACCTGAACCACTCAGCACTGACAGGACAAACTGAAATGATAGAATAGATGGATCTACTATAAGCAACATATATATCTAAAAGATAAGCGAGATCCTAGTAAGAGCAAGCAGGTGAGGTAAGATATGAGATGACCACGATAGCTACCTCGATGAGCGATGATCCGATGAACGGAAGACGATCTCGACACGTTAGGGTTACCCGAAGATGGCGACCGAAACCCTGGAATACAAACGACGATCAATCGACAATTGAATTAGTAATTTACCAGAAAATCGACGGCAAACCCTAATCTAAGGAGAAGACATCACCTTGCGGAGACGAAAATGATCGCGAAGACGGAGATGATTTCGAAGACGAAAACCTTGCGACCTAGGGTTAGGGTTTTTGGTGAAAAACGAGGACCTCGACGATGGGTGAGCGGGGCAGGGAGAGAACTCCGAGGAGAGGCTAGGGCTCGGTCTAGGCGCGACTGCGGCGGCGCAGCTCCGGCGAGGCTGCAGGCGCAGGCGCGGCCACGGCGGCTCAGTGCGGTGGCGCTGCGGCAGCGGTGGCGCGGGCGCGGTGGCTCTGTGCGGTGGCAGTGGTGGCGTGGACGTGGGCGCGAGAAGCTAGGGCGTGTCTCCGGTGAGGTCTGCGGGCTCGGCTGCGGCTCGGTGATGGCGCGGTGGTAGACACGGTGAGTCGACGAGTATGGAGAGCGGCGGAGGAAAAATGAGAAAGAGACGAGATCCAATCGTACGGTTAAAAAGGGTGAGATCCGCTTTTTGTGTGATGACCGGACGCGGTGGTCGAATGACCGGACGCGGTGGAGGCAGTGTCCGATCACATTCCAGTAAGCTCCTGGAATGACCAGACGCGTCCGATTATCCATGATCGGATGCTGACAGCGTCCGGTTTGACATAGCCCGGAAATTTGGAACGGATGACCGGACGCGGTGGTGGTTACCGAGACCGGACGCGGTGGTCGGCAGGGGCGCATCCGGTGCAGCGTCCGGTTAGAGGTTTCGAAGAAATACTTCGGGAATGACCGGACGCGCTGGTGGACGCTAAGACCGGACGCGGTGGTGAACCTGAACCGCGTCCGATGCAGCGTCCGGTCCAGCGTCCGATCGCTGTAAAAAGCTCTTTTTCAAACCGTTTTTCGACGCGACTTCTCCCAATCAAGTTCCAATTCAAAGAGACTCAAATAAACACCAATTGGAACCTGATGTGAGTGACCTCACTCAAACCCTCAAAATTTTCAAAATATTTTGCCTTAGGCTAGTATTGTTTTTAAGAAAATATTCAATAAACACCCGAGGAGCAACGTATGGCCATGCAATAGAGTTTATGAACCCTTGGGAGCTTCAAATGCTCTCTCTATTCATGGATGAACACAGAGGTTACTCAAAGCTAAACCGAAAAGAAACGACAAAGCAACAACCATGCATATGCAATGCAAAACAAGAAAGGAAGGCTAGGTTGCTTGTCAAGTTTGATCCATGGTTAGGCTTTTTCACACCTCCAAAGGAGGGTTATCGTAACCGTGTTAGACAAGTCCTAGATGCATTGCGGCAAAAATAAACATGGCATAAAGTACAATGCAATGCAAGGGACAACACAAGCTCATTTTTTAAAGTTACTATAATTAAGCACATTTAGTTCACTTCTCAATCTACAAAAGGTAGCCTCATCTAAAGGTTTAGTGAAGATATCCGCTAATTGATTTTCACTTCTTATACCTTCTAGTGATATATCATTTTTAGCAACATGATCTCTTAGAAAGTGGTGGCGGATATCAATGTGCTTGGTGCGAGAGTGTTGTACCGGATTATTAGCAATTTTAACCGCACTTTCATTATCACATAAAAGTGGCACCTTTTCAAGAACAACTCCATAGTCTAGGAGGGTTTGTTTCATGTATAAGATTTGTGCACAACAAGCCCCCGCGGCAATGTATTCCGCCTCGGCGATGGACAAAGCCATACTATTTTGCTTTTTAGATGACCAAGATACTAAGGATCTCCCAAGCAAATGGCATCCTCCGGATGTGCTTTTTCTATCAATTTTGCAATCGGCATAATCCGAATCGGAGTAGCCAACTAGTTGGAATCTAGCTCCTTTGGGGTACCAAAGTCCGATGCTTGGGGTATACTTAAGATATCTTAGGATTCTTTTACGGCACTTAGGTGAGGTTCTTTAGGGCATGCTTGAAAGCGGGCACACATGCACACACTAAACATGATGTCGGGCCTAGATGCGGTGAGATACAACAAGCTACCAATCATAGAACGGTAAAGAGTTTGATCGATTGGTTTATCTCCCTCATCTAGGTCGAGATGTCCATTAGTTGGCATTGGGGTTTGGATTGGCTTGCATTCTTCCATCTTGAATCTTTTGAGAAGATCCTTGGTATACTTTTCTTGAGAGATAAAGATCCCTTCTCTCATTTGCTTGACTTGAAACCCAAGGAAGAATGTTAGCTCTCCAATCATTGACATCTCGAACTCTTTTGACATCAATTCACCAAATTCTTTGCAATAATCTTCATTTGTTGACCCGAAGATAATATCATCAACATAAACTTGACAAATGAAGATCTCTTCATTAAACTTCTTGGTGAATAGTGTGGTGTCAACCTTCCCAATAGTGAAGCTCTTCTCAATGAGGAAATCCCGGAGGCGCTCATACCACGCTCTAGGGGCTTGCTTGAGCCCATATAGCGCCTTGGACAACCTATAAACATGATTAGGATATCTAGGGTCTTCAAACCCGGGAGGTTGTTCAACAAAGACTAGTTCATTTATGAAGCCATTTAAAAATACACTTTTCACATCCATTTGATATAATTTCATTTCATGATGTGATGCATATGCAAGAAGGATACGAATGGCTTCAAGTCTTGCAACGGGAGCAAAAGTCTCTCCAAAATCAAGACCTTCAACTTGAGAGAACCCTTTTGCTACTAGTCTTGCCTTGTTTCTTACTACTACCCCTTGATCATCTTGCTTGTTGCGGAACACCCACTTGGTTCCAATGACTCTTGCACCTTTTGGATGCTCTTCAAGTGTCCAAACTTGATTGCGGGTGAAGTTGTTCAATTCTTCATGCATGGCATTCACCCAATCCGGATCTTGAAGAGCTTCTTCTACATTCTTAGGTTCAAGACACGAAACAAAAGAGTGATGTTCAATAAAAGAATTAAACTTTTGAGATCGAGTCATTACACCCTTTGTAGGACTCCCGATGATGAGATCTTGTGGATGTGCTTGAAGTAGAGGTGAGTTCTTCGATCAACCATTTGAGGAGTAGGATGGGGAGCATCAACATCTTGTGCTTGTGCCTCGGCTTGTCGATGAGAGACATGGGTGTCTTCATTTTCAACTCTCTCATTCTTGTCATCATCTTGAGGCACATATGATGAAGATGGTGGATTGACAATTTGTACATCGTCTTCATCATCTTTAGGCTTGATGTCTCCCACGGGCATGTTCTTCATGGCCTCCCTCAATGGTTCATTACCTACATCATCACAATTCTCAATTGCTCCTTGGGAGCCGTTAGATTCATCAAATTCCACATCATATGTTTCTTCAACCAAACCGGTGGCATGGTTAAATACTCTATATGCTTTGGACTTTGATGAGTAGCCAACAAGAAACCAATATCACAACGTCTTTGAAACTTCCCTAGTGTTGACGCTTCTTGTAGATATAGCATTTGCAACCAAACACCCGAAAGAATGAGACGTCCGGCTTTTTCCCATTTAGCAACTCATAAGGGGTCTTGCAAAGGAACTTTTGTAGGAAGAGGCGATTTGAAGCGTAGCATGCGGTGTTGATTGTCTCGGCCCACAATTTCTCCGGTGTGTTGAACTCATCTAGCATTGTTCTTGCAAGAGTGATCAAGGTCTGGTTCTTTCTCTCAACTACACCATTTTATTGAGGAGTGTAGTTGATGAAACTTCATGCTATGATTCCAATTTCATCACAATAAGCTTCAATGTTGGTGTTGTCAAACTCTTTGCCATTATCACTTCTAATTTCTTTATCTTGACTTCAAATTCATTTTGAGCCCTCTTTGCAAACTTCTTGAAGCAATTAGCCACTTCGGATTTGTCAATGAAAAAGAAAGTCCAAGTGTATCTTGAGTAGTCATCCACAATTACTAGGCAATAGAGATTTCCACCCAAGCTCTTGTAAGTTGTAGGACCCAAACAAATCCATGTGTAGAAGTTCTAGTACTCTTGATGTTGACATGTAGGCTTTGGTGGATGAGTGTTTGTGCAAACTTGTTTGCCGGCTTGACATGCACTACAAGTTTGTCCTTCTCAAACTTTACATCCTTCAAACCTCTCACTAATTCTTTCTTCAATAGCTTGTTGAGGAGTGTTCATTCCAACATGAGCAAGCCTCCTATGCCAAAGTCATCCAAGTGTAGTTTTGGTGAATAAACATGTCATCAAGTTTGCATCTTCGGATGTGAAGTCAACTAGATAGAGATTATTGTATCTAAAGCCCTTGAAAATCACTTGCTATCATCTATCTTTGTAACAACCACTTCATTTGGACTAAAACAAGCATTGGTAGCCAAGATCACAAGTTGCCCAACGGATAGTAAGTTGAAACTCAATGAGGCAACATAGAGCACATTTGAGAGAGAGTGCATCATTTGTATAGCAACCTTGCCTATACCCTTGACTTTGCTCTTTGAATTGTCCCCAATGTGATCTTGTCTTGACATACCCATTTTCTTCAAGTGAGGTGAAATACGAGGATCACTGGTCATGTGTTGTGTGCAACCACTATCAATCACCAATGAGATCCACCGGTCTTATAGTTCCCCTACACACAGAGATCAAGCCTTTGTTTAGGGACCAAACTTGAGAGGGGCCCTTAACTTTCTCAACTAGTGCTTGGCAAACCATTATTTTCTTAGGCCATTCTTGTTAGGGGGACCCAAGAACATGACTTTTATCTTTCCACTTGAGTCTTTTCTAGCATGTAATGAGCATTGAAAGCAAAGGTCTAGCATGCTTGGGCAAGGGTTGTGTGGTGGAGTTTTGCACTCATGAGCAAAGTGGCCTTCTTGTCCACACTCAACACATCTCTTTGGTTTGGGCTTTGACTTGCTTGTTGTGTTGGCCTTGACCTTCTTCTCTTGATTTGCTAAATACCAATGCCACTCCTATCAACTTCATGACGGTGTTCATGAGTAGCTCACTTTGCAAATGTTGGCCTCTTGTGAACTTGCTATAGGCCGGTCTTGATGCTCCTTTTCTTGCCTTGAGCTTCTTGTTTTCTTCAATA
>CM036178.1:89008222-89109838 GCA_020631735.1 Saccharum officinarum | reverse complement strand
CTTCAAACCCGGGAGGTTGTTCAACAAAGACTAGTTCATTTATGAAGCCATTTAAAAATACACTTTTCACATCCATTTGATATAATTTCATTTCATGATGTGATGCATATGCAAGAAGGATACGAATGGCTTCAAGTCTTGCAACGGGAGCAAAAGTCTCTCCAAAATCAAGACCTTCAACTTGAGAGAACCCTTTTGCTACTAGTCTTGCCTTGTTTCTTACTACTACCCCTTGATCATCTTGCTTGTTGCGGAACACCCACTTGGTTCCAATGACTCTTGCACCTTTTGGATGCTCTTCAAGTGTCCAACTTGATTTGCGGGTGAAGTTGTTCAATTCTTCATGCATGGCATTCACCCAATCCGGATCTTGAAGAGCTTCTTCTACATTCTTAGGTTCAAGACACGAAACAAAAGAGTGATGTTCAATAAAAGAATTAAACTTTTGAGATCGAGTCATTACACCCTTTGTAGGACTCCCGATGATGAGATCTTGTGGATGTGCTTGAAGTAGAGGTGAGTTTCTTCGATCAACCATTTGAGGAGTAGGATGGGGAGCATCAACATCTTGTGCTTGTGCCTCGGCTTGTCGATGAGAGACATGGGTGTCTTCATTTTCAACTCTCTCATTCTTGTCATCATCTTGAGGCACATATGATGAAGATGGTGGATTGACAATTTTGTACATCGTCTTCATCATCTTTAGGCTTGATGTCTCCCACGGGCATGTTCTTCATGGCCTCCCTCAATGGTTCATTACCTACATCATCACAATTCTCAATTGCTCCTTGGGAGCCGTTAGATTCATCAAATTCCACATCATATGTTTCTTCAACCAAACCGGTGGCATGGTTAAATACTCTATATGCTTTGGACTTTGATGAGTAGCCAACAAGAAAACCAATATCACAACGTCTTTGGAACTTCCCTAGGTGTTGACGCTTCTTGTAGATATAGCATTTGCAACCAAACACCCGAAAGAATGAGACGTCCGGCTTTTTCCCATTTAGCAACTCATAAGGGGTCTTGCAAAGGAACTTTTGTAGGAAGAGGCGATTTGAAGCGTAGCATGCGGTGTTGATTGTCTCGGCCCACAATTTCTCCGGTGTGTTGAACTCATCTAGCATTGTTCTTGCAAGAGTGATCAAGGTCTGGTTCTTTCTCTCAACTACACCATTTTATTGAGGAGTGTAGGTTGATGAAACTTCATGCTTGATTCCAATTTCATCACAATAAGCTTCAATGTTGGTGTTGTCAAACTCTTTGCCATTATCACTTCTAATTTTCTTTATCTTGACTTCAAATTCATTTTGAGCCCTCTTTGCAAACTTCTTGAAGCAATTAGCCACTTCGGATTTGTCATGAAGAAAGAAAGTCCAAGTGTATCTTGAGTAGTCATCCACAATTACTAGGCAATAGAGATTTCCACCCAAGCTCTTGTAAGTTGTAGGACCAAACAAATCCATGTGTAGAAGTTCTAGTACTCTTGATGTTGACATGTAGGCTTTGGTTGGATGAGTGTTTGCAACTTGTTTGCCGGCTTGACATGCACTACAAGGTTTGTCCTTCTCAAACTTTACATCCTTCAAACCTCTCACTAATTCTTTCTTCAATAGCTTGTTGAGAGTGTTCATTCCAACATGAGCAAGCCTCCTATGCCAAAGTCATCCAAGTGTAGTTTTGGTGAATAAACATGTCATCAAGTTTGCATCTTCGGATGTGAAGTCAACTAGATAGAGATTATTGTATCTAAAGCCCTTGAAAATCACTTGCTTATCATCTATCTTTGTAACAACCACTTCATTTGGACTAAACAAGCATTGGTAGCCAAGATCACAAAGTTGCCCAACGGATAGTAAGTTGAAACTCAATGAGGCAACATAGAGCACATTTGAGAGAGAGTGATCATTTGATATAGCAACCTTGCCTATACCCTTGACTTTGCTCTTTGAATTGTCCCCAAATGTGATCTTGTCTTGACATACCCCATTTTCTTCAAGTGAGGTGAACATACGAGGATCACTGGTCATGTGTTGTGTGCAACCACTATCAATCACCCAATGAGATCCACCGGTCTTATAGTTCACCTACACACAAGAGATCAAGCCTTTTGTTTAGGGACCCAAACTTGAGAGGGGCCCTTAACTTTCTCAACTAGTGACTTGGCAACCCATATTTTCTTAGGCCTATTCTTGTTAGGGGGACCCAAGAACATGACTTTATCTTTCCACTTGAGTCTTTTCTAAGCATGTAATGAGCATTGAAAGCAAAGGGTCTAGCATGCTTGGGCAAGGGTTGTGGTGGTGGAGTTTTGCACTCATGAGCAAAGTGGCCTTCTTGTCCACACTCAACACATCTCTTTGGTTTGGGCTTTGACTTGCTTTGTTGTTGTTGAGCCTTGACCTTCTTCTCTTGATTTGCTAAATAACCAATGCCACTCCTATCCAACTTCATGACGGTGTTCATGAGTAGCTCACTTTGCAAATGTTGGCCTCTTGTGAACTTGCTTAGGCCGGTCTTGAGATGCTCCTTTTCTTGCTTGAGCTTCTTGTTTTCTTCAATAAGTGACTCATTTGAAACTTGTTTTTCAAGAGCCATCAACTTCTTGTTCTCATTCTTGAGCATCTCATTTTCACTCTTGAGCTTGATATACTCATCATAGTTGGTGGCCTCAACCACACTCTTGCCTTTGCCGCTAGAGCCTTGCTCAAAGTTCTCAACAATCAAATCATCACTTGATGTAGCTATATCAATCTTAACAACTTAGTTAGTAGCATAATGTGTTTCAAGGGCAAGCTTATTGGCAACAATAAGAGTATCATAATTGATTTTCAATGCGGTGTATTCATCTTTTAACAAGTTTAGCCTAGTGATGAGTTCACCATGCTTCTTCTCAATTTTATCATGTTTATCTCTAAGCTCCTTGTTAGAAGTTTTGAGCTCCTTGAGAGAAGAAGACATAGTTTCATTTTGATCTATGAGCTCATCCCTAGTCTTATGTGCACTTTCAAGCTTAGATGAGAGTGATTCATTTTCGTGTTGAAGCTCATCATTTTCATTTCTAGTCCTCCTTATGATTTTAGAATATTTGTTTAACAATTTAACTAGTTCATCATAAGAAGGTGCATCATATTCATCATCACTATCACTATCATCATCATCACTATCACTATTTTGTACCTTTCGATCACCTTTAGCCATGAGACATAGGTGGGAAGTGGATGATGACGGTGAGGATGGCGGTGAAGGTGGTGATGAAGACGTTGATGACGATGATGATGGCCCAACCACAAGTGCGACGATCTTCTCTTTTTCATCATCACTTTCATCGCCAGAGGACTTAGATGATGATTCAATGTCGGTGAGCCAATCACCAATAATATAAGCCTTGCCTCCCTTCTTCTTGTAGAACTCTCTTTTCTTGCCATCTTTCTTCTTGTATGGCTTGTTCTTTCTTTTATCATCTTCTTCTTCACTTGAATCATCTTTCTTGCCCTTGTACTTGTTCTTGTACTTGTCTTTTGGAGGCTTTGGGCATTGATGAGCTAGATGGCTAAGTTCTCCATAATTGAAGCAATCCATTTCGGAGATTGGCTTCCTTTTGCTACTAGTGAAGAATTTCTTCTTCTTGCCATCGAACTTGATGCCACTCTTATTGAGCTTCTTTAGCATCTTGGTGGTCTTCCTCACCATGAGTGCAAGTGATGCATCATCAATGTCACTTTTACTTGAGCTTTCTTACACTATCATGGCTTGGCCCTTCTTCTTTTTCTTTTCATGGCTAGCTTTGAAGGCCAAGTCTTTCTTCTTGGAAGATGATGAGCCCTCTTCTAGAGTGATGTGCATGTACATCTCATGTGCGTTGATCTTTCCCAATACTTGTGTCGGTGTTGCGGCGGAGAGATTACTTTGGTGAAGTACGGTGACAATGTGTCCATACTTCTCAACGGGAAGAACACTCAAGATCCTCCTTGCAACATCCGATTGACTCATTTTAGTGAGTCCAAGAGCATTGAGATCTTCTACAAGAACATTCAAATGAGTGTACATCTCATTAGCACTTTCTTTGGGAAGCATCTCAAAAGAATTAATCTTCTTTAAGACAATGTGGTAGCGTTCCTCACGCTCACTCTTAGTTCCCTCATGGAGAGCACAAAGATTTTCCCATAATTCATGAGCATTTTTGGCATTACGCACACGATTGAAGATGTCTTTGCCTAATCCCCGGTAGAGTGCATTTTTGCCTTTGCATTCCACCGGTCGTACTTCTCCTCGTCACCACTTGGGTTGGCGGGATCCCTTATAGGAGGAAGCCCTTCGGTTGCGGCTCTAAGGCACCCAACATCTATGGCTTCGAGGTACGCCTCCATACGAATTTTCCAATATGGAAAATTGTCTCCCTCAAAAGTGGGAGGTGGTCCTTCCCCATTAGACATCTTGCTTTAGGCGGTGAAGCCTAAATTAAGAGCAACACGGCTCTGATACCAATTAAAAGGATCAAGATGCCCAAGAGGGGGGTGAATTGGGCTTTTCTAAAAATTAATTGCAAGAATTAAATCCTACAAGCCAAACTTCACCCCTAGTGTCTACTAGTGTTCCTTGAGATTCTACCAACAAAAGTTTTGCACCCTAAGTTCCAATCCTAGACTAGCATGGCAATTCTAGGAAAGTAAACAAGCAATGAAAGTAATGCACAAAAGTAAATGCTTGGAAGTAAGGGTTAGGAACACGGCGATGTTTTGCCGAGGTATCGGAGAGTCGCCACTCCCCACTAGTCCTCATTGGAGCACCCGCGCAAGGGTGTAGCTCCCCCTTGATCCGCGCAAGGATCAAGTGCTCTCTACGGGTTGATTCTTTGACACTTCGTCGCGACGAATTACCCAAAACCGCTCACAACTTGAGTTGAGTCACCCACAATCTCGTCGGGTGATCACCAAACTCCCAATCACCACCAAACCGTCTAGGTGATGGCGATCACCAAGAGTAACAAGCTAGAACTCTCACTTGACCACAACAAGCCTAATGAGAAGATGGATGCACACTTGCTACACTCTTGTCACTAGAGAGGATTCTCAAACTTTGATTCGCAAATCTCTATCCTCACTAGGGCTCTTGCACTCCCTTGCACTCTAAAGGTGTTTCTTAGCTGAACAAATGAGCAAGAGACCTCTAAAAGAGGTGGAGGGGATGTATTTATACACCCCTCAAATAAATCCAACCGTTACCTTTCGAATCAGCAAAACGCGCACTGACCGGACGCGCCTGTCGACATGACCGGACGCGCCGGTCAGGTGTAACGGTCGAAAACCGAAAGCTACGCTGAGTGACCGGACGCGCCGAACTGTGATGACCGGACGCGCCGGTCTGAGATGACTGGATGCGTCGATCAGGGATGATCGGACGCGTCCGATCATGCAAGAGCTTACTGGAAAAAATGACCTGACGCATGACCGCGTCCGATCATAGGTGACCGGACGTGTCAGGTCACCAGGGGACCTTACTGGAACGTGACCGGACGCGCCGATCACTTCACAATCGCGTCGGATTACGCTGTTTACCCTCTGGAACACGTGTCAGACTGACCACCGCGTCCGGTCCTCTCAAGGACCGCGTCCGGTCGATCAGTTGAAACCGCAGTGAGGTGTTAGTACTGACCGGACGCGTCCGGTCATGACCAGGACCGCGTCCGGTCATAGGTAAACGGCTCAAACGTCTTCTAAACGCGATGCAACTTGAACCAAGTTGCTTCCAACTAAACTCTGAGCTTTTCTCGAGCTACCTAGTGCTAAGTTTGACAAGTGTGCATCACACCTAAATAGAAGACTCACTTAGGTCAAGCTACTCGCTCATGCCCCCCTTTATAGTACGGTCAAAGAAAGAAACAAAGATCCTAACGACTATTCCAGATGTAACTCAACACCATGACATCCGGAACTAACCGTCCTTAATCTTGTCGTTGATCCTTTGGAAACCGAAACGATTTCCATCAAGGGACATGAATACCATATTGCCTAAAGCAGTTATTATCTCCATGACCTAACTTACCAACGTTTCTGCAAAACACACGTTAGTCATGGTAATTATGCATTGTCATCAATTGCCGAAACCAACACCGGGGCCTAGATGCTTTCATCCACCAATAACGAGGTCTCAGCTCTTGATACATTTTACTACTACCAGGATGGATAGACAGCTTAGACTGATGAGCTACATCCATCAATTTGTTCCTGAGCTCTCGATCCTTGGGTACTACTAGGCGATCTTTAAACCATAACACCCCTTGGTCATCCACTTTAAAGTGCTTGGTCGGTTCCCTCTTCATTTTCTCCTTGATATAAAATATTCCCTTATCTGCTTTCTGACCTTCAATGATTTTGTTCTCCAAGGTACAACTGAGCTGAATATTATGCAACACAGCAGGATGCAATAAATTGAACCCCTCTTCAAACAACGGTTGCATGGCAATAGAATGTGATTTCCTACTCAGGGCATCTGCTACTACATTAGCCTTCCCGGGGTGATAGTGCACATTCAGATTATAGTCCTTTGTCAGCTCTAACCATCTTCTCTATCGCATGTTCAACTCAGACTGAGTAAAAATATACTTGAGACTCTTATGATCCGTAAAGATATTACACATATTTCCCAGCAAGTAGTGTCTCCAAATCTTTAGAGCATGCACAACTGCTGCAAGCTCCAAGTCATGTGTAGGATAGTTAACCTCATGTTTCCTCAATTGACGTGAGGCATAAGCAATGACCCTTCCATCTTGCATTAGGACACATCCTAATCCATTTTTAGATGCATCACAAAACACATCAAACGATTGTTCTATATCTGGTTGTGCTAGAACAGGAGCAGTGGTTAACAATTTCCGCAAGGTGCAGAAAGCTGCCTCACACTCCTCTGTCCAGGCAAACTTATGATCCTTCTGTAGCAGACTTGTCATTGGCTTGGCAATCTTTGAGAAATCCAGTATGAAGCGGCGATAGTATCTGGCTAAACCAAGAAAACTTTGAACCTCATGAACTGTGGTTGGTGACTTCCAGTCCATGACCTCTTGTACCTTACTAGGGTCTACTGAAATTCCACTTTCAGATAACACGTGACCAAGAAAAGGAACTGTCCTAAGCCAGAACTCACACTTACTAAACTTAGCATACAGCTGATGCTTTCTGAGTCTAGTTAATACAATCCTAAGATGCTCTACATGATCTTCTTCATTCTCTAAGTATATTAAAATGTCATTAATGAACACAATCACAAACTTATCCAACTCTGGCATAAAGAAAGAATTCATCAGATACATAAAGTATACAGGAGCATTTGTCAATCCGAAGGACATGACCAGATACTCGTACAAACCATATCTGGTAGAAAACGCGGTCTTTGGTACATCTTGTGGCCTAATCTTGATTTGATGATACCCTGATCTCAAATCTATCTTAGAGAACACTTTGGCTTTAGACAATTGGTCGAACAAGATATCAATCCGAGGTAGAGGATACTTGTTTTTAACGGTCACAGCATTCAGTGGTCGATAGTCCACGCACATACGTAAGGAGTTATCCTTTTTCTTCTTCACGAACAGTGCAGGACATCCCCATTCCGACGAACTAGGACGAATCAAACCCTTCTTTAACAGATCTTGGAATTGTTTCTTCAACTCGGCTAACTCATTGGGAGGCATCTGATAGGGCCTTCTTGATATCGGTGATGTTCCAGGAATTAACTCAATGGCAAACTCAACATCTCGGTCTGGTGGAAGCCTAGGTAACTCATCTGGGAACACGTCTGGAAACTCACATACTACTGGAATATTGGTTAGCAGAGTAGTTTGGATGGCACAAGTTGTATTAGCTAGATCTATTTTCCGAGGTAGGATCACCTGGAAGGTGCCTTCTCCACTAGGTTCCTTGAGAGAAATACTTCTTCCTCCTACATCAATTACTACTCTCATCTTATTCATCCAGTTCATTCCCATGATCACATCCAAAACTAGTCCTGGCATGACTATTAAATTAAGCTTATATTGTCTGTTTGCTATGTTCAGGGTTACTCCCTAGATTATCTGATTTGTCAACAGATCAGCCCCGGCTGAACTGATCTGATAAGCACATTCCAACTCAACTATCTTTTGCTCATACTTCTTAACAAAAGCTTGACTCATAAAGGAATGAGATGACCCGGAATCAAACAAGACTACTGCAGGATGATTGTTGATAGAAAACATACAAGCTGTCATAGGTTCTCCTTCTGGGATGTCATCAACGGTGGTGTGGTGCACACAAGCTTGATACTGCGTCTGCCGCTTCTAGGGATAGGGGCAAAACTTCGCAAAGTGCCCTAGTTGGTTGCAGTTGAAACACGGTCCCTTTACTTGAGTCGCAGCTCCAGATGAACTGCCTTGTCCTGCCTGCGACTGTGGCAACGCCATCTTGAACGGTTTCTGGTTCCTCTGAGGTTGCTGGGCATTCTGACCCTTCCGCTGGGGTGGCCTAAACCTTGCACCAGGGGCAGGCGAACGATACGCGGAATGATTTGTAGTCAGGGCCCTAGGCTGGGACGGACCTGACTCAAAAGCTCTCTTACGAGTCTTGGACGCAACATACACATTGTTGTTCTTCTCTTGCTTCAAGCAATTGCTAACAAAGTCGTTGAAACCAGTCCTTATGTTGGTACCCACGTGTTTCATCATCTTGGGATTCAGACCTCTCTTGAAGCTGGCGATCTTTTTGGCATCAGCATTAACCATGTCAGAAGCATAGCGGCTCAGATTGTTGAATGCATGCAGATATTGGGTCACAGTCTTCGTGCCTTGATTCAGTGCCAGGAATTCTCCGAGCTTCATTTCTGTCAGACCAGGTGGAATGTACACTCCACGAAACGCTTCAGTGAACTCCCTCCAAGTGATGTGGGCATGGGGAGGAAAAGTGGTGCGGTGGTGCTTCCACCACATCCCTGCCGGACCTTGAAGCTGATGAGCTGCATACTCGGTCTTCAACACTTCGGTCATCCTCAAAACACGAAACTTGTCTTCCATTGTGTTGATCCACTCTTCTGCATCCAAGGGTTCAGCGGCTTCCTTGAAGATTGGTGGACGGGTGTCCATAAAATCCTTGAAGCTGCTATACTAGTTTACTTCATGCCCACCCGGGTTTACTCCACGACGGGTGTTATCCGCAATACTACGCAACACAGCTTCCATATTCTGCTACATGTTCTCCATGTTGTGTTGACTTCCGAGGAATTGTGTGAAGAACTGTTCCGCGGTGTACGGCGGAGGAGGAGGCGGTGGTGGATCACGGTTTTCATTTCCAGCGGCACTGCCACCAGCCTCAGTGGCATCATACACGGTACAGTGAGTGTTCGGCATCTGCATATTTCAGCAACAGTAATTATTAGGTGATGTCGTAGAAATTGCGAGCGAATGAAAAATTATGTCGTACTGAATTTACTGGAGAGAATAAATTCATACAATAAAACAAGGGCACAACCAGTCATTTCAATTAACACAACATCACTAATTAGATTACTAAGGCGCACACAACACGTCCATTACAACCAAATTGCCAGCATACATATACTAGACTTTTGACGTTCGGACACCGCCACAAACACATCCAAGTTTTCCAACATTACATCAAAGCCTTAGTCTTTCTACTCATTATGACATGCCCAACGTGCCAACTAAGCAAAAGATCATGCAAACCGAACCCTAGTAGCTAGCGCAACAACTACTAGCCTACTCATCGTGGTCGCTGTCTAAGTCAGAGATGTTGGCATGGTCGCCATCCACAGCATTGTCTTCATCCTCAGCGGGTGCCGTGGGCTCTTCGGGATCTTTATCCTCATCCAGATCTATCTCTGCCGCACCAGGAGGAACATAGGGGTAGAGCTGGTTGTTCAGTCGATGAACCTCCTCATGCAGGTTGTCATTGTACTCCTCTGCATTGGCTAGCTGCTGCTCTAGGTCGAACTGTCGAGCCCTCAGAACATTCTCTGTAGACCAGGCTTCATTCCTCTGATGGAGCACATGGGTCAACATGCGCTTAGCGTTACAGTTGGCGGTGGTTAGACGCCCAACCTGCTCTCTCAGTGCACGTACGTTTCCCTCAAAGACCCTAGTCCTCCGGGTAGCCTGATCCCTCTGACGAGTCAACTGAGCCATCTCTGCAGTGAGCCTCTCAATCTCTGCGTCGTGATCCCTCTGAAGCTGACGTCGGTCGTCATGAGCCTGACCAAGAGCACCAGACACACGTCGCAGACTACCTTCCACTCCATCGAAGGCCTTCATCACTACGAACATGGCACTCATGGCGGGGTTATCACTGTTCTGGGCTTCTGCTGCACTAATCTCCCGGGACCTTCCTCTTGCCTGCTGCCACGAGTTAGTGGAGGGGTAGCCCCTTGGAAAGACCCCAACGATCGCTGCTGCCAACTCTTGGGGAAAGCGATCCATGATATCCCTCAGTATTCCAAAGGCTTCTCTTTCAGCGGCTTCTTCAGCGGTCCTGCCAGTTGACTCATAACGCCAACCAGTCCACTCAGAACCATCACCTCTGGGACGAACAACTGATTCCACAGTGACCAAAAGACCTTCCCCCAACTGCTCATTTGCCCAGAAGTAGCGGGGCTCCATTCCATCCGGATAGCCTACGTAACTGAGCACCCTCCACAAGAGCGTAGGTATCCCAAACTCTCCAAGGAACGTGTGACGCTGACGAGTGCGTGGAGCAAGCTGATGACGGGGAACTCTGCCTGTGGACTTGCGAGCTATCTGCTTGGTGCGTGCCATCTATAGCAAAAAAAAAAATTATTACCGCAGTGAGAACATATTTTTAAGTTGTCATTTTTATCAAAATGAGATAATCAACTTATAAGGGGAGGAACAATGCCATGAATGAAATGCACAACATGATGCATGCACGTTCCATACGTCCTTACAAACTTAGAAACAACAATTTCTAGCGGTATAGACGGTGGCATACAACGAGCTCTCATAAACGTAGCTACTGCGTACTACTCGATAACGCTGTTATGTACCTGCAGAAAGTCACTTCAGCCCAAACCTCACAGTATGAAAATATGCAAAAAAGCAGTAAAGTAAGCTACTCGCTTCACACATATCCCCAGATACGAGTATAACGGTAGCAACTACCCGACTCATCGCCCTATTGACGGCATCGTCACCACATGACGGAAATTCCCAATACAAAGGATACCTTCATATAACATGTGTAAAACATGTAAATAATTCGGCATCACATAAGCACTTCCCTAGATCGGCAGTGTATCCGACCATGCTCTCATAACTCTCACTTACAAAGGCGTAGAGGTCATTGATCCATACATTACCACTCAAGTGAATGGCACTCATACAATAGCACGCCGTATGAGCGACGAATTAAAAATATGATGCAAAACCCCTAGTCAGTACTTAAATAAGCCACCTAGAATCCTTACTGGGCATAAATGATATGACCACTGGCACACTCTTAAATTTTAAAACTCGTTTTTAAACACAGTTTTGTTTTAAATACCCATATGAACAGTACATGCTAAACCATGCTTCGATGCCAGCTGTAACGGATCAACATGATTATACGAGATTAAGTAAGAAAATCCTCCACCGAGGCAGATAATTTACCAAACTTAAGTCCGTACAACCTGAGATTCCGTGAAATCACGAGGGATTTCAAACCAACCAACATACAACCAAGATCGTACTGATTTAGCAGCCACAGTCACATGCTATACAAAGTTCGCAACAAGAGTTGAATACATCGGAGTTCAGCATAAAAAGTTATTACAACACGAGTTCGCAATAACATAGCGGAAGCAAGTAGTTTCAAACCACACACACACTTAGTTTAGTTACAGTGCCAGCAGATAGTCATAGCCCACAAAAGCATGAAATAAGACGAACGGAGTGACCATTGCCCTTGGTCCTAGTTGTCGCCCATCACCGGATACAGACAGTTGACGCAATAACCATAGTACATCTGACCATCTGCAACAACAATGGGAACAACACACTGAGTACGAGAAGATACTCAGCTAGACTTACCCGTCCAAAACCAGAAATAAAAGACACCAAGGAGTATGCAAGGTCTTTATAAATTGGGCTGGCTTGACTCATTTACGAAAAGCATAAGTTATCAGTTATGAACCATTTAACTATAAGCATCCACTTAATTATACCTGATTAGTCTAAGTGAGCACCTATGCTAGAGCAATCACTTGATTAATCATTAACATCAAAGGTAACCATCTCAGGTTTAGCATTTCCAACATCACCCACATAACCATCATTGTTCCATCATAATTACTACGATGTTGTAGCTCGAGTCAAGTGCTCACTATCCAGGAGCGATGGCGATTCGAATCGATTCCTAACCAGCTGGTGATTTATTCCTCACACAAACCACGCTTCCCCCGTTAGGGTTGCTTAGATCACCAATGACACTTTCTAAGTAGCCGTGGGATAACAGTCATGGATCGCACTACCCAGGGACCACCCGACTGCCAGGACGCACCTTGGGCTCACTCTTCGCGTCCCCGTCATACCCCCTTCAGCACCAGTCTGCCAATCCGAGTTTATCCCGGCTCGAATAGTGTCACTAGCTTCGCGGTCGAAAGGTACTTTATTCGGCCAGCTAAATATGAGGCATGCGTTCAACATGACAAGAGGAACGAGCAACGATCGGTCCTTAATTGACACAGACGGAATCACTATAGTCTAAAATCCTATAAGATTCCGCTCGGTCTCCCTTTATTCATCAACACTTGGTTACTTTCCATAATAACAATTAGCTAACCACAACCAGGTATCCACCTATAACTCGCAGGTGACAGGAAATCACCCGACTTCTACCGGTCTAAGCATGGCTAAGCAATTATTCGATCATGACCTAACAGGGTAAAAAGGTAACCAAGTGGACAAGGATAATAATAAATGCAACAACGGTTTCACTCAACTCCTATACTTAATGCAACAATATATAAAACTCATATATATAAAGAATTGCTTTTATAAAGTAGGAGACTTAGAATGCTCCGGGGCTTGCCTTTTTCGAACGAGCTAGGCTGGTGATTAACGCACTCGGGCAACTCCTCTCCTGGTTCCTCTTCCTCGGGCACCTCCTGTGCCTGGGGCTCTTGCTGATCGGTCCAAGCCTGCTCTTCCGGCACTGCTACTTGCGACTCCTCCTGCGATCCTGTATGATGCAATTGCATAAGCAACCATGTAGACGGTGCATCGGATGCGGTGGAATGCTATGATGACCTGATATGCAGATGAGCACATTGAACTGATAGGATGGATTACGGACAACATCTTCTACAAGGTAGTCTACATCATTCAAGAACATGTGCCACAAAACAAGTCATCTACTTTTATACTAGGTAGCATAAAATTCTCACAAGTGGTGCTATACTTTGCTAAACCCTAATACCTTAACCTACCAAGTAACACCAGCAAGGTAGTTTGGTGCTTCAAAGATACACCAAACATTTCTTATTTCTTTTAATTACTCAAAAAGAATAAACTTTTATTTCCTATTTAAACTAGGGTTACACATCAACATCTATTTCTGTTGCAGGTAAAAATCTACAAAAATTACAGTAGCACACTCCTCCTCTAAATAGTATACTACAAAAATTTCATGGAATTTGAATAAGTAAAACTATCTGTACAAAATAAACAAGCTATAGCATAATAATGAGCATGAAAATACTTTGTACTAGAAAAAGTGTCAAACAACAGATTTTATATTTTTACTATGTTACCCACAGTAAACAAGCACATCACAAAAATTATCACATGCATGAGTTATACAAATTTTGCTCTCTACCAAAAATAACAAAAATTATCAATTAAAGGCATTTGAACTACACTTCAATAATTTTTCACAGAACATGCCTCATAACCATTTTTCCTAGAAAGTACTTCACTAAAGAAGATTAATGAAACAGGAACCATATTTTTCTGACCTTCCTTTAATTTACTACACATTTTCTAAGATATCAGCAATTATAAAGATTAAATAAATCTACACAGAAAAGTATCACAAAACTAACATGCAACATTTTTAAACTGTAGATCTACTCAAGAGAAACACTACAAAATTTGTTTCACAATTTTTGGAGCTATAAAACTCGAGATAATAATTTTAGAAGCTTTTTCACAATTTCTGGAAAATCCTTTTCAAAAATTTGTCGCTGAAAGTGCTAAGTACACCCCACGGGATCACCCCCGAAGTACACAGAGAGACAGACAACTGGGACCCGCGGGTCAACCGACCCCACATGGCAGCCACAGAGAAAAAAGGGAGAGGTTTGATCGGCAAGATCTCGCCGTCGGCGAGGTGGCCGGCGACAAGACCACCACCAACACACTCCCCGCGACAAGGCGAAACTAATGGTGCCCAGCATGTGGCCAGACGAGCTCGGCATTGAGCTCGCCGGCGCGAATGGCGGGGTGGCGGCGCTGGCGCACGGTGGCCGACCGGTGCAGACCACGGTGGTGGCCGATGGGGCGCGCGCGAGATCCGCGAGGTGGAGGCGGACGTGAACAGGGAAAAATGGAGGGAGAAAGGCGACGGGGGAGCTCCGGCCACGAGCGCCGGCCAACGGTGGCCATGGCGGGCAGCGGAGGAGGAATGCCCAAATTGGCCCTCACCTGAGCTCGAGCAGTGGAAATGGCGCGAGCACGAGATGAAGGGAAGCGAGACGGGGATGAGGTCGGGAAGAATCGACCGGAGAAGCGTTCGCGGGAGCGTGCGGCGGTGGCGGAGCTACGACGGCGAGCGGTGGCGCGAGCGTCCGCCACGGCTTCGCAACTGCTGCTGGCGAGAGGAGAAATGAATGAGGGCAGCAGCTGAGGCGGGCGAGCGCGCGGAGGGAGTAAGCGGGCGCGGAAGGACGTGGGGGCCACCGGAGGGCGTGTGGCGCGCGGCGTCGGCGGCGTACGGCCACGCGGCGGTCGGCTTCTGCCGCGGTCGCCACGGCGCATGCGCGGGCGCGGGAGGCGGGCCAGGCCGGCTTGCGCGAGCGGGCCGAAAACGGGGCGGCGGCCCTATAAGCCCTGAAAACCCTTTTTCTTTTATATTTTAAATTCCATATTTTCTAAATCGATTCAAATTTGAATTTTGAAGATGAAAAAGACATTTTCACAAGTTGTCCCCAAAATAAAAGTTGTTCAAAATTTAATTCTCTACGACTTTCATTTAGGGCACTTTTCAAAATTCTAAATAGATTTTGAATAAATGATTTAAAGCCAAAATTTTAAATAAAAACTCACTTTTCTAGAATATTTTAAAAAGCAAAATTTGAGGAGATTTTGAATACAAAAGTTGCTCCAAAAATCATGTTAATTAATTCTAGATTATCTAAAATTGTAGCTAAACAAGTTCTACAACTCTAGCAAGCAAATGCAACCACTTTGGTTCAAACCCATGTTTTACACATTTCAAATCAAGTGAATTTATATTGCATGTGATGATAAACATGTATGAGATGCTGATGCTGATGCTGTGGAATGTTAATGCATGCTTAACACCCAGGGGTGTTACACACCCCCACGGGTGAGATTCTTTGCCTGGAACAAAATTCAGTGTAAAGTTAACCTGGAAAGGAAAGGCCTCCTACCGGATGCCCTGTGCGAGCTGTGCAAGAGCCAAGATGAAGATGCTGATCATATCATAACAAGAGCCAAGATGAAGATGCTGATCATATCATAACAGGCTGCACCTTTGCTCAGTCCTTTTGGAGACGAATTGGCTGGAAACCAAATGAAGTTCAGAGGCTGTGGGAAACCAGAACACCACCCCGAGTGCCCAAGGAGGCGACCCCAACCTTCCTGCTGTTGTGCTGTTGGGAGTTATGGAAACATCGCCATGATGTCGTGTTCAGGGGAATGACACCGAGCGTGGACATGTTAATGGCCACTTGCAAAGCGACTGCTATTGACTGGCAATGCCGATTGCCAAGAAGATCCACCGACTTATCTAATTTATGGAGATCCATTAGTCTCATGTAACTAAGGCAGTGTTTAGTTCTTTCAAAATCCCAAAAATTTTACAGATTTTCCGTCACATCAAATCTTTGGACGCATGCATGTAGCATTAAATGTAGGTAAAAAATAATTAATTGCACAGTTTGTCTATAAATGTCGAGACGAATATTTTGAGCCTAGTTAGTCCATGATTGAATAAATTTTACCAAATAACAACGAAAAGTGCTACAGGAACTTTACACACACTTTAGAACCATCTAAACACACCCTGAGTTGTTTTGCTTTCCCTTTCACCTCATTTGTAACTTGGCGTCATGTCAAGACTGGGCTAATGCCCCTTCACCCACCAGGCCCTTGTTTAGATTGAAGAAAATTTCAACCCGATGAATAGTACCACTTTCGTCTTATTTGGCAAATATTGTCCAATCATGGACCAACTAGGCTCAAAAGATTCATCTCGTGATTTCCAACTAAACTGTGTAATTAGTTATTTTTTTTACCTACATTTAATACTCCATGCAAACGGTTAAAAAATGATGTGATAAAAAGAGAGTGAAAAAACTTGGAACTTTAAGGCAAACTAAACCAGGCGCAGGTTTTGCTGGGATATATGGTAATTGATCAGGTGGGGACAAATCGTCCCCGTTGCCTTTAAAAAATATATATATTGCAAGCCACTGCTATAGCTGATCTGATGCTGGGGCCTGGGTTAGTTCCCAAATTCATCCTAAATTTCATTATGCAAAAAGAAGATTTCCCATCACATCAAAATACCGGCATATATATGGAGTACTAAATGTAGATGAAATCAAAAACTAATTGCACAGTTTGGTTGTACTTTGCGCGACGAACGTTTTGAGCCTAATTAATCAATGTTTGAACAATTATTACCAAATAAAAACAAAAATATTACAGTGCTGCATAGTAATTTGGAGAGGTCCAAATCGGGCATCTAAACACGGCCTTGTCGAGGCTGCACGCACGCACGCGCTATCAACGTACTACATGTCAGCCGGCCGGTGCAGTGGCGCTGTATGCACCGATCAGATCAGCTGGGCCATCCATCCATCGTCGGTCTCGTCATCACTCATCGTCAGTCCGTTAGGGCGTACACGTCGTTTGCATCGCGACGACCACTGTACATATATACACGAGTCATTTTTAATTTGTCTCTCGAAAAAAATGCTGTGCAGCATGCATGTATGACCACCGTAGTACCGTACCTCATGCACATGCAGTGACATGCACGCATGAACGCTAGCAGCCAGCTACCACGCCACACGCACACACATGGCCGGTTGCATCCATCACCACTACCTATATACTAGTACGTACTTCCTCCTTTCTAAATTACAGTTCGTTTGACTTTTTTTTACTCTAAATTTGATCACTCATCTTATTCAAAAGTTTTATACAAATATAGTTAAATTTAAGTTATTCTTTAAGAACTTTTGTGTTAATAAAGCAAGTCGTAACAAAAAAAGTGATATTTTACACAAATTTTTAAATAGGACGAGTGGTCAAACTTAGAGATAAAAAAAGTCAAATGACTTATAATTTAGAACGGATTTAGCATCTCTCATCTATCCCTTCCCTTATATATGGATATATATATGGGACATGCATGGCAGCTAGAGAGCGAGCTGCATTGCATGCATATGCCACACACACACAGAGAAAGTAAGGAGGCCGGCGAGTAGCCGAGGGGGCCATATACAATGCAAGTTAAGTGTACTCTTTAATTCCCGATGATAGCACCGCGGCCGTGTATGTACGATGCATCCTAAGGCCTTGTTCGGTTCCGTCGGAACAGGCCGGGAACGGCGCGGAAAAGTTCCTGGCTAATACAAATTTGCAAATGATTTGTGCGGCTGGGAATGATTTTCGTAAAACCCAACGAGGCCTAAACTTTAATTCCCTATGGGCATGTTTGGTTACTACAGGCCTGTTTGGTTTCCCACTAAACTTTAGTCACTTTAGATATTAAAAAAACCAAACAAACTGACTAAAAAAGGGACTAAAGTAATTTAGTCACATTAATCACATTAGTCACCCAAGAGCAGTTAAAAGTGGGCTAAAGTGCCCAATGGACAAGAGTTGTCCCTGTCTCCACCCTGATTTGAGCATTTATTAGGAGTAGTTTGGTCTTTATTGAACTGCTTTAATGACTTTTAGTCACTGGAACCAACATTGGTGACTAAAATTTAGGAGCCGTTCGGCTGTGTTGATAAGCCGGCTGAAAAACACTATTGGCTGATTTGTTGCGAGAGAAAAATACTGTTCCGGCTGAAAAAACAAGCTGAAAAAGACGGATTATAAGCCGAATGAACAGGGCCTTAGTGATTGGTTTCAGTAGTTGAGCGTAGGGAAGCAAACAGGCCCTGGTACGGTAGCTCGCACACGCACGTATATGTCTGTCTCCATGCCATGCATATAATATGCCGCCTGCCTCCGTGGCACGGCCAGCACTGCACAGCGGCCGCGCGCATCACTACCGGCCGTACGTGCGATCGATCTGACGGCCACGGGCCGCAGGGTGTCCGTCTGTCGCGATCGGCCGGCCGGTTCGTTCCGTGTTCGATCAGTTTCAGAGTGCGCAGTGGTTGGGTGGCGTGGTGTCGTGTCGTCCGCACTCCGCAGTGCAAAGAACGTCGTCTGTCGTCGGTCGGTCTGTGCTGTGTGTGTGACATGCATGCATGATGCCGCCTCCTCAACCACAGCCTAGCCTAGCACCGTAGACGTGTACGTACCTACGCGTATTATTAGAGACTAATCGTCGGTCTTATATATACTACTACGAGCAGTTTTATACGGATGGCGAGCTACCACATACGTACTACTTTGTCTTTTGTGTTTTGATGACAACGCGTATATATACTTTTGTTGCTAGCCTTTTTTTAAGAATAAAGCCCCGTGTGTGTATATATAGTATATACATGTACACATGCATGCACATGCACTACTCCCCAAACTAACCACCAAGCGAGCGAGAGGTACCTGCTACATATATAGGATATACACTGTATATTTTTGTCCGATCCATGCATATGTTTTCTTTGATCTCTTTTCCTCTGGGCATGTGATACAACTACATATACTGTGTCTCTGACTGTCTGTGTGTAGGTATAGGCCGCCGGCCTCAGAACAACGTTGCTTGGCTTCTTCAATATATAATCGTCTGTGCTGTGCATGCTGGACGACTAGGAGTAGGAGGCCGGCCTTCCAAATACGTAATAAGGTACGTAGGCGTCCGTTTTTAACAAAATACGCGTCTTTTCCACCAAACAAAAAGGAAAATATATACTACGCGTATGTGCTAACTAATCCATTGTTCTAAGAGCGACTAAATTTTATTTTCCAAATTGTAGTGGCTTTAAGTTATTTCTTGAAGAGCTGTAATGATTCACCAAATGGTCTGAAGATCTATATCCATATATATCTCTTATAAAGTTAATTCTCACTTCAAGTTCTGTCCCAGCATGCAACTAATATATAGTCATGTTATCCCACTAACTTTCAACCTCTTAATTAATGTAAATTATCCACGTCATCTCCATTAAGCGCAATTACTACTTTCAATGTATAAGAAATATAGAAAGCATCCATATATTGCTATATGTTTTGCCATCATCTTATAGTTTGATCTAATATTCTCACTTTTTTTATTGGATTCTTTCATTGTCTTGAATGGATGTAAAAACATATAGTTTTAACTCATACATGCAAGAGTTTTATTTCTAAGAAAATCCCATAGCGATGTACCGTGTACGGGATATCTTTCTAGTATATACTATTGCTCAGGATATATATAAGAATGAGTTACTGGCACAAGCATATACAAAGAGCTTGTTATTATTACCTTCTTCAGTTTCCAAAATAAAGTTGTTTTATTTTTGTCATCCAGAGTTAAACTTCTTGAACTTTGATTAATTGTCATGCTACGTTAATGACACACCTAATTAAAAGTCATCTCAACGGTGGCATGTGAACCAGCGTAGAACTTAAGGGGGCATTTAGTATAGGTTCTTGGGCAGCTTCAGGAGTTGTTTTGCAGCGTTTTCTACCAAACCGACTGAGAAGGGAGGTGCCCCTCACACGGAGTTGGGGAAATCCAGTTGAGACAAGTGACAATAACCTGGTGAAGCCGAAATAGCTAGGCAGCTTCCCCCAGCTCCGTCTGCCAATGCTCAGGCAGACCCTTTTGCCCCAGTGTGGGAAGGCAAGTCCGCTAGGGCGTGACGGCGAGTGCGGGTGCACTGGTGAGGCGAAGTGTGGGCCATGTAGGCATGATGGCGATAAGGGCCTTGGCGCGGTTGTGGAAGAGGCAGAAGGATGGTGGCGAGTGCCGAGCGTGTGTGCGCCAGCGAGGAGAGCTCTGGTGCAGCTGGGGAGGAGAAAGGGTAGCGGCGGTTGGCGGTAGCCAGTAGACCTGAACATTTGACAGGTCGGGCTGGGTTCGGACCTAGCCAAAAAAAGTTTGGTTGTTTCGAGCCAAAGGAATCCCGCCCATGCCTGTCCAACTAGGTGAGTTGGGCCTAATTTTTTGGGTCAGGCTCGGGGCCAATCCCTAGCCTAGGCAAGCCGCCCGTGCAATTTACAGACTTTATAATGTAAAATAGCTCAAATGAATATTTTAGAATGGGCTCGTGTCGAGAACAAAAAATTGGGAGCGAGATCTGTGTCTAGACTCTATCCACTGAGGCTCTGGGCGGGGGGGGGACCCAGTGGGCTCAGGCCAGGCTCAATTTGCTCACGTCTAGTTCGCAGCGACGAAGAGAGGTGACAAGGAAAAAAAATAAGAGTTGTGCATTTGTGGTTGGGGCGGAGAAGAGAGAAATCAGGGATAAGAAGAAAGAATAAAAACAAAGAAAGAAAATAGAAAAGAAAAAAAAAAGTGTACTATTATCATTTCACCTTTATATCTATTATAGGAGGAATTGTTTTACCCAACATAATATAAGACCATTTGTCAAGTGGCATAAATGCAAATATTTCCATAGCTTAATTACGCCTTCATTGTTCAAGCATGCATGCAACGAAAAATATATAATGGGAGAAAAGGGTTACGCTCCTTTGAGAATAGCATGTCCAAGGATATCGTATCGATTGTTGCACAATGTACATCAGTCGTAGTTATTTTTTGTTTGATAGAGATGCATGTCCAAGGTAAGGCCAAAGTGATGAGTCTACATTCTGATTTATTTGTCGCTACGATGGCTTAACAACTTCGATTGTCTTCTTCTAGCTAGTAACCTATACAAACAAATGGTGTGTGTCCATCGTGCCTATACAAACAAATATATATGGCCACGAGAATTAGGACACACAGGACGACGATGATAACATCCGATGAGGATGAGAGCTTTGTTGTTAGGTGAGCAATGCATGTCCAACACTTAGTCTTGAACATTCCTCGTTTTTTTTAATTAGGTTTAGGAAATAGAATGAATTGGTTTATCACCATCTATATACCATCTCTCACGAAGCACAAATGATGTACGTGCTACACATTAAAATGAGGAATAAATGGTTTGCAAATTCTAGCCCTTGTTTAGATTGAAGAAAATTTCAACCCGATGAATAGTATCACTTTCGTCTTATTTGGCAAATATTGTCCAATCATGGACCAACTAGGCTCAAAAGATTCATCTCGTGATTTCCAACTAAACTGTGTAATTAGTTATTTTTTTTACCTACATTTAATACTCCATGCAAGCGGTTAAAAATTGATGTGATGGAGAGAGAGTGAAAAAACTTGGAACTTTGAGGCAAACTAAACAAGGGCCTAGTTTGTCAAGGCTTTAATTTTAAAATATAGTTATTTCTGCAAAGCACAGCATAGAGGCACACTCACATACACACATGCACATACAATTAACCTAGAATGAATTAATGAGAATACGAACATCCACCACGCCAAGTACACTTGAATCTTGATGGACAGTTCCACCATAATTAAGGATTAAGGAACCTATTAGTTGAGGTATGGTTATTAGTTTGCTTCTAATTAAAATGGAGTCACGACTATATGCTTGGTTCAAAGAAGCATTCTCCATGAATTTTGGGATGGCCGTGTATATGCTTGTGCAATTCTAACTTTTCTGCTTGCTACGTGCGTATACTGTAGTGCGGATATAAATATTTTGGGATGGCCGTATGCCCCGCGTATATATATGCAATTCTAACAGCTAGCTTATTATTATTCAGATTTGAGAATATTTGAGAGACGACGAGCTACGTACGTATACTGTAGTAGAGCAGATATACGGCGTTGGTACGTTTACGTCAAACCAACAACCAACGGCGTGCAGTTACGTTTCACCGCCTTTATTTAAATTGCATTAATGCATTGGGCGAGTCCGTTAGGTCACGCTGCAGTATGTGTGTTTTTGCAATTGCATGCCACGACGTGCGTGTGCAGTGCAGGTCAGAACTACGCAAACACGATACAGTGTTTCTTTCAAAAAAAAATACAGTACGTACAATTATACAACACGGTGACCGGTGAGTAAGCTAAGTAAAAAAAAAAGGCTTATGTCTATGGTAGGTCTACATATGCTGCTATATATGCACGTGAATACTGGCTTCTGGTAGTAGTGTCTGTACCTGCACTGCACTGCATGTATACCTATACTAGTACTAGTAGGATAGGAGTAATATATATCATCACCTTGCATTGGCAGCTGGGTCTGTTTGTACTACGTGGTGTACGTATATATACACGGCACACGGCGGACGGAGGTTAACAATTAATTAATAAGCTGGTGGATCGAGTATATATAATGATCCAACAACGGCTCGTCGGTACGAGTCATATGCTAAACTTAACGGATTGGAGTAGTTGGGTCTGCCACCCATGCGTGCAAACACTGGTCAGAAACCACAGCTAGCTGTAAGCCTGTATATTCTACTCTTAGCCTGTGTGAACAAGTTTTATAAAAAGAAATGAAATGAAAACGACGCTCCAAAGTCCAAACAAAGGGCATGTTGGCACTTCAAAAGAAAAAAATAGGGCTTGATCGACCTGCAGTCGTTGGGAAAGGGCGAGAGGCCATCCATGCTGTCAGTTGTCACGAGCTGAAGACTCCCAATTTCAGAATGGACGACTTTTATTTATAATATTGTGCATAGAAAACAAGCAACAATAGGGCCCAGTTTAGATTCAGAAAATTTTACAAAAGAACAGTAGATTCCCCGTCACATCGAATCTTTGGACGCATGCATGAAGCATTAAATATAGATAAAAAAATAAAACTAATTACACAGTTTAGACGAAATGGACGAGATAAATCTTTTAAGCCTAATTAGACCATGATTGGACACTAATTGCCAAATAACAACGAAAATGCTACAGTTGCATTTTGCCAAAATTTTTGGCAACTAAACAAGGCCTAGCTCAACTTCTCACTACACAATTCCACTTTAACGTTTTCTTTTTCTTTTACAAAAGCGCTAGTGTAAAAAGAAAACTACAGGAATGGAATAACTTAGTTCTGAGAATTACGAATACGTGAGCTTAATAAGTACAGTAGGTTAGAGAAAGATTTATTGTCAATGATGATTGCAGTCACACTAGAAGCTTTTTGATGATGGATTCAAATAGCCAGACGGGCAGCTCTGCACTTTCTCAAAAGAGAGGACGGGCCGGGCCCAAGTCAGGCACGCGATGGAACCTACTTGGGCTGGTCTGGGCCCGTATGTTCACGTACCTGTGATAGGCAGAGCATGTTATCGTTTGGCGGAGACGAAACGACCCGGCTCGGCCCACGACTGTCTCGTCCCGGCCCTCTCACTCTCCCTGTCCACTGAGCGGTGGTCCCGGCGACGGACCCACTTTGCACCCACGAGGCCAGGGGTCCACTCGGCGACACCGACGGCCCTGCGCCTTAGATCACTGGCCGTCCTGGCCGCCGGCGCCGGAGCCAATCACCATTCACCAGGCAGGCCAAGCACACGGACCGTGCCATGTTTCGTCGATCCGTGCGACCTTCCAATAACTTGGCCAGCTGCCGGTGGGTGGCGCTGCCGTTGCCGCTGCAGCTGCCGCGGTGGGACCCGAATGCGATCCATGTTAGTACTTTTAGAATCATCTAGGGTAGTAGATCAGTGGGGAATGCTATTCTATTTTTGGATAAACAAGTAATGCGTACTAGAACATGTGCTAGGGAAAAGAACTGGAGAGAGGTAGAAAGAGAGAGGAGTGTAGAGGTAGCTGACCATACGGGTTGGAGGAGATGGAGTAGCAGTGGAGTCGAGATCCGGTGACGCAGTGGTGGTGCAGTGACGTCGGCAGTGAGCTTCCCGTCGCTGGCAGTGCCGCCCTCTAGATCGGCTAGGGTTTGGAGTGGGGTGGCGGCTGGGCAGTGAACCTCGTGGTTTGAGCCCGTGGCCCCCACTCCCTCTTATATGGCACTGTGCGATGGGGGCCCACCAACCTCGTTGGATTGGATGCCCCCGATCAGGGCTTGGTCAAAGGGTCCGAATTGGCCGTTGGGCCAATTCGGTTGAGATCTATTCTAACATTCTCCCCTTTGATCTCAACTTATCATTTAACTTTAAACTTTGACTTTAATTGCTTTTACTTTTATTTGTTCCATCACAGATTAGTGTATAGAGCATGCTTCATCGTCACGGTCAATTGCCGATAGATTTAACAGCTACAATACATGTCTCTGTTCTGAAACAGATTCTTGAACTTTTGGGCCCTTTATTGTCCGGAAAGCATAGGCTATACCATAAACCCATGTCGACTGTGTGTTCTCTGAACACACTGGGTGGTAAGCCTTGGTAAGCGGATCCACAAGCTTTTCTTGTTACTTATATGTTCAATACCTTTTAGTATGATTCCGGACTTTCTCCTTTACAACGTATAACTTTAATGTCAACGTGTTTGGCAGTACACTTGACCCGTTGTCTTAGGAGCAAACTATTCAAATGGTCATTGCTGTTAACAACCATTATCCATTCCGGGTAAAGTTCTTTAACTATTTTGCCTGTCCCGCAGCCTTATATCATGCTATACTATAACCTTGCATCACTGACGATGCTAAAACTATTTCTTTGGAGCTTTTCCACAATAAAACTCCATCTGCGAGTGTTAGCTACTACGTGGGTTTCACTAAACATCTCGCCAAAATTTAACATTTGTACCCACAACTACTTGAGAGTACTTGTTCTTTCTTTCTTAGCATGAGACCGACATTCTTAACTCCATTCCAGTGATCTATATCTGGACTGGACTTTTGCCAAAATAACTCGGATATATGAACTATGTCAGGGCAATATCTTACCTGTGTACTCATTAAGCTTTCAACAGCTAGAGCATATAGGACGTCCTTCTATAACAATCTCACATTGTTTCTTGGAACATAAAGTTCTCAAAAATATTACCCTTGACCATAGGAACAGGCGTATGTTTGCCCGCATAGGTACTTTATTTCTTTAGAAACTTTTCTTAGCATGCCTATGCGATATTTCTAATACCCCTTTTCTTCTATCTCGGTGAGTTTCAATTCTTATAACGAGAGACATTTCACCGAGAACTTTCTTATTGAACCTTGAGGACAAGAGCTTCTTTTTCTCATGCAGTAGATTGACATCACTACTAACAAGTAAGATGTCATCCACATATACATGATTAGAAAATAAATTTTCCATTCTATAACTTTATATAAATGCAATTGTCCTCTCATTCTCTTTAACCCAAAATTTCTAATTGACTCTTCAACTTTAAATGTCACTGTCTAGAGATTTACTCTAGTCCATAAGGGATTTCTACAGGTGGTATCCCTTACGTTCTTTTCTTTTCATGACAAAATCTCTGGGTTATGCCACGTAATCATTTTTATACAAATCTCATTAGGAAATATCATCTTTACTTTCATATGATGTAAGTCAGATCATGATGTGCCATTTGCACTCATTGTAATCTATTCATTCGCTTTGCGCAAAACACTTTTGATTCAAGTCACGCTCTACATCTTTACACATTCCCTTTGGAGTCACATTTCGTCTTGTAGACCCATCACAGCCTACTGTTTTGGCTCCTTAGGAATTTATTCTGAATCCTAAAATATTGTTGGTATCATCAATTTCATTTTATCTTTCTTTGCTTCTTGCCACTTAGACGAGTGAACGTCTCTCATGGCTTCTTCAAATGAGGTGGGATTACCCTCCATTTGAATTTCACTAACATAGACTTTATAGTCATCAGAAATATCTAATTTTCTTATTCTTTGAGACTTTCTAGAGCCTTAGCTAATATAGACTTTATAGTCATCAGAAATATATGATTTTCTTATTCTTTGAGACTTTCTAGAGCCTTAGCTACTAGCATTTCTTGATCTTTATTGCCAAAAGACAATTGATTCTATAAGGTCCTATGTAACAAGATCCTTGTTTATATTATTCATCCTCCTTGTGGAGTTAGGTCTCTTTGTACCATGCTCCCCCAGATTGTTCCATCTTTAAACTTTCTTATTTTGGGTTTTATCTGCTGAAACTCATATGGCGCGTTTAGCACCGTCTTAATAACTCTGAATGCATCCAGTATGAATACTGACCGACTATGCTTTCTTTATATTGGAACTGTAAAATGTCCATGAATTTAGCTATTTCTTTACTTTGGGGTATCATTATTATGACCGTCTTACTCCCCTGACGATCACATTCATCTTTTATAGATCACATTCATCTTTTATAGATCACTCTTGCCTTCAATGCATAGCATGCATCGCATTATTTGAATTATGGGGAAGTATCTTTCTTAATTGATCTCACCTTTCTCCCCCTCGAAATGTGGTACGAACTTTTCTACCACAATTTCGAAAACTATTCAGAACTCTTGTGAATGAGGAAACTTTGATTACTTTCTTCATCCACATGATTACATCATGCAAATGAAATTATTTCTTAATTCGTTGGGAGTATTTTTCCCTCATTTCATTTCAAGAACTCAACAGAGTCTTTTATCATTGATACTTTCGCAAGTCACGCTTGCATGTCATTCTTATCTTGAGGTTCGTCTGTAACTTTCTGTTCTTCTTAAACTTATATTAGGATAACATAAGAGCTACCCTTAACTTTTCTCCCTGTGCGGAATACACTCAAAGCACATGAGTCATTACAATTTTCTCCTGCCATGCAGGATAAATACTATGTCAAATTTCTCCCGCCATGCAGGATTTATTAACATAAGTATTATGCCAACTTTACCCCGCCATGCGGGTATTTTCTCAAACTTTTCCCATCATGCGGGTACTATCACAAACTTTTCCCGCCATGCGATATAATTTTCTTGAAGGGACATAAGAGTCAAGATTGGCTCATATTTAATCATCAAATTTGGGAATAAATCCAAATACTCTTTAACACACATGCTTAATCCGACGTTGGTCAAATTAAACATGCATGTCACTTATTACATTTCATATCATGATGATAAAAACTAAAAACTAATTATTATTATTATTATTATTATTATTATTATTATTATTATTAAGAGTACATAAAAGACATCTTTTAAAACTAAACTCTTATTGTTCTATTTCTTGGATCAATATCCTAGAATTCTTTTTCTTTTGAAGCCATTCTTTAAAGAGACCGTAGTCCCTTACACAATGGTCTTCTTTCTGCAAACAATTGCACTTTTCATCTTCTGAGTCATAAGTACCCAGCTCATTTCCTTTTCACCCTTCAAGAATAAAGACATGAAGTTCTTTGTTTAAAAAACATTAATCAATAATTATCAATAATAATGAGCATGAAATTAACCCTACATTGATCTGGTTAAAGACATGCACATTAAACTTTTAAAACTTTATGTTCTATTCTATATCACCGTTAGGCAGAAATAGAATAAAATAATATTCTTCTACATTAATTCCACATCACCGTTGGGCGGAAATGAAATTAACATATGAAAACTCTATTATCTTATAACTCTCTTCAAAATTAAATTCTCCCGTTGGTTCGAATTTAATTTTGAAGATCATCATCACTATTGCAGCGGAAACATGAAAATACATTACATTTTGCTCGATCTGGAGCATGTCTTGTTTATCTATTCTCTGAAAATTGGTCACTTTGATGCAAAATTTATCAGAGATTTAAACTTTAAACATAAAACTCGTAGAATTATAATATTGTTATCATCAACGTTGGTCAGAAAATAACAACATCATAATTTTCTTTAAACTTAAACTCTTAAATAAACTTATAATATTGTTATCATCAACGTTGGTCAGAAAATAACAATATTATAATTTATCTTAACCATAAATTGACTATTCCTCTAATTTTAATTAGAGAATAAACTTTTCATCATTTACTGAATAATTATAACTGCTCTTCAAATTAAATCCTCCCGTTGGTTCGAATTTAATGAGAAGACAATGAACTTTAACTTTGCGGCGGAAACTTGACAAAATTTCTTTATCTACTTTTCAGAAGCATTTTACTGTACTTTTCTATTCTCTGAAAATTCTAACACGGTGCAAAATTATCAGAGATTTTAAATCATTCTTTGAATGAAATCATCAAAATTTGCTTCTGAAAAATAATAAAACAATTCTTAATCATCACTGTGCATTCTGGCCCGGTCCAGCACTGTGTAGCCCGGAGCTCAGCAGTAGCAGTGCGCGCGGCCCACAAGCAGCAGCAGCGTGTAGCACTCGCGGCGTGCGGCCCAGCAAGCGTCCGCGTGCGTCATTTGACTCTGCGCGGCCCAACAAGCGAGGAGGCCTGTGGGCCAACCGTGCTCGTGCGCCGAGCTCCCCGCGCCCAGGCCGCAACCTGGGCCTAGGCCGGGAAACTCCCATCCCGCCTGGGCCGAATCTGGCCCGTGCGATCTGAGCCGCTCGTTCTCATCGGACGGTTGGGAGGCGATTTCGGAAAAACAAAAAACCCCCACCACCCCCGGCTGCCGTCTCCGAAAACCCTAGCTTCCATTTCCGTCTCGTTCCCCTCCGCCTTCCACTCGACCGCAGCCGCACGGGGAGCGTTGCCCGCGGCGGCCGCCACCGGAGATGGCAGAGGTAGCTCCTCTTGCTTTTTTCTTCCCTTTCCCCTCTTCTTTCTGCTTCCTACGCCGCACCGAAGATGACGGAGTAGAAGCGGCAGCCGTCCTTGGCGGCTCGGAGGAGGAGGTGGCGGCGCCGCCTCGGGGCCCCTCGCCGACGCGCGCGCTCGCCCGAGGCTGAGCGTGCCGCCGTCGAGCGGCCTTGTGGCGAGGCCCTTTGACTCCCGAGCCCGTCGCGCAGCGCCCCGCGGTGGCGTGGACTCGCTGGCCGGCGACTCGGGTCGTTCTTTCCGCACGCCGTCTTGGAGACAGCAGGCGGTGGTGACGGCGGGAAGGTAACCCAGGTAGGTCCGCCTCCCCTCCATCCTTTTCCCCCTCTAGGGTTTGGTGTTAGGGTTAGGTTTTCAGTGTTCTTTTCCGTTCTTTCTTTTTGATCTTTCCCTTGCTAGGGTTTAACTCTGTTGACCCGATTCAAAATCGGATTCCTTATTTCTATTTTCTTTTCTTGATTCTTTTCATTTCCCAACTGGATCTATACTCTAGATTAGGCTCTGGTACCATTGTTAGTACTTTTCGAATCATCTAGGGTAGTAGATCAGTGGGGAATGCTATTCTATTTTTAGATAAACAAGTAATGCGTACTAGAACATGTGCTAGGGAAAAGAACTGGAGAGAGGTAGAAAGAGAGAGGAGTGTAGAGGTAGCTGACCATACGGGTTGGAGGAGATGGAGTAGCAGTGGAGTCGAGATCCGGTGACGCAGTGGTGGTGCAGTGACGTCGGCAGTGAGCTTCCCGTCGCTGGCAGTGCCGCCCTCTAGATCGGCTAGGGTTTGGAGTGGGGTGGCGGCTGGGCAGTGAACCTCGTGGTTTGAGCCCGTGGCCCCCACTCCCTCTTATATGGCACTGTGCGACGGGGGCCCACCAACCTCGTTGGATTGGATGCCCCCGATCAGGACTTGGTCAAAGGGTCCGAATTGGCCGTTGAGCCAATTCGGTTGAGATCTATTCTAACAATCCATCCATCTCGCAGCTCGCTCGCTCGATCGATCGATCCAGCGGGAAGATGAACCTAGCAATGCAATGCACTGCAAATGGTGTTCACACTGTACTAACCCCCGCTCCCATCACTCTTCTCTACTCTCCGGTAGGTAGCCATCATCGAACAGCAGCAGCCAGCAGGTCCCAACCCAATGGTGACCTGACCTCCTAATCCCCTTCGTCTTGAGCAAAATGAATCGATACGATGATGATCACTGCATAACAAAACAGCGCATGCCGATGCCGTGGCTGATTGATTCAATCTAATGGCTCCGCTGCACCACGCATCACTCTCAGGCCAGTGCATATGCATATGTGCTTTATTATTTAGGGAAGGGAAGGAGAGATTCAGCGACAATGACCTGCTATCAATCTCTGACGCTTTGCCACTCGTACGAGGATCACGATCACGATCATCATCCATCACACCAAACTTGCCCCGCAGCTCAATTGCGCTTGCGCCCATCCAGGTGTCAGTCTCACACTCACACTCACACTCACACTCACAGTGCTGTTATGATTTCACTGAGAAGCTGCATTTTTTCCACCCATCGTGCTGTTATGATGCTTGAAGAAATGCATTCCAAGTTCATCTCCGTTCCTGTACTTCGCTTGTGTGCGGAAGACGACGACCTCTAAAGTCTGAACTGTCAATCAGACAGCAAACCTGAGGATGCAATGCAAGCTGATGAGCCTACGGTCGTGTTGTGTACTTGGCTTCACGAAGACTCAGTCTCTGGCCAATTCGAGCAACCGACAGGATGAGGAGTAGAAACTCTGTACTTGAACCGACTCCAGCTCCTACCAGATGAGAGATCTCTACCGCTCGCCTTTACTCTCGTGTTTTCATTTTCATCCTCCTGGCCAGTACAGGGAACACCAGAATTCAATGGCCTCCATAAGAAGGTGAAGCTGTGGATGCATTGCATTGCATGCACTCCGTCCAGGTCATCTGTAATTGTAGGGCACTTCCTTGTCTCCTCCACTCCACCTGCGGTCCCACTCGGTAAATAATAAAACACAGACTGTCGGCAAACTTGACTTCGACCTTGTTTAGTTCTCAATTCATTCCCCTAAATTTCACTATGCAAAAAGAAGATTCCCCGTCACATCAAAATGTCGACAAATGCATGAAGTATTAAATGTAGATAAAATAAAAAATTAATTGCACAGTTTTGTTGTACTTTACGAGACGAACATTTTGAGTCTAATTAATCAATTTTTGGACAATTTTTTACACTAAAAAACAAAACGCGCTACAGTGTTCCGACAGAAACACTGTAGCGTGCAGTGCCGAATCCGCCGGCCCGATTCCGGAACTGAACAAGGCCTTCATTGTTTCTGCACAAAACCTATACTGTATCTTGATGCAGTGGTAAATAAATTCAGAGTTCAGATAAGAACACTGTGGCTGTGTTTAGTTGCTTTGAAAAATACACTATGCAAAAAAAGATTTCCCGTCACATCAAACTTGCGATACATGCATGAAGTACTAAATGTGGATAAAATCAAAAACTAATTGCACAGTTTGGTTGTACTTTGCGAGACGAACGTTTTGAATCTAATTAGTCAACGGTTGGACAATTATTACCAAATACAAACAAAATGCTACCGTGTCTCTACAGTGAATTTTGGCACTCCAAATTTGGGAAATAAACACAGCCCGTGTGTGAAAAAGAAATTCCATGTACAGTCTAGATTTACCAGGAATGAAGAGGCATGGACGACGATGATGATACCGGTTGGCAGTAGTAAATGCAGAGCGGTTGAGGGTTGGGAAAGGACGAAGGGCCCCTACGTGCTTGGCCGGATTCAGTTTCTTTTAGATTTCATTTTAGCCAGTGAGTTTTGGTGATCCATGAACGCCTAGTAGTTGCAGTTACTCCTGTATGATCAGGAGCGGTGCAGAGCAACAGTGTTGATTGATTAGGTGGTGCCTGGTGCTGGTATTGGTACTCGATCGGGTAGGCCTGTTCTTGCAATTCATCCGCGTGTACTGATGATCCACTAGATCTTTTTACGATCGAGTAATAACTTCAAATTGGATAGTACCCACTTAATGCAGTGCTCCTAGCAACCTAGCAAAAATGGTAACATCCTAACATTTGACTAGTACCGTAGTAGAAAATACTGTTTTTCGGCTAAAAAGTTATGGCTAAAAGTACTACTCGCTGATTTACTGTGAGAGAAAACACTGTTCGTTGGTTGAAAAAGTACGGCTTATAAGACAAGCGAACAGGACAACTACTGACTTGGTTGCTGATGTATGACAGCGTGAGATGAGAGGAGAGCCATTAACAGAATAACAGAGCATGCAAATCTGTTTAGTAGTAAGTAAATCATTTGAAGAGAGGTGGCACAAGCAGTACATGGATGGAGTAGTTTTTTTCTTCTTGTTTTTTAGTTTCCAATAAGACTTAATGTCTCATCGTCATCTCCTGACACTTTGACGGACAGATGCACTTTTGTTGCTGGCCTCTGTCTGAAACTACAAACTGAATTGTGTGTCGTTCTATGCTTCGATGGCCTGTGTGGAATGCGGAAAATTTCACCTGTTCCTATGAGAAACTAAACCGATTCATATGAACTGCATGTACAATCTCTGTGAAATTCGTGAATCCCAGACGGACCCTATTAGTATTTACCGAAGAGTTCCACACACACAGTGACGAGATGAGGGGAAAAAAAACAGCCGCACGTGATGCAAACTACTCACCCAAACCGATCTTACTCTAGTCCTGCTCACTGTCAAGGCTCGCTCCTTCTATAGCTCGCTACATACAGCTCATCCTCATCTAACCCCAGGCATCATTACACGGGCGAACAGGGTGAAGATGGATAGATCCAACTGCCCCCATGAATACCAATACCAATACCATGCTACCTGCTCTGAATCTGATCGTCGCGGTAATGTAAACCCTTTGTGGCAGACTGGCATTCCCGTTTCAGCCCGTAGCAAACCTGGGATGGGAACAACGCCGTGCGTCTACAGAAAGCTCACTGATGCGCCGCTCCTTGCAGTTGAGTTGACCTGTCAGACAGACTCTGTCCTGCGTTCTTCGTAGTAGATCCGTGCTGGATCCATGCCAAACTTTGTCTCGTTTAGTTTCAGGGCGTGTTCGGAAACTAATAAAAAACAAATTACAGAACCCGCCACCAGACGAATTTATTAAGCCTAATTAATCCGTCATTAGCACATATGTTACTATAGCACTTTATTATCAAATCATAGACTAATTAGGCTTAAAAGATCCGTCTTGCAAAGTAGTCGCAATCTGTGTAATTAGTTATTTTTTTAATTTATATTTAATAAATACTTCATGCATGTGTCTAAATATTTGATGGGATAAGGCGTAAATTTTTGAGGAGGATCTACAGCCTAAAATGAACACCCGATTGTGTGTGTACAGTACATCTGAAAGTGTGACCTGATGCAAAGAAAGCTGGACTGGGCAATTGGAGTCTTGGAGAAGAGAAGAAACTGCAGCACAAAAATGGAAATGGAAAAGAAAGACTGGAGAACAGTAATGGCGGGCACCAACAACCGATCGGACGGGACGCGGGTGACTAGTCATTCTTGTCTTGTCTTCTCTGATCCATCATCAGCGGCATGGGCGCTATAAAAGGGCCGCGACGATGACGAGCCTTCCAAGCTTCTCCAAGCGCTCGCGTCAGTGCAGTGCAGTGCAGTCCACCACACTTGACATCGATCACATCAGAAGGTGCAGGCCACTGCCAGCAATGGAGTCCCCCACCTGGCGCCTCGTGTCCCTCGCGCTCTGCCTGGGGGCGCTCGCCGTGCTCCAGGCGGCGCGGGGCGCCGGCGCGGCCCGGGCCTTCTTCGTCTTCGGCGACTCCCTCGTGGACAACGGCAACAACAACTACCTGATCACGGCGGCGCGCGCCGACGCGCCGCCCTACGGCATCGACACGCCGAACCACCGCGCCACGGGGCGGTTCAGCAACGGCAAGAACGTGCCGGACATCATCAGTTGAGTCGTCGGAGTCGAGTCCTGACAGTGCTAGCTAGCTAGCTAGCATATATTATATAGCGTTCGAGTCCTGATGTCCAGTTACTAATAACTTGGTGCACGAATGCATGCTTGCACGCACGCACGCAGGTGAGCACCTCGGCTCGGAGCCCGTGCTGCCGTACCTGAGCCCCGAGCTCGACGGCCACAAGTTGCTCGTCGGCGCCAACTTCGCGTCCGCCGGCGTCGGCATCCTCAACGACACGGGAATCCAATTCGTACGTTGCATAGTACTAGTAGAGTTCATGAAGCAGGCATGCATGATGCATGGTGATAGATGGAACTCAGAACTGTGGTGCAACCAATGTGCAATAATAACTAACTAATGTCCGTGCATATATGCATTGCATTGCAGGCCAACATCATCCACATCACCAAGCAGCTTCGCTACTTCCAGCAGTACCAGAAGCGTCTGAGCGCGCTGATCGGTGCGGAGGCGACGACCCGCCTGGTGCGCGGCGCGCTGGTGCTCATCACGCTGGGCGGCAACGACTTCGTGAACAACTACTACCTGGTGCCCTACTCGGCGCGGTCGCGGGAGTTGTCGCTGCCGGACTACGTCTCCTACCTGCTGTCGGAGTACGCGCAGATCCTGGAGCACCTCTACGACCTGGGCGCGCGGCGGGTGCTGGTGCAGGGCGTCGGCCCCATCGGGTGCGTCCCGGCGGAGCTGGCGCTGCACAGCCTGGACGGCACCTGCGACCCGGAGCTGCAGCGCGCCGCCGAGATGTACAACCCGCGGCTCATGGAGCTGCTGCAGGACCTCAACGCCCGCCACGGCGCCCAAGTGTTCGTCGGCGTCAACATGAAGCGGATCCACGACGACTTCATCGAGGACCCCAAGGCGTACGGCTTCGCGACCGCCACCGAGGCGTGCTGCGGCCAGGGGCGCTTCAACGGGATGGGGCTGTGCACCGTGGTGTCCAGCCTCTGCGCCGACCGCGACACCTACGTCTTCTGGGACGCCTTCCACCCCACGGAGCGCGCCAACCGCCTCATCGTGCAGCAGTTCATGTCGGGCTCTGTGGAATACATCGCGCCCATGAACCTCAGCACCGTCCTCGCCATCGACCTCCACAAGCAGCAGCTGCGCACCTGATGAACCTCATCCGCCTCCAGCTTCAGCTTCATCGCCATATATTGTTGCATGCATGCAATTCGCGTTCCTTGGATCTCGAGTACACTCCTCCTGGCTACTAGTGCCACCAGTTTCCATCGGTTTCAGTCGTCGTCCAGTCCAGAATGCAGAATCCAGATGTGGTTTCGTTTGTGTCGGCGTCGTTGCATGTTCGTGTCGTGTGTGATAGCGACGACCATATCCTGTCAATTGTCATAGAGGACAGCTTCTTATAATTTATATAAAAATTTTTTTGCCTTTGTTTAATAAATTTTCAGCTGCAAGCTACCAAAAGTGGTGTCATTTTGCTAGCTTGATTTGCACTGAATTCCTGCCTGGGCCTCGTTTAGATGCAACCCAAATTGCAAAAAAAAAAAAACTAACTTTTGGAATTTGGAATCTAAACGCCCGGTGGAAAAAATTTCGGCCTGCACGGTGCAAATTTGGCCCGGCCCAATCATTGCCTCGGGCTGCGTGCATCCCCACTATAACCCCGGCCCCGTCCGCGCGTCCCTCACCCCATCCATCTCCGCCGGCTCCCTCTCCCCCCGGGAAACCCTAGGCCGGTCTCGCCCCGCCGCCGCTCTCCATTTCCGCCGCCGCCGCTCTCGGTCTCCCCCGCCGCCGCTCAGTCCAGCACCTGATCCAGCCCACCCCGTCCCTGCGCCCCTCACCCCATCCATTCCCTCTCCCCCGAACCCTAGGCCGCTCTCCATTTCCGCCGCCGCCGCTCTCCATTTCCGTCGCCGCCGCTCAGTCCTCCACCAGATCCAGCCCGGCCACGTCCAGATCCACCTTACCTTTGTCCAGATCGGGTGTCCTCGACCTCCTTGTCGGCGATGGACGGGTACCACGGCGGCGCGAATGAAGACGGCGACTTCAACGACGGCTCCTTCGACAATGCTTCCGGCTACGGAGACGGCTCCGAAACCAGGGGCTTCCTGTCCCAGGCACCGCCGTACGCCGGATCTGGGGCCCACACCGGCTTCCGCAACGACTCCGGCGACGTCTTCGGCTACGGCTTCGGCAGCAACGCGCCCTCCCTTAGCCACCTAGGGTTCAGCGAGCTGGACCTCAACGCCAGCCAATCGTGGCCGGGCTTGGCTCGTTACCAGGAGATCCTCCCGTCCCCGGCTGAAGACGGCGGCAACGGCAACGCTCACGGCCCCCCTCCCGTGCGCGTGCCATCCCGCGCCGGCAGGGGTTCCCTCAGGCTCCGACCTCCTCGTCGCCGCGTGCCTCCCCTAGGGCCTCATGGTGATGAGGCAGGCGGCTCGGCTGGCGGTTCCAGGAGGCCCGGTGTGCGTCGCAGCCTAGTCCAGCCCGCCGACGACGAGGAGGACGTCCCTTCGACTAATGTCCCGGTACACAGAGTTTCTTTCTCCATGCGATTGTTGTGTTGTGCTGTGCTTGTGGTCAGATACCTCTGTTAGTTTTCAGCTACTTTATTATCCTGGTGGGATGTAACAGTGATAAGTTTTCAGCTACTTTATTAGAGGTCTTAGATTTCTCTGTTAGTTTGATGATAGAAGATAAAACTATTGGTTTAATGATTGGGTTGACTTGTTTAATGATTGGGTTAGATCTTCAGCTGAGAAGAGCAATGGAAATATCAATCTTAGGTGGGCTGACTTGTTTAATGATTGGGTTAACCAATGGGCTCTCATAGACATAGAGAGAGAGACCCGAAGGGTAAGTGATCCTGAATTAGATAGACTTCACACTGTATATCTAGAAAGAATCAGGTACGACATATTTTCATGCAGTAGCGAACCATAGAAGTAGGAAAAAAAGGTTTTAATCTTGGATGGACCTGATGGTCCAGTGGTAGAACAAAAAGCTATGATGGAAGTAGCTGTTAATTTGTATAAAGATCTTTTTAAGAAGGAAAATAGGCATGAGATTCATCTAGATGCGGAATTTTTGAAAGAAAGTGAGAAAGTCACTAATGAAGAAAATAATGCTCTCACAACCCCTTTTACTGAATTAGAGATGAAAGAAGCAGTCTTGGGATGTCTTGCAAAAAGATGTAGTTAACATGTTTAATGACTTCTTTAGGGGTGAGCTTGATTTATATAGATTAAATTTTGCTATGCTGACTCTTATTTCTAAGGAGGCAGGTGCTACAAATATGAGGAAGTTTAGACCAATATGTTTGATCAACTGTAGTTTTAATATTTTTTCTAAAGTCCTTACCCTTAGATAGGCATATTGTTTACCTATGTCATGTGTTGTTTTTTTCTTTATGCATCATTTCAGAGTACCCTTAGCAGGGCCTAGTGGAGTCCTCAAAACACCCGGACTTTCTATCAGCTGTACGTTGACGAGATTGACAAGGGGAACTGCCCTAGGGGTCAGATGTCGAAGTGGGTTGGAAAAATCTGACAGAGGGTTACTTCAAAGCGACAGAATTAGTTCATGACAACATCATCTTTGGGAGTAGGGTCCGCCAGTTGAAGAAGGAATGGAATGACCTATGGAAGCTCTATCACAAGGAGACAGGCTTGGGGCGCAATGCAGATGGCTCCATCAGTGCTTTAGCTGAATGGTGGAGAACCAACGACAAGGTACAACCTAATTCTGTTTTCTAATCATGTTGTGCTTACCTAATTATGTGTTGTACTCATGTGTTCTAAACAAGTTCTTTTGTAATTCTTGTTTTGTAGGACAACAAGCTTAAGGGTCCACTGCCTGACTACATGGACCTTTTGGAGCGCATGTTCCTTGTCGTAGCAGTGACAGGGGAAACCGTTTATGCTCCTAGCCGCGAGAATGAACCACTGCATGTGAGCAGTGACGATGACGAAGACGTCCATACCCCTCAGAGCACTAGGAGCAAGAGAAGCTACAACAGCCTTAGCACCCGCAACACTGCTGCTAGTCCTAGCAAGAGGGGCAGGAGTCCAGCAGCGAGGATGAACGAAGGCATAAGGAACTTGACCGTCAGCCTGGACAACAGGACTGAAGCGCTGAAGGAGATTTGGCATGAGAGAAATCAAGCTGTAGAGAAGAAGAAGAATGACAAAATGGACACCATTGACCAAGTGATACAGCTGGCTAAAGAGGCAGGGGCAACAGAGGAAAATGAGAGGCAGTGGATTGGTGTCCTCATGATCACCCAAAACGAAGTTGCTATGAGAATGTTTATCAAGTCAGAAGCAAAAGGAAGGATGGTCATCATTAAGCACTATGCCAGGATCGTTAACTAGACCCTCTTAATAATGCATTTGTCATGTGTTTGTATCATGAACATCGTGTACTAAGTCTGTGATGCATGTTGGTTGAACTACGTCTGTCATTTGTATGTTGTGTTCGGCAGCAACTAAGTGATTTGTGATGTTCGCTTGTGATGTCTGTATTTAGCCATACTTTTTGTTTCTAGAGTCAGTGCTATTGGATTTGAGGTACTGCTGCCCTGTGTATTTTGTTCCCTGGGAATTAGAACTGTTTTGTGTTCATTTGTTTGTGTCATGTGTGCAGGGTGCTGCTCAACCTGCTGCTCCGGTCATTGATGAGGATGACGATGACGATGATGATGAACAGTGGGAGGAGGACTTCTTCAGCTTATTCTTTGATGACATCGAAGAAGAAACTGCAATCATATATGGTATGTCCCAGTATGCTATGCACATGCAAAAGTACTATAATAGGGCAGACTATAGGGTACCAAAGATGACTGAGCTGGACTGGGTAGAACAAAAACTAGCAAATCAAACTGCCTGTTACAACATGTTTAGAATGACCCCAGATATGTTCTATAGACTGCACAAGGTGTTGACTGATGAGTATGACCTCAAAGACACAAAAAAGTCCACCTCAATTGAGGCTTTAGATATGTTCCTTTGGATGGTTGGTGCTCCACAATCATATAGGCAAGCTGATGACAGATTTGAGAGGTCACTAGGCACAGTCCACAACATGTTCTATAGAGTGTTGCCCTGTGTTGTTGCACTTGGAGATGATATCATTAAACCTGAGGACCCAAAATTTAGTATAATGCATCCTAGGGTGAGGAACCGACGGTTCTATCCTGAATTCAAGAGGTGCATAGGAGCTATATATGGCAACCACTTCCCTATTTTGGTGCCACAAGATAAGTTTGTGCAGCACTTGTGTCGCAAGGGCATCACAACTCAGAATGTGATGGTTGCTTGCGACTTTGACATGATTTTTACATTTCTCCTTGCGGGATGGCCGGGGTCTGCCCATGAAACAAGAGTGTTCGAGGATGCCATGACAACATTCAAGGATGACTTCCCTCATCCACCTGATGGTAGACAACTAGGTGGTAGTACATTTGACATTTCTAATTGAAACATTTAACAATTACAGGAACTTGGTGGTGTAGGGATGTTTTACTTGGTGGATGTCGGCTACCCAAACCGTCTCGGGTACCTTGCTCCTTACAAGGGAACGAAGTACCATATTCAAGACTTTCAAAACGCCGGAGAACCTCGAGGTAAACAGGAGATATTCAATTATGCACACTCATCTCTTAGGAATGTGATTGAAAGGGCCTTTAGCGTCTTGAAGATGAAGTGGCGCATATTGTTGAGTATCCCTGCCTATCCTCCTCAAACACAAACGCAGATTATAGTTGCTTGTGTTGCTTTGCATAACTTCATAAGGTTGAGTAGGCAATTTGATGTGGACTTCCAACACCTAGATCATCATGTTAACTTTGTACCGGCTGGAGCCTATCTTGATCAGCCAGAAACAGAGTCTGCCCCTGATAGCGCAGATCGTGAACAGATGAATGCCTTTCGTGACAACATTGCGAACAGGCTGTTTAATAGATATTGATACATGTGTATGTTTGGAAACTTGTGAGTTGTAATTGTTTGATTGCGGCTTGGACTTGTAATAATGTTGCTTGAGGATTGTAATATTTGAGGACTGTAATATTTGGGTACATGCATTGTAATATTTGAGGACTGTAAAATGATTTTCGGACTGTAATGATATTTGAATATTGTAATAATTTTGGGTTTCCCCTGCTTGAGACAATAGAGGGCTTTGTGGCTGCATGCATGGATTTGCATGCGAGAGCATGCAACGAAGAGCAGGCAGCATGCATTGCATGCATGCGCATGCAAGGATGAGCCTGGCAGCAAGCAGCCTTCCAAATGCATTTAATAGTGCCAATTGTGTCTTTTAGTTCATTAATGTTTTGACAGGGTAAACAGTACTATGAAAAATTTTTCACTCCTTGGAATGTCAGATTTTGAACCACTTTGAATGAAAAATTTTATATTCAAAAAAAACTTTCAGTCTAAACAAGGCCCTGGATGTGCGGGCGTCCTGACGATACAATCTGCAGTGCTGTGTGCAGAGCTGAGAGAGGACGGTGGTATGGTATTTGATTATTGAATGCAATGGCCGGGCTAGATTCTCCAACGTGCAGTGCTACTGTTAGAGGTTTTTTTTACTTGGACTGCAGAAAAGAAAGAAAAATCGGTGAAAAAGTTGTGATTAGTCTCGAGCATCAGCTTCCTTAGAACAGTGCTGCTATGTACTGCTGTTGAAGTGAAGTTTAGTATCTGTGCGAGAGGAAGGAGGATCAGATCAGGCTTGGTGTAGTTCCAAAAAAAATTTGTATCTTCACCCATCATATCAAATGTTTAAACATATGTATGGAGTACGAAACCTAGACGAAAAAAAACTAATTACACAGTTTTTGGAAAAATCGCTAGACGAATCTTTTAAGCCTAATTAGTCCATGAAAAGCCTTAAGTGCTACAGTAACCGACATGTGCTAATGACGGATTAGTTAGTATCATTAGATTCGTCTCACAGTTTCCTGACAGGTTCTATAATTTATTTTTTTTTGTTAGTATCTGAAAATTCCTCTCGATATTCTTTCGACGTATCCGATTTGACACCTAAATTTTTTTTCACGAACTAAACAGTTGCCTTTGTCTCTCTGTGTTTTATTTACCAGGTGGGACTACTGCAGGTGGACAAGACAAAGAACTGCCCTAGTACAATTTACAAGTGAGTGCATGCAGCCACAGCTTCACCTTCTTATGGAGGCCATTGAATTCTGGTGTTCCCTGGACTGTACTATGTAGAAGGATGAAAACGAAAACACAAGGAGGTAAATAAATTAAAAGGCAGGCAGAAGCAGTAGAGATCTCATCTCATCTGTATCCGCACTCATGGACCTCTATATTCATCCTCCATACGTCTTGGTCAACAAGATTCTCTCATCTATACTCAATTCTTCCGCACCCATCCATCCTCTATATCATCCTCTATCCACTCTATCTACTGTAGGACTCACTTGTCACTTTATCTAAATATATCCATGTGTGATCTAGTTTTAAAGGATTTATTGAGACGAATTTAATGGTGCAATCGAAATTTAATTTGGATTTTTTGTTTGTGAGTTATAGCATTTTTTCCTTTGTTTAGCTAGTGGGGGCCGCCACTGTCCACTGTAGAGTAAACACCGTACCACTCTAAATATAGAGTAAGAGAAATGATAGAGTATCGTTTTAGAGTACCCAGTGCAGTAGTTTTTACTCTATATTCATACTCTAAAGCTTTAGAGTATCGCTTTAAAGTACCCACTACGGGTAGTCAACTCGGTTCAAGTACAGGATTTCTACTCTGATCCTCCTGTCGGCGCTCGAATTACCCAGATCGAGACTACTGTCTCAGAGTCGTGGTGAGGCCAAGTACACGATCGACCGTGGCTCAGATTGCATTGCCCCAGTGCAGCGTAATGTAGTGATTATTCACTCCTTTGCTCAGGCTTGCTTCTGATACTAATTGACAGTTTGGGCTTTACAGGTCGTCGTCGCCTCCTGCACACAGTGAAGCACAGCACAACGGAAGCTCAACTCGATTGGATGCATATGCATTTGAAGCATCATCAGGACGGACAGCACGAGAGCGTTTTTCTTGACGGACAGCACGAGAGCGTTTTTCTTATGAAGCAAACCGGTGATGCAAGGCAGACTAAGGGTCCGATTGGCTGAGCCGTGCTCTCTGATTCTCCAGATGTGCTTTCTGATTCTCTGGTGAAATGATTCGGAAGGCTAAAAATGATTCTTTTTTATTCTTTAGCATAAACTCTTAAAATCACTATGGAGAATCACTTCACAGAACCAAAAGAAGCTTTTTTTTTAGCTCTCAGCCTCTTAGTTTATTTTAGAGAATCACTTCACAGAATCAGCAGAGAATCACTTCACTCTGAAAAAACCGTTTGACAGTCGGAGAATGATTCTCTTCGAGAATTCGCTCTATGAAGCGCTCTCAAATACACCCTAAAGGCCCCTGCTGGATTCTTGAAATGAGAAACACAGTGCAGCTGGCCCTTCCTGTGAACTGAAGAGAGTCAGCCAGCGCCAGCCCCATTTGGTCGGTGATGCTGATGCAACACGTACTAGTGGTTCGTTTGATGGATGATCTATCCTCGTACGACGACGCTGCATGCCGTGATTGCATGGCAAACAAGGCCTCGTTTATAGGCTATCCGCACTTATGGACCTCTATATTTATCATCTATACGTCCTAGTCAGCAAGATTCTCTCCTCTATACTCAATTCTTCCGCACCCATCCATCCTCTATATCATCCTCTATCCACTGTGGGACTCACTTATCACTTTATCTAAATATATCAATGTGTGATCTAGTTTTGAAGGATTTATTGAGACAAATTTAATGGTGCAATCGAAATTTAATTTGGATTTTTGGTTTGTGAGTTATAGCATTTTTTCCTTTATTTAGCTAGTGGGCCCCGCACTGTCCACTGTAGAGTAAACACTGAACTACTCTAAATATAGAGTGAGAGAAAGGATAGAGTATCGTTTTAGAGTACCCAGTGCAACAGTTTTTACTCTATATTCATACTCTAAAGCTTTAGAGTATCCTTTAGAGTATGCCACTGCGAGCAGTCTTAGATTGCAAATTGGAGTGCTCAAAAGTACTGTAGCACTTTTGTTTGTATTTGGCAAATATTGTCCAATTATGGACTAACTAGGCTCAAAAGATTCATCTCATGATTTACAACCAAACTGTACAATTAGTTATTTTTTATCTACATTTACTACTTCATGCATAGGTCCAAAGATTGATGTGATGAAAAGAGTAAAAAATTTCTAACTTTTGGGTGCATCTAAACAAGACGCAAATAAAGCATCATGCCATCATCAGAGGCTGATAGCAGGTCATTGTCGCTAGCTGTATCTCCTTTTCCATCTACCTCCCGCATTGGGTACTCTAAAACGATACTCTAAAGCTTTAGAGTATGAATATAGAGTAAAAACCGCTGCACTGGGTACTCTAAAACGATACTCTATCCTTTCTCTCACTCTATATTTAGAGTAGTACTGTGCTTACTCTATACTCTATAGTGGCGGGCCCCACTAGCTAAACAAAGGAAAAAATGCTATAACTCACAAACCAAAAATCCAAATTAAATTTCGATTGCACCATTAAATTCGTCTCAATAAATCCTTCAAAACTAGATCACACATGGATATATTTAGATAAAGTGACAAGTGGGTCCCATAGTGGATATAGTGGATAGAGGATGATATAGAGGATGGATGAGTACGGGAGAATTGAGTATAGATGAGAGAATCTTGCTGACTAGGACGTATAGAGGATGAATATAGAGGTTCATGAGTGCAGGTAATAAGGCCAGCCAGGCAGGCCGCAAGGTTGTCCATGTCATCAGAATCCTAGCTGGACAAGCGAGAAAAGAGGAGAGAGAATGAAGTCGGCGCTCCGTTCTTCGCCCGGCTGTACGCGTACATCGAGAAAATTCCGCCCGCTTGCCGCTCGGTGTGAGCGGTAGAGCCGGCGTTTGCCTCGGCATCTTTATTACCCATGGATCCTTTGTGTCAGCTCCCGCATCGCCTGAGGGTAGCACATCTATACAGCATGCATATAAGTTGTTTGATAAGACATATGGCCACAAAAGATATATGTTACTTATGATCACAGGAAGTTATATGCACAGATAATTAAATACATCAGAAAAGTGGATCTAGCAGCCAACTTATTATACGGCTGTTTGTTGCTGATGGCTAGATATGACATGGCATAAGATACGGCCAACATCCTGCCGACCTTATAAACTACCCGCACTCATGGACCTCTATATTCATCCTCTATACGTCCTAGTCAGCAAGATTCTCTCCTCTATACTCAATTCTCTCGCACCCATCCATCTTCTATATCATCCTCTATCCACTCTATCCACTGTGAGACTCACTTGTCATTTTATCTAAATATATCCATGTCTGATCTAGTTTTGAAGGATTTATTGAGACGAATTTAATGGTGCAATCGAAATTTAATTTGGATTTTTGGTTTGTGAGTTATAGCATTTTTCCCTTTGTTTAGCTAGTGGGGCCCGCCAATATAGAGTAAGCACTGTACCACTCTAAATATAGAGTGAGAGAAATAATAGAGTATCGTTTTAGAGTACCCAGTACAGCAGTTTTTACTCTATATTCATACTCTAAAGCTTTAGAGTATCGTTTTATAGTACCCACTGCGGGTAGTCTAAGCCATGCTCTAATAAATTAAAGCACATCAACTGGCAGCCTGAGAGGGATAGATGCCACTTATTAGATGCATGCATGGTGTACAGGAGTCCGGAGGCATTAGAGGCTCTGTTCATTCGGCTTATAATCCGAAACTTTTCAGCTTGTTTTTTCAGTCGGAACATTATTTTTCTCTCACAACAAATCAGCTAACAGTGTTTTTCAGCCGGCTTATCAGCACAGCTGGCGAGCCACACTCACACGGCATGTGTTGTGTTGCAATTATTTGCGGTGATCATTTGTATCAATCTTGTTTCCTCAAAAGGGGGGATTAGGACAGGTCATCAGATCACCATTGGTACCTGCATGCTGCTGTTGTCCGTTGATGGCCACTGGAGAGTGGAGACTAGAGTGATGATGGAGGGGAGGTTTAGTACAGTGTCAACACCATTTACACTCATGTGCTGCCAATCATGTTTCGAATGAAGCTTCTACCTAATTAAGGGGACAGTCCCTTGCAATCTGAAGATGCATATTTATGTATATGCAGCTCGATCCTGGATAGTACAGTACTATATGTGTGACCTATCCTATAATACGGGGTTGTGCACTGCGACGGCTAGACGTAGCACTGACCTTTTTCCATTTTAAGACGGAGAGACGCTAAGGTCCATGTGACAGCTCAGCTTTACTCTGTTTTCGCAATAACTTCGTTTAACAAAACAAGTTCACATAGTAGACAGAGATGATGAAATATCAAAAGAGACCCTTGCACTTTCTTCTTTCATTCTTTTCATGGGTGAACCTATTTACAAAATGACTGTTTGGCAAAAAAAAAATACCCCAGCTTCGAACAGCTTATGAAGATGTTGGTGAAGCTGTGCTAAACAGGGCATAAAATGTCCCATTTGTGATAACAAAACCCAGGGCTCAGATGATGAAAGTATTATAATTATTGTAATTTCATTACTCATGTGTAATGAAATCCGGTTCGTCCGAGGTAAAAAAATAACAATTAAAAATGGCATGTGAGAAACATAAAAAAGCAGCTCGCCTTCAACTAAACTAGTCTTGTTAAATTTTATATTTCAACTTCAAATAAATTTACAGAAAAATCTTTCGATATATATATCATCAAATTAGTTTCATTAAACTCCACATGTCCTATACTGTGAGACTGCATTCGGATGATGTGACAAAAAGTTTCAATAAGAAAAAAAAACTCTATGAAACTTTTTTTAGAAAGGACGGCAAAAGCTTTGCCGCGATTTCTATTAGACGAAGAAAGAAAAAAGGCAAGCGTCAGTCCAGTTTTTTGAACGAAAACTGAGCCAGAAAAACCATACAACGAGAGGAGTGCCAAACTCAACCCAAAACACTATGGAGCAACTTACCCAACTCACGCCACCACTTGCAGCTGATCGACGTCCACTCAACTACTAGATGCTCCGGCGAAGACGCACAGAGCCCACTCAACTCTACTAGCACTATACAACTGAAACGGCCGCACAACTGAGCCACTAACACCAACTGACGCCAAAACCACTACTTGCTCCACCCTCGCAACACAACCGAGCAAATGACGACCCATAAAAGATGTGAGACCGGAGACATCCCAACCATGTCGAAATCCACAGCGACGCCTTCAAGAAGGTTACGACGTCCGGTGCGCCGCCGGCGCTCGTCCCAGAAAGGACCGAGTTTTCACCCGTGGAAGTTGCTGGGGACGTGACGCCCTCAATAGGGAGAACGGCACCCGCAGGTGTCGCCGTCGTCAGGCCTTCGCCCAAGGAACCCACAGCACGGACATCGGTCGAGATGCCGAGTCCCAGACAGTCAACATCGTCGTCACTGCCAGGCATCCAACAAAAGCCTCACCGTGGGGGGTCGACGCGCCGGCCACGCAAGCAGCCGAAGCTGCGTCAGCCACCCCCGCCGACTAGACCACATGCCAAACACCATCCACCTTCCGCTGCGCACAACCCCCAGCCGCACGCCGTAGCCGACACCAGCCGCCGCCGCCGGCCGAGCTCCCGCTAATATCAGCAGCAACAGGGGCGAGAGCCCTCACCAAGTCAGGCATCGCCCCCAGCCCTAGGAGCACCGGATCTGGGACAAGGCCCCGGAAGCAGCACCCCTACTGACGCCAAGGCCTCTGCCCCCACGATGGTCGCGCCGTGGCAGCAACCAAGGCCATGAGGGGGGGACGGTATAGACGAGGACCACCCCCCGATGCCAGGATGAGCCCCAACCACCGCCACCAGATGACTGCCGTGAAGAAGAAGGAGAAGGCGAGCAGTGAGGGAGGGAGCCTCGCTACTTCCCCCTGTGCCCGCGCGGGCACAAGCCGGCGCAGAAGCAGCCGCGGCAGCCCCTCCCGTCACTCTCCACGCCAAGTGCCCGAGCTAGACCGCTGCCATAAGGAACGGGGGAGACACCGCCTCGCCGCCACTGTCACGGTTGGCCGGACTCCCGTAGCGGCGCGAAGGGAGCGAAGGATATGGACGAGAGGGAGGGGGCACGATAGAGGCCGCCCGAGCCACCCCGCGAGGAGAGTGACGCGGGTGAGGTCCCAAGGCACATCACCTCCTATCGGGGTGCCCCACACCGGACCGGTGACCGCCGCCGGTGAAGAGAAGCCGGCGGGGCGGACCACCAAGGCCGGCGCCGCCAGATCTGGCGCCCCAAATCTCTGCCTCTAAGCAAGTTCGCCCGCCCCAACCACCACCACAAGGGAGCACCTCGCCGCCACCCTCATAGCAGCCCACGCGGCCGTGTCGGCGGCCTGCTCCGGCGGCGGCGCGGCGGAGAAGAGAGGGGGGAAGGAGGCGGCGGGGGTAGGGTTTCGTCGCCACCCGTGTCGCCCGCGTGGGAGCGACACGGGGGCCGGTTCTGTCTTCCTATGAAATTAAAGACATCAAATATGCTGTTGTGTCATATAATTTAATGCAAATGACATCCCTACTCGGACTGACGTTAAATATATTAATGTAGATTAAATTTTTTATTAAAATTAAAGAACATTGATTTAGAACAAAGTTAGAATGAGTTGTAACTACAATACGAGGATATCGAGCTCATGTGTGTGTCGGGCTCCGGACGACCTAATGCATGCGTGTACCGTGTACGGAGGCATGTGTTCGACACAAGAGAGCTTGTTAGGCTATCCATACTCGTCGTACTCTAGATTCATCCTCTAAAAGGAATATTCCGTCCTAGTCATCGAGATTTCATCCTCTATATCAATTTCTCCCGCACCCATCCATACTCTATATCATCCTCTATCCACTGTGGGACCCACTTGTCAGATTTTTTTCCTTTTTCTCTTTCCTTTTATTTTCTTTTCTTTTTCCCCACTCCTTCTTTATCCATTCGACTGCACTGCTGCCCTGCTCCCTGCACCACCGCTCGCCCTCTCCCCGTCCTCCACCTCCCACTCCAGCGACCGGGCGCGGTAGCCCTAGCGAGGGCGTGCTCCGGCGCCGGCGAGCGCGTGTGGCTTGCGGGCGTGGCGGCTCCGGGCTCCGAGGGGCGCGGCTCGCGGGCCCCGGCAAGGACGCGCGGCTCCGCGTGGCTCCGGGCGGCGGAAGGCCGGGCTCCGAGGGCGGTGGCTCCGGCGAGCGCACGCGGCGGCCCCGGTGTAATGGATCAACATGATTATACGAGATTAAGTAAGAAAATCTTTCACCGAGGCAGATAATTTACCAAACTTAAGCCCGTACAATCCGAGATTCCGTGAAATCACGAAGGATTTCAAACCAACCAACATTCCAACCAAGATCGTACTAGTTTAGCAGCCACCGTCACATGTTACACAAAGTTCGCAATGACAGATGAATACATCGGAGTTCAGAACATAAAGTTATTACAACACAAGTTCAAATTAACATAGCGGAAGTAAATAGTTTTAAATCCCCACACACACTTAGTTCAGATACAGTGCCAGTAAGTAGTCATCTCCAACAAAAGCATCAGATGAGAAATACGGAGTGACCATTGCCCTTGGTCCTAGTTGTCACCCATCGCCGGAAACAGACAGTTGACGCAATATCCATAGTACATCTGACCATCTGCAACAACAATGGGAACAACGCCCTGAGTACGAGAAGGTACTCAGCTAGACTTACCCGTCTGTCGACAAAATATGGTCGGCAGTCCACCGAGGGGGGTACCCGTGGTGGTAGATTATCGGTAGGATGCGTGTGATCTGGAACCAGATGGTGACACAAGGCGCAGAGACAGCGATTTAGACAGGTTCGGGCCGTCTGATCGACGTAACACCCTACGTCCTGTGTCTTTGGTGTATTGTATTGAGATGTAGATGGATTAACCTCTTTTTATCTTGTCCTCTAGGGGACCCTTGCCCCTCCTTATATACTCCGAAGGGACAAGGTTACAAATAAAGTATCCTATTTGGTACTATTACAATCTCTTACGGTGCACGCCAAGCAGCGCCGTGCCCGTCCTGATCTCATGGGCCGGGCCACCTCGGATGGTGCGGCCCATGTACCATCTTGTGGTACCCGGGGGTCTATCCCCCACAGCTAGTCCCCGAGCGCCATGTATTCTGATGCGACACGCCATTTTAACCTTCTCCGAATAGTGAGGCTTGAGTTCTTGACATCTCCGACCACCGTTGTCGCCGGAGAAGTTGGTTGTCCGAAGAATGTATGGTGCTCTTAAGAAGAAAGAAAAAGATTTCTGTCCCAGGAAGTGTGCCCACTTGTATTTCTGAAAAGAAATGTAAGTGCGTCTTGAAGCGTAGCATCTTTGATGATCAGAGGCGTAGTGGTCAAAAAATAAGCACATTCACCGCGAGGTGAAGTGTGCCCACTTAGTCCCCGAGCCTGGTAGTAGGTGACGTAGGCACGTGGTGCCAGGGTCTAAAAAGAATTCCCAGTTAAGTTGAGAATCCAATCGTCGTACAGGCGATACGAGATGCACCGGCAGGTGCATCGTACCGATGTAGTCCCCGAGCTTGCTGGAAGGCGAGGTATGAGCCTTGTAGCAAGGTCTAAACGAGAAAGAATATCCCAACTGTATGCGAGTCGCCAGTCGCATGTAGTTGAGACGCAAAGTCCCCGAGCCGTGGTCGGAGAGTGATCGATGAAGTCCCCGAGCCGTGGTCGGAGAGCGGTCAAGGCAGTCCCCGAGCACAGGTCGAGGAGCGAGTGACGAAATCCCCGAACCGTGGTCGGAGAGTAATCGAGGCAGTCCCCGAGCACAGGTCGAGGAGCGAGCGACGAAGTCCCCGAGCCGTGGTCGGAGAGTAATCGAGGCTGTCCCCGAGCACAGGTCGAGGAGCGAGCGACGAAGTCCCCGAGCCGTGGTCGGAGAGTGATCGAGGCAGTCCCCGAGCACAGGTCGAGGAGCGAGCGACGAAGTCCCCGAGCCGTAGTCGGAGAGTGATTGAGGCAGTCCCCGAGTGTAGGTCGAGAGGCGAGCAACGAAGTCCCCGAGCATAGCTCGAAATTCCTGTAGATAAATATGTAGTATGGTAGTACATGATGTACAAAACAATAAATTATGGAGAAAAAATCAGCGGTGAAGAAAATACGATCAACAGTCATTTGCAAATGAGCATGATGAGATAAAGCAGTTGGTGCTTTGTGAACATCAGTGTTAATATGAAGTTCGTGTTTATACTTAATATAAACTGTCCGACCAGTTAGTATGTAGCTGAGTCTCCAGCCCTAGCTAGCCCGTTAACCATAACGCGGGGCGCGGAGCCCGTGCACGTGTAGGAAGAACAAAGCGTCGCTAAGGAGCCGCTGCCGACCACCCATAACGCAGAGGGCAGACGCTCGTGCACGTGTAGGGAGGAGCCGGAGACAGGGCCGTCTCTGGAGGCATCGAGCGTCAACATGACTGGTCGAGGATTTGCATTAAGTATAGATGTATGTTATATTTAAGATGGTATACATAGACAAACGTTATTTGAAGAATAACCATGACGAGGACGTTGTGGAGAAACGTCGTAATGAAAATTGTGTTAAATATAAATATTAGAAGTTTACTTATCTTTGATAGAAATCTGATCGGCGGTGATGAAGTTGTCCGATCCTCGAGCTTTTCGGTCTGTCACCATGACTGTGGTCGCGATTGTCGTAGCACCATTCTTCGCGGCGATCATCATTGCGACGTGGTCTGGTGGTCGGAGCTCGATAAAGCCGCTCGAGATGTGGACATGTGGTCGACGTGGTCGGAACTCAGCGGAGCCACTCGAGACGTGGTCGACGTGGTCTGTGGTCGACGTGAGCTCGGACGGCCTGCTCAATCGGCCCGCTTGGCTCGACGTGGCTCGCTTAGACGGCTTGGACGTGTACGCGGAGTCGTAGGCGAATAGGGCGTAGTCGGAACGCGTTGGCCATGCAAAGGTCAGAGCTCGCAACGTGCGGAGTCGTGGCGTAGCTTGACGAAGTCCAGAGCACGGGTTGAAATTGCCGGCGTCGATCCCGTTGATGTCGAAGTCAAAAAGCGTCGAAGTAGAACTGTGTTCCTTGGGCGAAGCGCATGGCCTCGACGTCCGCTGGTGGAGACTTGGATAAAGACGGCTTGCTTGTATGATCCATGGTCTTCGTATGCATGGTCCTGTAGATGCACGTACATGCAAGCGTTCATGTATGAATACATACAACTCCTGATTGCTTGCATGCCGGATTGGGTCATGTGGTGAAGACGTCGGACTCTTGTCGTAGCAGAGGCAATCAGCGCGGAAGCCGAAGCCCCCGTCGTGTCTGAGTTGGAGTCGGAGGTGGTTCGGATGACCTGTTCATGCGTGTATATACCCGTATATGCCTTGGCGTTGCTTGCTTGCGTCGGCTTCATGGTGATGTTGTCGTACGTCCCTGCCTGCTTTGCTTCGTGTTGATCTGATGCCGTAGTCCACGGGCGCGAGAGATTGCCGAGCTTCGCCACGAGTGAGCAAGAGGCGTGGCCGAATATGCAACGTATATGCATAAACATGAATACGTGTAGCTCCTGATTGCTTGCATGGCCATGACGTTTGCATGCATATACCCACATACGATGCATGCATATATCCATATATGCCTTGTCCCTGCTTGCTTCCTGTTTGCTTATAATAATAGGAAAATCTTGATTGACGAATCCTTGACTGCCGTGTTGGAGATGGAGACGGCGTTGTAGTCCGACTTGTGCTCTGATTTTGATACTTGGGCTTTAGATCGGATCTGGTCGTCTCGTGGAGACAGGGCGCCGTCTTGGGAATCCGACGTGGTGATCTACATGACAGACTGTTGCTTTTGCTATTGTTGTAGAATCCCGAGCACAGAGTGGTCTGGCGAGAAGTCCTAGAGCACGGAGTAGTTTGGCGAGTCCCCGAGCACGGGCGTGGTCTGGCCAGAGTCCCCGAGCACGAGCGTGGTCTGGCCAGAGTCCTCGAACACCATAGTGGTCTTGGCGAACCCTGAAGCATGAGCTCGTTGACCGAACTGTGTTCCTGAAAAATAAACACGGAGAGCGGTAGTACATGATGATGTACGAAATATATTGACCTCTCTATAGGAGGTGAAGTAAACACTTGGTGTTCGGTTGGCGATGAATTATACTTGGTGTAATATTCGAAAAATAACATTAGCTGTTTTTAGCTCTTTTGTTATGTAGAGGCGTAGCGCGATGTATTAACATGTTCTGAAGAATGCGCCAGCCCTGGACTGACCAACATCTCGTAGCGCGAGGTACGGAACGCTGTCGCGCGTAGAGTGCCAGTGTTACCAGGGAGCGACTGCCGACTACCCGTAGCGCAGAGGGCGGACTCTCATGCACGCGTGGGGTGGAGCCGGAGACGGTGCCGGCTCTGGGATTCTCAAGCAGGAAGGAAAAACGTATCGGCGAACCGCTGTAAAAACTTATACATGTTTTGGATTGTATGTATGGAGAAAATTCGACGCGGAGCGCACCCTTAGGGTGGTCGGCGGAGGTGTACGATGATCGAAGAAATTTTCAATTAAAAATAATACTTAGCTTTATTGACGACCGGTGGGAGTAGTCGGCGTGTTGCGATGTTCGAGAGATGGCTTGACGTGTCGTTGGCAATGAAGTTGTCCGGTCCTCGAGTTTTTCGACCTGTCTTCATGACTGTGGTCGCGATTGTCGTAGCGCGTTCTTTGCGGCGATCATCATTGCGACGTAGTCTTGTGGTCGAGGTGGTCGAGGTGGTCGGAGCTCGGTGGAGCCGCTCGAGACGTGGTCGACGTGGTCCGTAGTCGAAACTGCTTCCCGGTAGGTTCTTGATCAACCCGAGCAGTTGCCGAGCAGTCTTCCAGGTTGTCGCCGTGTGTCTTTCATGTATGCACGCATGCAAGCCTCAATAATTAATTAGCTTGTATATGGCTGTACAGACGTTGCATGCTTTGTAGACGGACATGAGACCGCACAGCTATATCCTCTGTAGATTGATTCGTAGCCCCCCTCTGTTGATTGCGTCGGAGCCATGATGACGTTGAGGTCTTGATCTTCGAGAGCTGTTACCGCTGCTATAGATGGATTTGTACTCCTTCCCATATGTCGGCACAGTGTTGGATCTTGACGTAATACACGCATGCATCATCCTGTACCTGAGCGATGCATGCATGCAGATACTTGTACATGCAAGAAGCCAAGTCCTGACCGGCTTGCATGCTGCTGCATGTTGTCTGATCTATTTACGTCTTCATGTTCTCGTTCTCGATGATGGATTTCCGGTTAACGGCGGGACGTCGAGTGCTGGAAACGACGGCGAACGTTGATCCTTGCCGGGAACGTCGATCCTCAATAGTCTTCTTTCGTCGCCGTTGTAGATAGATTTGACGTGGCTGCCGCTTATGACATTGAACGCCACCGCCAATTCGTCGTAGATGTTGTTGAAGGAGGCCGTTGCAGCAAGATGGGTTGCCGCAACGACATTGGTCTTGAGGTACGCCATCTGGTTCGCCATGGATTAGCGCGCACGACCCCTAAAAGGGGACCCCTACCTGGCGCGCCACTGTCGACGAAATATGGTCGGCAGTCCACCGAGGGGGGTACCCGTGGTGGTAGATTATCGGTAGGATGCGTGTGATCTGGAACCAGATGGTGACACAAGGCGCAGAGACAGCGATTTAGACAGGTTCGGGCCGTCTGATCGACGTAACACCCTACGTCCTGTGTCTTTGGTGTATTGTATTGAGATGTAGATGGATTAACCTCTTTTTATATTGTCCTCTAGGGGACCCTTGCCCCTCCTTATATACTCCGAAGGGACAAGGTTACAAATAAAGTATCCTATTTGGTACTATTACAATCTCTTACGGTGCACGCCAAGCAGCGCCGTGCCCGTCCTGATCTCATGGGCCGGGCCACCTCGGATGGTGCGGCCCATGTACCATCTTGTGGTACCCGGGGGTCTATCCCCCACACCGTCATAAACCAGAAATAACATGACATCAAGGAGTATGCAAGACTTTTATAAGGTGGACTGGCTTGACTTGTTTTGCAGAAAAGCATAAGCTACTATAAAGATACTAATTTAAGTATTTTGCATCATTTTTAGTATGACCTATCCAACTAGATAAGCACCTATACTATAGCAATCACTTAATTAACCAATAACATCCAGTTACCAATTTAAATTTAGCATTTTCAATACCATCCAATGACCATCATTGTTCCATCATAATTACTACGATGTTGTTGCTCGAGTCAAGTGCTCACTATCCAGGAGCGATGACGATTCGAATCGATTCCTAACCAGCTGGTGATTTATTCCTCACACAAACCACGCTTCCCCGTCAGGGTCGCTTAGATCACCAATGACACTTTCCAAGTAGCCGCGGGATAACAGTCATGGACCGCACTACCCAGGGACCGCCTGACAACCAGGACGCACCTTGGGCTCACTCTTCGCGTCCCCGTCATACCCCCTTCAACACCAGTCTGCCAATCCGAATTTATCCTGGCTCGAATAATGTCACTAGCTTCGCGGTCGAAAGGTACTTTATTCGGCCAGCTAAATGTGAGGCATGCGTTTAACATGACAAGAGGGACGAGCAACGATCGATCTTTAATCGACACAGACGGAATACTAACAGCACCCCAGAACCCTGTCTGGTTGCCTTCAACTTTTCCGTCCAGTCTCTAATTATCCATCAACACATGGTTAATTCTCGGATATCATTCTTTTTATAGCTAAATTCTTTCAGTAACCACCTATAAATGTAGGTGACCGGAAATCACCGATCGCTACCGGTCTAAGCAAGGCTAAGCAGTTATTCGATCCTGACTTAACAGGGTAAAAAGATAACCAGGTGGGCAAGGATAGTAATAAATGCAACAACGGTTTCACTCAACTCCTATAACTTCCCTATTTTATTCAAGAAATTCTCTCTCTCTCTATATATATATAGAGAGAGAATTGCTTGAATAAAATAGGGAATTTAGAATGCTCCGGGACTTGCCTCTTTCAAACGAACTAGGCTGGTGATCTACGCAATCGGGCAACTCCTCTCATGGTTCCTCTTCCTCGAGCACCTCCTGTGCCTGGGGATCTGCTCCGATCAGTTCTTCCTGCACTGCTACTGGCGACTCCTCCTGTGATCCTGTATGATGCAATTGTATAAGTAAACATGCAAGCGGTGCATCAGATGCGGTGGAATGCTATGTTTATGATGACATGATATGTAGATGAGCACATTGAAACTTATCGAGTGGATTAGAGGCAAAAGCTTTTCTACAAAGTAGTCCACACCATCCAAGAACATGTACCACAAAACATGTCATCTATTCTTATACTAGCTAGCATATAACGCTCACACAAGTGTTGCTACACTTTATCAATCTCCACTACCTTAACTTATCAAGTAACACCAGCAAGGTAGTTTGGTGCTTCAAAGATACACCAAACACTTATTATTACTTTAATTACTCATAAAGAATAACTTTTTATTTCTTATTTAAGCTAGGGTTACACAGTAACACCTGTTTTTGTTGCATGAAAAAATCTACAAAAATTACAGTAGTATATCCCTACTCCAATTAGCATACCACAGAAATTTCATGGGATTTGGATAAGTAAAACAATCTATACAAAATTAACAAGCTATAGCATAATAATGAGCATGAGAATACTTTGTACTATGAAAAGTACCAAACAATAAATTTATTATTTTTTCTATGCTCTACATAGTAAACAATCACATCACAAAAATTATCACATGCATGTGTTATATAATTTTTGCTCTTTACCAAAAATAACAAAAATCATCAATTAAAGGCATTTGAACTACACCTCAAAATATTTCCACACAACATGCATGACATATATTTTTCCTACAAAGTACAGTACACAAGAAGAGTATCAAACTTGGAATCATATTTTTCTGATTTTTCTTTGATTTGCTACACATTTTCTAAGATAACAGCAATAATAAGAATTAAATAAATCTATACAGAAAAATAACACAAAATTAACATGTAATATTTTTAAGCTGTAGATCTACTCCTGAGAATCACTACAAAATTTGTTTCACGATTTTTGGAGCTAAAAAGGGCAAGTTATGATTTTCCAAAGCATTTACATAAGTTCTGAAAATCATTTTCCAAATCTCTTTTAAAAATCAGTCGCTGAAAATGTTGAGTGCACCCGGTGCAGTGCACCCAGGAACACCTACTGCGGCTGACTATTGGGCCCAAAGCGCTGACCGGCCCCACCCGTCAGTAAGCCGGGCAGGGGCGGCCACTGACCGGCGGCCAACTCGCCGCCGGTGAGTCCTTCGATGACGGGGAGGGCACCACCGTGTACTCCGCACCGAGGCGAAGCCAAGGGTGACTCGAACGCTGCTAGCCGAGCTCGGCATTGAGCTCGCCGGCGTTCATGGCGGGGTGGCGGCGCTGGCGCCCGGTGACCGGCCGGCTCAGGCTGCGGGAGCGGCCGAGGAAGCGCGCGCAAGCACCGCGGGGTGGAAGCGATGCTGGTGACCGAGACCGAAGAGGGAGAGAAGGTGGAGGGAACTTCGGCCACGCGCGCCGGCCAACGGCGGCCATGGCGGGCAGCGGAGGGGGACGCGGCTGAATTGACCCTCACCTGAGCACGAACAACGGAGACAGTTCGCGTCCGAAAAAATAGAGGGCGAGGCGGAGCTGTTGGCGTGGCGAATCGAAGGGAGAGGGAGTAGCGAGGGTGGAACAGCGACAGCAATGGCGCGACGGCTGCCGTGGCGAGCTGCGCTGCGGGCGGGCGAGAGCGAGCGGGCGGAGTAGGGAATGGCGAGGATGGCGAGGGCAGCGGCTCGGGTCGACCGCTTGGAGGCATGGCGCGGCTGTGGGGGCCACCGCGGCCACGCGTCGGGCGATGCCGTACGCCGGCGGCCACGGGGCGGGCGGCTCCTGACCGCGATCGCCACGGGCGTGGGCGCGCGCGGGCGGGAGGAGGCAGGTGCTTGGGAGAGGCCGGGCCGGCTTCGGTCGTGGGCCGAGAAGCGGGGCGGCGGCCTAGTAAGCGTGAGAAAGCTTTTTCTTTTTCAAATTAAATTTTCAGAAATTCTAGATTGAATCAAATTCGAATTTTGAAGAAGAAAAATGTATCTTCAAAAGTTGACCTCAAAACAAAAGTTGTTCAAAATTTAATTCTCTACAACTTTGCTTTAGGGCATTTTTTAAAATTTCAAACAGATTTGGAATTAAAGGTTCAAAGATCATTTTTTTAATTAAAACCTCATTTTTTAGAATATTTTTAAAAGCAAAATTTGGGGAGATTTTGAATATAAAAGTTGCTCCAAAAATCATGCTAATTACTTCTAGGTTATTTAACATTATAGCCAAACAAGTTTTACAACCCTAGCAAGCAAATGCAACATGTATGTTTCAAAAAGATGTTTCACACGTTTCCAATTTAGTTTTTACTTACATTGCATGTGATTATGAAATGCATTTGATGCTAATGCTCATGCTTTGGAATGTTAATGTATGCTTAACACCCGAGGTGTTACACCCGGCTAGAGCCTGCTCCCTCGCCTGCTCCGGGCGGACGCGGGCGGCTCCGGGCGAGCGCGGATGCGGGCGGCTCCGGCGAACGACGTCGAGGGCGAGCGGTGTGGAGGAGCGGGAGCCGGTCCATGGCGGCTCCGGCGAACGACGTCGAGGGCGGCCGAGCGCGGCGCGGCGGGCGGGACGGTCGCTGGCCTCCTCCGCCGGCGGCGCGCCCTCCCCTTCTCTTCCCCTCCGACGGCGGCGCGCCATCCTCTTCTCTTCCCCTTCGCGGCGGACCTTCTCTCTCCTTCCCACACGACGAGCGGAGGACGAGGCCGCGCGGGCCCCGCGCCACGCAGGTACATAGCGGAAGCCCTGGTCGTCCGCCAGGAGTAGCGGACGTCCGCCCGTCCGTAACGATAGCGTGCGGGGTAGCGTACCCCACTGCGGCCGTTTCATCCGCTATACACGTTTAGTGGTTGTCTTCACCGGACGTGGTGTGGACAGTCTTACTAGTTCTCACTGGTTTTCCATGCACCAACGTCCTGCCAAAGAGGCAGGTGCACCGTACCGCTACCGCTGGTACATTGCTATTGCTAGTGTAGAATCGAATAGCCTCCAAATGAGGTGTAGTAGTACTTGTACTTCTTCTGTGGGGTCAAAAGATGATGATTGCCGGGTCTGCAGTGCAACAAATGACAGGACACAGCAGATTTAATTATTTAGGCCCTGATTAGTTCCTTCAAAGTTCCAAAAAATTTACAAGATTTTTCGTCACATCGAATCTTTAGACGTATATATGGAACATTAAATATAAGTAAAAATAATAATTACATAGTTTAGTTGTAAATCACAAGACAAATCTTTCGAACCTAATTAGCCCATAATTAGATAATAATTACCAAATACAAATGAAAGAGTTACTATACTTTCAAAAATTTTACAGGTGCAACTAAACACAGCCTTATTTAGATTCACCATTGCTGCTGCTTCTCTGTGCCGTATGTAGTCCGGCTTTAGCGTAAACAACCGGCGAATTGCAGCAGCAGCATGGCTTTAATCGCCACTGTGAATTGCTGGACATAACCGCAACACAGCACGTCTGCACATGCGCGTATACATACGTCACTCCACGACATGCTCAAGATCCACTCTCTTATTAGGGCCTCGTTTAGATTGCAAATTTTTTCAACTCTAATTACTGTAGAACTTTCGTTTGTATTTGACAATTAGTGTTTAATTATGGACTAATTAGGCTCAAAAGAGATTCGTCTCGTGATTTATTACCAAATTATACAATTAGTTATTTTTTTACCAACATTTATTGCTCTATGCATGCGTCCAAAAATTGATGTGATGAAGAGAGTGAAAAACTTGGAATTTGGGAGCAATCAGTTCCAAAAAATTTTTCAAGATTTTCCGTCACGTCGAATGTTTAGACACATACATAAAGCATTAAATATAGACGAAAAAAACTAATTACACAGTTTGTTAGAAAACCACGAGACGAATCTTTTGAACCTAATTAGTTCATGATTAAACATTAATTGATAAATATAAACGAAAGTGCTACAGTAGCCAAAGCCAAAGCAAAATTTTTTTGCGAACTAAACACATCCCTGCTCCTTCCGCGCAACCACGTAGTGCACATTTTCTATAAGACAAAGAAAATAAAACTTTACAATTAATAATATAATAATGAAGAAGAGCGCCTTGTCTTACCCAACAAGATTGTACAGTCTGCGCATTTGATTGTTGAGCTAGCTGTACTGGGGACTTGTGCTGCCCAGAAAAATCCTTGGTAGCCTCGGCTATATGCTTGGGTTCCAGCGAGACCTTGCCTCGCCTCGCCACGCCAACGCAGGAAACGAGGACCTTGCCCTCCGCACGAGCGAGGCAAACCTCGCTAGCACAGTTCCAGAAGCTTGAGCGACGGAAGGCAATGCGCCACAGTGCCGGACAAAAGATCCAAACTCGCCCCAATTTTACTTTATCGGCTGGCAAGGTTAGACAAGCTCTTTTTTTAGAGAGAGAGAGAAAGACAAGGGTCTTGTTCGGCTGGCTGGCTCCCAGCCAGCCAGCAGTGCTTTTCTCTCACACCAGTTCAGCACCAGCCACCAGCCACCAGCCAGCCAGCAGTATTTTTCTCTCACAATAAATCAGCCTCAGCCACCAGCCACCAGCCAGCCGAACGAGGCCAAGCTCTTTACTTCTTTTTTTTTGAGAAGACAAGCTCTTTGCTTTTTTTTTTTCGAGAAGACAAGCTCTTTACTAGCAGTACAAGGCAAAGCTTCCGAACCAAACGCAGTGGAGACTCTCAAAAAAAAAAACAAATGCAGTGGAGTGGAGGCGGTAGCATGGAGACAGCGAAAGCCCACCACTGCGAAACACTCCACCCAGGCCAACACCACCCGCAGGCCGCACCTATCAGGCGCAAGCCCATAAACCCCACCGCAGCCTCCCGATATGGGCCCATCCAGCGGCCCAGATCACGCCACGCATGCTCCCCCGCGTGCTCCTCGGGCCCCACCGCCTGCTCTTCGGCGGCCCCCTCGCCGCGAGCGCCGCGCCTCTCCCCCGCCGCCGCGCCCTCGCCGGCCGCCGGACCATGTCGACCTCCGCCTCCGCCGCGCCAGCGCCCGCCCCCGGGCCGAGGCGGCCGCTGCGCGGGGTGGTGTTCGACATGGACGGCACCCTCACGGTGCCCGTCATCGACTTCCCGGCCATGTACCGCGAGGTCCTCGGCGGGGACGCGGCGCGCGCCGCGGGCGGAGGCGCCGTCGACATCCTCCACTGCATCGAGGACTGGGCGCCCGACAAGCAGCGCCACGCGTACGAGGTCATCGCGCGCTTCGAGCGGGAGGGGCTCGACCGACTCCAGATCATGCCCGGTCTGGCCACCACTCACCGCCCTGCTCGCCTTGCTCCTGCTTCTGGATTCTTGTTAGTTTCTAGCTCGGTGGCTCGGTGTGGTGTGTGACTGCTTGCGATCTGTCCTGGGTATGCAGGGGCCGCGGAGCTATGCGGCTTCCTGGACGGAAAGCAGATCAGGTCAGTGCCTGCTACCTCCACAATGCAGCTTAAATTGCTTCCCTCGCATTGACTCACTGTGTGTGGAACTGCTCCAGTTTTGACATTGGTTACGCGTAGTACTGCCACCTGCTAGTTTCACTTCCAAACCTAGGTGCTTCAAACTCTGATCGTGATACAGATGATCATGAGTGGATGCCAAAATGATATGTCTGAGTGCATGTCTGATTGGATATTGGATTGCAGAAACTTGACACTAAGAGCAATTGCTCTGCAAGGAGAACTTGTACTTACAGTGTACCAAATGATATGTCTGAGTGCATGTACAAACGATTAAGTTTAAGTTTTCATTCACACATACTACACATTTGTGATGCCAATAGCAGGACATTCTTTGATTTTTATACAAGCAGAACGCTCTTGCCACTTCAAAAGATGCCAATAGCGGGTGTTCTAATACACCATCTATTGCAATTCGTTGCTAGTCCAACCATAGAGTGATCAGAAAGAAGTCGACTAACATCGATGCTGTACTTCTGTGTGTTGAAAGGCTGATTTTCACTTCTCTAGTTTATTGCCTGTACCAGAGCTGGTACTGTTGCTTGACACAAGCAATTGAGTTCATGCCTATTGTCGAGCATGTGTGGGTGTCATTTCGAAAGTGAGTCGAGTTGGATAACTGCAATCATTGTTTTTTTTTGTCTGTCAATCATTTGTTGTGTTAGAGACGTACATTCAGCTTTTGATTCCTGGACTCAACTTTTTGCAGAAGAGGCTTGATCACCCGTAATGTGAAGGACGCAGTTGATTTGTTTCACCAAAGGTTTGGTGTAAGTTGTTGCATTTCCCTCCTTCTGATTACTAATTCGTCATGCCCATTTGGTTATTTCTGGCTCTTGTACCTGTGCAGTCTGTTTTATCATAATGTAGTAATTTTTACAGATTATGAGATCATGCCCGTATTATTTGCTCTCTCACTGATCTGATTCATTGCTTGTCATTGTGTTGCAATAGTGTGAAGTGGGACAGATGTACAATTTTTTAAATTATTATGCCATTGCATTTAGTGTGTTTATTCTTCTCTACATTTGTGTTTGGGATTACTGCAGATGAAGTTCACTCCTGCACTGAGTAGAGAATTTCGCCCCTATAAGCCAGATCCAGCTCCACTACTTCACATATGCTCCACTTGGAACATTCCACCACACGAAGTGATCATGGTCGGCGACAGTCTCAAGGATGATGTGAGCGTTCTTTAACTGATTACAATCTGTAGCGTATAAAGGGTTGCCGTATACTCCATTTGTTTTTAGTAGGTGTGTATTAGGATTTGAAAAAAGCCTTTAGGGGTGTACTTTCACCACCAATTTCTTTTCCAATGTATCATCAATCACTACAAAATCAATGTCATATTAACAAATATTTGAATTATGAATCTGTTCATATAAATTTTACACATTCAGCATGCATATTATTTGACACTGTTGGTCAAAATCTGTGAAGCTAGACTTTTCAAATCCTAATATGCCTACTGAGAACAAGCGGAGGGAGTTGCACCCTTGCACTTGCACATTCTCTTCCATGTTTTCAATTGGCATGATGAAATAACCAGAAATAAAATTCCATGGCTTATGTCTACATACGATTTCACCATAACCTTTTCTTTTTAAAAGTTAACCCTGACTCTGCTTGTAAGTTGTCCTTGCGTAGTTGCATCATAGCTAAACCAACATAAATTGGTCTCATAATGCTTTGCTAACTGCCCATTAACTTTACTAGTTCCTGAAGTATTCTCGTGTTTTTTTTTTGTGTAAACTATAAACTGAAGTTGGTCACATTACACTTTCACTTAATTACTTGCCATTTGAAAATTTGTCAGGTTGTTTGTGGAAAGAGGGCTGGAGCTTTTACTTGCTTGCTCGATGAAATGGGGCGATATGGTCCTCACGATTCTTTGCCTGAGGAAGTTAAACCTGACTTCAAGGTGTCCTCGCTTACAGAAGTATTCACTGTGCTGGAGGAGCACTTCGATTTGGCACCAGTGCCTGCTGAGAGTAGAATATGACAGGGAAGTTTTATTGGACTTGCCCTCTAATGTGAGGCTACCCAACCAATACCTTGAATAATGTGGATGATGTTGATGGTGTTTCAACTTTCAAGTATCATTCAAGTATCAAATGCCCTGCTACAGCCTGCAGCCACAAAGACGATGGCTGTTCCAAAGGTGGATTAAATGTCTTTGAAATGGCAATGAAGTCATTCAATTTGTTGTAAATCTATTATAATATGTTGTCCCCGATTAAATCAGCTCGTGTGGTTTAGTGACTGCAATGGTCACAAGTATCTGACAATTCAGAATATAACATTCAAAATTTCCATGGATATCATTCGTTCAATTTGGTTGTCTCAAGATGGACATTCTCAGCATTAGTTGGTTAGGTTAGTCTTTTTTTTTTTAGCTTTAAACTTAGGTTAGTATTCTTGGTGATACAAGGAGCATCAGTTGCTTCTGTTTGATTTCTTCTGCTGGGAGATGTTCCTGCCGCTACTAATTCATAACAGCAGCTTGGAGGAATGTTGTCTCCTGAATTTTAGCTCCTAAGAACTATGAACACTGATACTTGGACTTTGGAGAGAGATTTCTGACAGGCATCTTTGGGATGAACCGCCAGACGGCCAAAGTATCTTTCCACAAGTAACTCATCATGTGTAGCTTAGCTTGTATTACCTTTTCAGGCCTTGTTTAGTTAATGGGTGAAAAGTTTTTGGGCGCCACATTGATGTTTTATGGGATGTCGGAATGGGTGTTTGGATATTAATAAAAAAACTAATTACATAACTCGCCTAAAAACCGCGAGATAAATTTATTAAGCCTAATTAATCCGTCATTAACACATGTGTATTACTGTAGTAATTATGACTAATCATAGACTAATTAGGCTTAAAGATTCATCTCGCGGTTTCCATGCAAACTATGCAATTAGTTTTTTTTATCTACATTTAATGCTCCATGCATGTGTCTAAACATTCGATGTGACGGAGTGAAAAGTTTTTGTGTGGGAACTAAACAGGCCCTCATCAACTGTCTATAAACCGGTTTGGAGGCAAAAGCCCTCTGTAGCTCTTTCTGTGGATTAAATGATGGTAATTTGGCCGCAAGCTCAGGAGTACCTGCTCCCCCGTAGGGAAAAGAACATAATTCTAGCATAGTGCCAATTCAAACCAAGTGGCCAGGTTTATATTATAACAAGAGTATCAATATACAATATATGAAATAAGTGTTATTAGATTCGTCATAGAATGTATTAATAATACACATAGCTTGTATCATAAATATTAATACTGTGCTCTATAAATTTGATAAGATTTTGGATAGTTTAGCTAGAGGCATCAGAATTGCATCCATTTTGGGACGGAGGCAGTGCCTTCTTCCATAATCTCCTCCTTTCGGTTTCACAGCAACCAGTATCAGATAATTGCCACCATAATCATTCATCTAATCTTGGCCCTTCTTATCCAGAAGCTCATGGGTCCATGTCTAGTACAAAGCAACATGCCGACCCTCCCAAGACAAGCAAAAGCTTTTGAGCATAAAAGGCAACAAACAACAAACAATACAGTGACTAGTACATGAACCTTTACCCATGCGTTACCCAGTTCAAAACATGGCCTGACCATTGCTCCATCAGAAACAGAATATGCTGCAATGGGGCGAGTGGATGCCACAAGCACAGCCGGTCTACAAATTCTATGCAGAAACATCGGTTAATCAACAGAAAACACCTCATTGCAGTACAGACAAGGAGCAACAATTCCTTGCTCCATTACTTTAAGCCTCGAGCCACATGGGAACAGAATGGAGACAAACTAAACAAAACAGCTCAGTTTGGAGGATATGATAGTATACTCTACCTTCGCAAGAAAAGCCACGCACACGTGAAAGGAGCAACGACCATGCCATCTTTCAACAACAGACAGAGTTAAGAGACAAGATGTTTAAGGAGACAATTGTACTGCTGAGCTCCAAAAAAAAAACACATTCTGAGACAATTGTACTGCTGAGCTCCAAAAATACACATTCTGCATTTGCTACTGATACTTTGGCACACAGCATCCAGCAAAGTTTAGAACCACAGGGCATAAAGATCCAAGAAGTTTTCTAATTAAACTGAAACTCATGTTCTCACCACCGCAAACATCTCAATCTACTTACTACTACTCGGCTAGTCTTTTCACAACTTAAACTGAAGCACAAGAACAGCATAACTGCAGCTGCTGGCACTGCAAAGCCTACAACTACTACCAGACGCATCACATAGCAACATAGTACTGCATTACCCAACACTAACAGGGTAACAACATTAACTAAACAACAACCACATCAGACACCTACAACAGACTAATTTGTTTCTTCCTTGATTCCTTTGAAGCTCCTCACCCTTCCTGCCAAAATTACCTAATCAAATCAGAAGGCCGGCTGACCATCCACCGCCAGCCAGCAGAGTAGGAATCACTAGGATCAGATCAGAGCAGGATGTCAGCCCTAGAAGGAAGCCTTCGGAAGAAGTTCATCAACAGGGAAGGCATCCTGCTCCTGAACCTCGATGGACGCATGGCGTAAAGGCCCCACATCCCAATCATCACCTTCATAGGAACACAATATGCAATCACTGCAGCAGTTACACAGGCGATGGCGAAGAGCAGTGTCGCCCTCGGGTCACGCCAGCTGAGGACAGCCTGCATCCTCTCACCCTGTGTTGCAATGTCGCCTACCACTGTCTGAACTCTCCCAGCCACACTGCGGAGGCGGTCATATCGGAAGCGCACGACATCCCCACGGGTTGAAGGGAATGTGTCAAACTCCTCATCCAGCTCATCTGCAGTGGCTCCATCTGCGTGAGATAGCCTCATCTCCATGTGAGGCGGGTGCCTTGGGCGGACTCTATACCTCCAAAGCCCAGCAAATGCCATGGCCAGAAAGGCTGTTGGAAGAATCAGCTCCGGCATTATGAGAAACACCAGGAATGTGAATACAGCAAGGCATGAATGCACCGGGCGCTGCCAGGAGCGGACAAGCTCAAACCACCTGCCAATAGCGATAGGACCAGAGAGCACATTGATAAGGCGAAAGAAGTTTGCTTTGCTGCGCCTCATGCTCCACAGGTTTGAACGATGATCAAGCATGTACTCAACCACCTCTTTGCCAAGGGGCGGCTCGGCACGTCCAAGTCGGGCTGCAACCACATTGGTGGCCTGGGACCGGAGAATCTCAACCTGGCGCACGAGGAGTGGCTCCGCATAGTGCATCTTAGGAAGCAGTGGGCGTGCATAGGCATGGAACATGTTACCAGCATTGCCACAGGCGAAGCGCACAGCTAGGTGAAGTTCCCCCATCTTCTTGACCCCTGACGGATGCAGCATCAGCAGAGGGTAGGCATGGGTATACACCCTATCAGTCTCCAATGTCGAAAGCCGAATACGAACTTTGCCAATGCAATTATCACGGACAGCCATAGTAGTACTCCCAGATGTGTTGCCAACATGGCAATTGTCAAACACGCCAACAGTGATGACAGTGCAGGGGTCAAACACCTCCCATGTGTACTGCTCGTTCCACCGGGGGCACAATGAGTCAACAAGAGTGCGTGTGCGGATCCACTTATGGCCATACTTTGCAACACAATAAGCATCCGTCGTCGCACCCCTACCATCCCGGGACTTCATTGGCATTAGTCCAGTGGCACCAAGAACACCAAGCTCAAGCACCCCAACATGTGGTTTCCATAGCTGTTTTGCTGTGGGCTGAAGGTCGCTGCTGTAAGCTGTAGCCTCATCCAGAACATGGTAACCTCCATCAAGACTTAGCCGGAGATGCACACGGCGGCTCCCAAACCTGTGCACATTGTTGGCAGCAACATTGCCACCGGCAGTACCACGGTCCAACCCAAACCACCTGGAAACCACTGGCTTCCAATCCCACCGCCTCTCAATGGCAGACACTGGCACAACAAGGCGGCCAAGCAACTCATCACGGCCTGGGGACACACGGTCTTCCACAGACAGCACCAAGAAGTCTTCAAATGGCTCTGCCACCACAAACATCAGGTCTTCATTCCAGAAGGGAGTCGCAGGTCCCCGTGTGGACACCACCGGCGCCGGCCGTGTGCGCATAATCTGGCTCCCCACCTGCGCACGCACGAAGAGCTCCGGGAATCGACCGATTGCCAACGGGCCCTTGTCCATGGGGAACAAATCCTGCCCTTCAATGACGGAGACGCGAAGATACCAGAGCTTGGGCGCGACGTACACCTGGGACCTGATGGAGCCAAGCGCCCCGTTGCCGTGGACGCCGGCAGCCTTGGAGTGCCAAGCCTCCGCGAAGGACTCGTCGGCCTGGGTGCCGAACCAGACGGCGAGCATCACCTCCGCGCCGCCGCGCTGTCCCTTGCAGTCCTCCATGCTGTACCACTGCGGGGCGAGCGTGCTGTCGGGCGGCGCGCGGCGCGGCACCTCGGAGAGGTCGAACCAGACGCGGCCGACGTGGTCGTCGCTGCCGCGCGCGCGCACGAACACCTCGACGAACGACGACTGGATGGTCTCCCTGGAGAAGGCGAACACCTGGTCCCAGTTGTGCGAAGGGACGGCCGGCGTCACGCCGCGGTAGTTGCCGAGCTTGACCTCCGCGACGGCCTCGGCCACCATGGGCACGCCGCGCGCGCGCACCACGCGCACGTAGAGGTACTCCACCTGCTCCACCAAATCGTAGGTGGCGCTCGCCTTATCGGCGACGACGCCGCTGCCGAGGCGGGGCCGCGTCTCCTTCAGCGAGAAGTCCCCGGGGCCGGAGAACATGGGCGGGACCGGGTATGGGTCAGCGTGCATCGCCACCGGCTTCATGACCATCGGGACCGGCGGTTGCGGCATGATATCCATGGGCGGCTCCGGTTGCGGAGGCGGCGGCTGCACGGCCACCACAGGATGGTGCTGGTGCTGATGCTGCTGCTGTGGCTGCTGCGGCGGGTGCGGGTGCGGGTGCGGCTGCTTCTTGGGCCCAGTCACCGTCGGCGCCGCCACCACCTCCGGCCCAACCAACACCGCCTTGGCCGGCTTCTCCTGCTTGGACTTGACAACGACGTCGCCGGAGTTGACGCGGTAAATCTTGAGGGTGATCTCGCCGCGGATGTGGGAGAAGAGACTGCGCTTCTCGAGGGTGAACAGCTGCGGCACGGCCTCCTCTCCCGGCGCCGGCACGCCAGCGGCCGGGACGCGCACCTTGCCGAGGAAGTTCCGGCCGTGCGGAGCGGCGCCTCCGCCGGCGGGGGCACCGGACGCTGCGGCGCCGCGGTCGTTGTAGACCCCGACGTCGATGGCGCGGTAGGGCAGGTCGTCGGGGTCGGAGACGGGGAAGACGAGGCGCTCGTTCCAGACGGGGTTTAGCTCCTTGGGCCTGGCCCGCGTGCGGCGCTTCTGGTGCTCGAACTCCACCTCCACGTACGGCGACGAGGAGCCCTGGCCGTCCTTGGGCATGAGGTTGTGCGCCGCCACCACCTCCACCACCAGCTTCTCCGCCTTGGCCATCCCTCCGGTCTCCGGTCTCCGGAAGGGAGGCGGCCGACGATTCTACTTTCTCTACTCAAAGATTCGAAATTTCCCCCAAGATTTCCAGGGGGGAGGAGGGCTGTTCTTCGTGCGTTTCGGTTTCTGTTTGGTGGGTTTTGGGGGGAAGGAGGGGAAGAGAGAAATGGGGAGGGTTATACGGATAGGAACGACGACGAGGGGGAGGGGTCAGGCGCGCGTGAAGGAATCTCCATCATCGCAATCGATGAGGGGCTGGGTCAGGGAAGCGGAGGGGGGAGGTGCCGAGGCAGGCAGTGTGGGCTCTGCTCTCTGCTCGCTGCTCGCTGCTCGGGCAGCGGGATGCCGCCGCGGTGGTGGTGGCTCTCTGCTTCCTGCCGCTGCTGCCGGGGCTGCTTTGCTCTGGTGATCTGGTCTCTGCCGCGCGCTTCGCTTTGGGTGGTTTTTGAGGCACCGCGCCGCGCGGGTTTTGGGTTTTCGTTGCCGTTGCCGTTTGGGTTTTTGAGGCACTCTCTGGTCTCTGCTGCGGTGCTCCGCAGCTTGCGGCCTGCCCCTCTGTTGGCAGGAGATGGGCGGCGGGGGTGGTGACGTCACTCCTCAGCCCGCATAGGATGCCACTGCTCTAGTAGCTCCAGGCCGCGTTCACTTCCCCCTCCAACCCAAAATATTTCCTCTTACACATATCACATCAAATCTTTCAACGCATGCATGGAGCATTAAACGTAGGTAAAAAAGATAACTAATTGCATAGTTTGTCTGTAAAGTTCGAAACGAATCTTTTGAGTCTAATTAATCCATAGTTGGACAAATTTTACCAAATAACAACGAAAAGTGCTACAGTAACTTTTCAGCTACTTTTCGCGAAGTGAACACACCCCAATGGCCAGCGTTTGCGCAGTGGCCAGCCGGCGTTTACTGGAATTCATTTTTGGAGTAGTACTGTAGTAGCAAGGATCGTCCGCCTTGAATGCACTGGTGAGCTGGAGTGGAGAAATTTGATTGGGGCCTTGTTTAGTTACCAAAGTTGGGGGGCAAAATTTACATAGTAAGTGTTCCGTCACACTGTAGCAATTTTGTTTTTATTTGGTAATAATTGTCCAAACATTGATTAATTAGACTTAAAATGTTCGTCTCGCAAAGTACAACAAAACTGTGCAATTAGTTTTTTATTTCATCTATATTTAGTACTCCATATATATGCCGATATTTTGATGTGATGGGGAATAGGAATTCTGCATAGTGAATTTAGGAGGCAAACTTTGGAATCTAAACAAGCCCTGGGTTCGCGTCTCAGGGCTCGAGATAGCGTTACTTTTCAGCTCGTTTTTTCTCATAATAAATTAACATAAGTCAAATTTCAGCCAAACAAAATCTTCATTGAAAAGTACGGCTGATTTGATTGAAATTTGATTTATACTGATTTGTTATGAGAGAAAAATACTATTCATTCACTGAAAAGTGCTGCTGAAGTAGTTCAAGCGAACAGGACTTGAACGATGCCAGAGTGAAATCCGGAAGCGTTTTATGTGCGGAAGCAACCCAACAAATGAGGCGTTACTACTCCAGAGGACTTTTTAGGAGATGTTGGGACGGCTCCACAAACTCCGTTGTGGAGCAGCTCTACGAAAAGTTAGAGTTTATGGAACACCTTTTTAGGTGCTCTCACAACACTTTCCTTGAACAGAGTGCATGGAGTTGAAACCGTTTGGCTAAAAAAAAGTGAAGCGGGGCTAAAAAAACATAAAGCGGAGCAGTCTCAAACACCCTCTTAAACAACACCAGAGGGCTTTTTAAACAGCAGATCTGATGGTGAACCAGAGGGCTTTCAAACCGGCTGATAAGATGATTAGCCCCTCGCTATTTGGAACACTATGATATATTTTCGCGATACATCTATTTTTAGTCATAAATACTAAAACTTCACTGTGATTTTTTACTAAAACTTTGTCAAAATTAAGAAAGTTTAATTTAATTCGGGCTCAAAATTATATCTTTTTTAGACAGAGATAGAACTTCACTATGATTTTATGATACCTTATTTTATATTAGATCTAATCAAATTGAAAATGGTTTTTTATATGATAAGTTGGAGGAAGTATTATTCCTTCCAGAAAGTTTGCAATTATAGCATATGAGCCAACTAATTTCAAGTTTTATTATTTATATAAACTATATTAGTATTCAATATAATAAATAAGGACAATGTCTACTCATTTATGGAGTATATTTTTATAAGTAGTCAACATGCACGTGCGCCATGCACGTGCGTAGAAGATATCGTGTTAATTTTCCATCGTTTAGCTTAAATTGTCATTATTTTATTATCCTTTTATTTTTGTATTTTTTTATTCTAACATTTTTTTATAATTCAGATGACATTGGATAGTTAGTCGGTAAGGGATATGGAAATGTAATGTGTTGCAAGTAGTTTTTGGGTGGGGTGACCCCTGACCGGTCAGCCAAAATGGGTCTTGGCCATACGGAACCTAAACTATTGATGAAGCAGCCCAAGCCCCATAACACGCTCTGACAACGGCGGCCTCACTAAAGCTTAGCACTTTAGTCCCACCTGTCAGCTGCGATAGCAAGCAAACGGGCATCACTCGCATCTCCTGGAAGCCGTCCCCAGCCTCTCTGTCCTGTGTCGCCGCCGTCCATCACTGTGCTCGTGATCTCGCCGTCGGCCCCGGAGGACTTTTTGCGTGCTCGGCCATGGCATCGCCACCGTCGGCCCTCGAGATCTTAGGTATCCTCACACATCCCCTCTCTCTCCTCGCCGTGCAGGATCTCATGTTTCTGGATTCGTCCCCGAGGCTAAGGTCTGATTTGTTACATTTTATTTAGGTAATTAGCTGTGTTTCTGCAAACTATCACAAGGTTACTAATCTATTTCTCTCTCTAGTTTCGAGTAGGGTGTTCCAGCTAGCGTTCTGATATTTTCTTGCAACAAGGACACACAAAATCAAGTTGTTGCTCGCAGGAGCTTTTTTCGTTGTTCAACTGTTCAATTACATTGGAACAAAGGGTCCACTGGGCTTCTAGTTCTTGCTCAAGCTGACGTGGATAAAACTAACTGCCAGCTCTTACATTATGTCAATCTCTCAAGTAAGTATCTAATTCCTCCATCGATATTCTCTGCGCATTCATTCCATTCATGTTTGAGGATATTGGTGAGGAAGTTCTCCCTGAGTAGTTGTGAGTCCTGTTTTCAATTCAATATCAGTAATATCTGTTTAGAAAAAAAAACAACAATACTATCCTGTTGGCAATTTTTTTGTTATCTTTGAAATCCAGGATATATTTGCATCAGATTTATTTTCCAGCTCTCACGTTTTTTCACCAATAATATTTTTTCTTAAAAAAAGTAAAGCTTCAACAAGCTTTGTACGCACTCTATATACTCACCGTGCATTCTGGCATTGCATACTTCTATATAATATATAACATCCATGGGTTCTAACATTGAATGGATCTATACTATAAAAGGCTTATAATTCTCTTTTTTTGAAATGAAACATTAAAATATGTAAACAGTCCTAACTCATAGCTCTAATATATCTCTGAACACAATATTATTTGTCCTCTTTCCGGTGGGGTCAATATCTTTGTTTGTTTTTGTCAAAACCCATGTATGTTTTCGAGAAACACCCCTTGACAATGCTACGTACAACTGGCCATGTGAGAAAACTGGTTCAGGGAGATAGACACCCACATTTGGTATGGTTTGTCCCTGGGCTTTATTTATTGTCATTGCAAAACTCAGTCTTATCGGGAACGGCTTCCGCTTAAACTTGAATGGCAATGAAAGGTCTTCGGAGGGGGACATGGGAATCCTAGGTATGAATACTCTGGTTCCTGCTTGCTGTCCATGAACTATTTCAGCATCGATTGAATTGTTCTGGAATCCTCTAATGACCAGCCTAGTCCCGTTGCAGAGACCATTGTGAGGATCAAGATTGCGTAGTAGGATAACAAGGCAGTTTTTTTAACCTTAAGCTCATGAGGAGGTCACCCATTAGGCGTAATAGAATTTAGGAAATCAAGAGGATAATTATTCCTTTTGTCATCATCCAGCGAGTCAAAACTATAGTATACCTTCCCATCTCCAGGATACCTCTCGATCATTATTGCGTTCACTGCATCGACATTGTCATTCTTCGTAGAAAGAATCGCACGCTCCCGCATATAGTCCGCAGAGCTACAATTTGCTTCTAGTTTTGGAAACACCTTTTCAATAAGGTTGTTTATTGCGTGATCTTTTGGATCCATCTTTTTGCAGTATTACTGGAATCTGGGCTCCATTCCACCACTATATCATCGGGCAATTGAACATAATCATCACCAAATGTTTCTTTCGTGTCGTTCCCAATTCTTAATAGGTAGTCTGCAAACCAGGTATCGTTTTTAGCGCGCATGTTATGGGTTAGCCGAATCCTACATACAATGTTCCAAATATATGACCTGAGCAAAGTAGCATTAGTGATCTGTGCTCTTGTTCCTCGTGGCACCATGGGAAGAACCTGCCTAAAGTCACCTCCGAACAACATGACCTTACCACCAAAAGGTTGATTGCAACACGTTATATCTTGTAATGTTTTGTCCAGTGTTTCTACTGCTTGTCTCTTTGTCATGCCTACTTCGTCCCAAATTATCAAGGCAGCTCTGCGAAGCAATTCGGCAGTACCGCTCTGCTTAGTAAAGCTACATATAGTGTTATTGTCTAGTTTGATGGGAATCTTGAAGCGGGAGTGTGCAGTGCGCCCGCCAGGCATGATGCTTGCTGCAATTCCAGATGAAGTTGTAGCAATTGCTATAAGATTCATTGAGCAGACCTTTGCAATCAAAACCTTATACAGGTATGTCTTACCGGTTCCTCCTGGTCCATCGACAAAAAAAAAACATGTCCAACCTTCTTCTCCACATGATTCATAATCAAATCAAACCCAGCTCTCTGCTCAACATTCAGTGTCTCTATCATTTTCAGATGTTCTTCTTCATATCCAATATTTAATTCATCTGTAAGCTCTCTGTAATGGTCTCTTGACACCTCATCTAATAAAAAGAAGATTAAATGATCAGGTTAAAATGATTATTAAGAAGCATAGTGATGTTTACCAAAAAGAAAAGGAAATTAAATGATCATGTTATACCTGAGTCATCTAGTTCAGGAAGTCCATAGTTTCTAATGTCTCTACCCATATCTGTAACATGTGTAAATATATCTCTAAGAACCAATTGTTCAACCCTTTTGGTGCATCTATTTGAGCGACGATAATCCTCAGACATTGAATCAATATGTTTGTCCCATAGTGCGTGGACATTAGCACACTCATAGAAAATCATGATAGTCGCAAATAGCCTCCTTAGAGCACAAGGCATCTTAAACTATGCAGATTCAGTTAGGCAGTCATCTAGGCTCTTATCAGTATCCACATAGCCCAAGGCCTCACAAAAATCTCTAAATGTTGCATATGTAGTTCCTTGGTGACTTCTTAGATCCTCAAATGAAGTAGCACCCCTCACGTGATTTAAAAGCACACGGATATAGTACCGCTCGCCTTCCGTAGGATGGGCATACACGAGTCTTCCAATCTGACCACCCCTTTCTCTGGGCTTCCACAACTTTTTTGACTTTATCCAAGTGAAGTGCTCAGGGAACTCTCTATATAAATATTTGCGTGCTTCAGGATCATACCTATTTGCCATGAAATACTCTGTAAGCATGGATCTCTGAGAGTTAGGATTTCGCACAACATCGTTAAGGTCATCTCTAGCCTTGTACGAAACCATATGCATTCCAGGAAGGTGAACTTGCATCTGTAACACAGAAGGTGACATATCATACAAAGGGAAACCATATAACCTATATATTGCCTCTATAGCTGTTATACACCTTCCATCTCGATACTGCTTAATCTCATTAATTATAATTGGCTGCCCATCCACATTTGACTGATCCAACGAAAAGGAAACACGGTCATGACCCTTAAATATGTACTTGTATAGATATTTGACAGACTTTATGCTGCAACAAACCTCTACATTAATATGATAATTATACCTCATGAGAAGGATTTGATTATATGGCACAACCCATCTATTGTTCAACCATTCCCCTCTTATTTTTACTTGTTGTCCATCATCCCTCCTCCTATAAATAGGATATGAGTCCTTTCCTTATTGAGTGGTTTCAAAAAAGTCACGGGGATAATGAAAGTGGCAACTGCCGTCTACCATGCATGCACACTTGCGGTTGAGGACACTGCATGGTCCATGCATCATATGTTTGCACACAAGTCTATGCAAATCAGGATATTTCTTCTGATCAGGTAGCTCTGCTGATATATATTTGTCATAATCATCGGGACTTTGTACTTTGCTTTCTTCTTCCATAATCAAAAGGAAGTGCTCATGTGGTAATCCCCTTTTTTGAAACTCAATGACATGTGCCCAAGCAGCAACCCTGCCTAAATGATGCTTTTTGAGAAGAAAATCCTGGAAGTCTCGTAACTTTGCTCTATAAACCCTTGCCACTATATCTGGGCGATCTTGCAGCATTTGACCCGGCAATAATTGTTCGACAATTTCATCCCAATATGGATTGCATGTCATTGTCACAAAAAAATCAGGTTTTCCATATCGAGTAACCAAAGCCATGGCATTCATAAATCTTGAATGTACATCACGATCACTTCCTAGGAAATCCTTCGATAGTACAATTCTAAGACCAGCGTGTGACGCACGGGCTTCTCCAGCAGTGAGAGTGTCTAGAAGGCCCTAGTGAATATGAATTAAAGAAAATATTAGTAGTTCTGTGTGATTGAAAATTAAAAAAAACAAACATTTTTGTCTCTAGTCCTTTTTAACTTGAAAGCATCTAACCTGGTATAGATCTGCACGAATTAGATCTTGATGCGCCAGTTTTGAGTACCAGTCTAAACGCATTGACTCCACCTTCACATACATATCAACGGCCCATTGCTGGAAAAGCCTACCTAAAAGGTCTTGATGGCTAGAGGAGGGGTGAATAACCTAATAAAACTTTCTACAAAATGTGCTAGACAATTTAATTAGCAATAACAAATAGCGAGAAGCGAGTTTTGCCTAGCCTATGGAGTGTTGCAAGCCACCTATCCAAAAGACAATTCTAATATATTTCACTCAGCCGCACAAGTCAAACCGCAAGAGAAAAACTAGAAGGCTACTCTACTCAAGGTACTAAGCACTAGAGAAAACAACTAAGTACTTGAAATGTAATACAAGAGTAGGGTAAGAAATATTTCACCGAGGGGCGATGAATTGAGCCAATCAATCAATAGTTCCAAGTGATGATAATCAAGATAACCAATCTATCGAGATAAATCAATCATAATCAATGAAGTGAAGACACGACAATATATCCTGAGGTTCACGTGCTTGTCGGCACGCTAGTCCCCGTTGTGTCCCCCTACATCACGTGGTTCGGTGGCTCATCGGTATCACACCGAGCCTCTCAAAAGGCGCCACAAGAACCTACCAAATGATGAGAAGTTCTGACACGAGCAATTCACTAGAGTTGGAATTCAGCTCTCCGCCGGGGAACCACAACAACCCCTCACAACAAGCTCACCGAAGCCGACCACGAACAATCACCAACACGTGCCAGACCTCCACCGCTGCTCCAAGCCGTCTAGGTGGCAGCAACCACCAAGAGAAACAAGAATCCCGCAGCAAAAGAACACCCAAGTGCCAACTAGATGCAAACTCACAAGCAAATGCACTTGAGATCACTCAATCTCGCTTTGATTAGGCAAACAAGGAAGGGAGAAAGAGTGGAGGGCATGTGCTCAGCTCAAAGGAGTGCTAGAATGATTAACAAGCCAAGAACTGCTCCAAAGAGCCGGCCAACACGTATTTATAGACGTACCCCTTCGAATAGAGCCGTTAGGCAGTTGATTCTGCTGCAGTCGTGCTGACCGGACACGCTGGTCGCATAGACTGGACGCGCGAAGCTCGACCAAACGTGCTGGTCCCGTAACCGACCGGACGCACTGGTCAAGCCGAGCAGCACCCTAGCGAGTCAGTGACTGGACACGCACGCTAGACGAACCGGACGCCATAGTGCAACGTCCGGTCGTTTCCAGTAAGCCTCCACGCGTGACTGGACGTGTCTGGTTGGTCACGACCGGACACGTCATCGCGTCCGATCAGAAGACCGAGACGCGTGCAAGCACTAACCGGACGCGTCTGGTCAAACAAAGACCGCGTCCGGTCTAGCGTCCGGTCACCTATGTGACCGCTGTTCGCCTCCATTTCTTCGCACCTGGCTCAGTGGAAAATAGGCATTTTGTTTCCCAAAAAGCGCTGAGTCTCACCTCGCAAGCTCGGCGGGAGGGAGAGAGGAACCCAAACCCCCCTCTCTACCACTGAAACTCCACCGCCTTCGTAAATGTGCTAATATCACTAAGTGTACATCACCATGTGCATGTGTGTTAGCATTTTTACAATCATTTTTGAGGCGTTAAGTTAGCTCTCCACTAGATCCAAATGCATATGCAAATGAATCTTCATCTAGTGGCACTTAAGTGATCAATAGCCCCGGAAATTCCCCTCTTTAAAGTACGGCTATCGATCCTAAACCATCCACACCCTCTATGGTGTCTTGGATGTAAAATGAAAATTCCTACATGATACTTTTGCCTTGAGCATCACTTGTTGCACCTGGTTCCAACTCCACATCATGGAAAGCACTTCATCATCACATTACTTGATCACCATGCTTCACCATGTCTCGTGTCAATCATCATTGCTACACACATTCTTATGCATATGATTAGCACTTAGGCATTGTCACTAATTGCCAACACCAAACATAGGACTTTCAATCTCCCCCTTGTTGGTAATTGGTGACAAACCTTTCACAAAGATATTATGATAAAATTTTGATTGACTTCATGTCACATTGCCCAAATGTGTTACCATGTGTAAGAAGTATGGACAAGTGATCATAAAATCAAGTTGATAGCAATGGCTCCCCCTACATGCATGCTATATGTTTGGATTTAGGAAGCATACATGTTTAGATAGAAAAATATAGGAGCATTGACAACCAATAGGTGCTAAGTGTTTTAAATTATAGACCTTTGAAGCGTGATACCATCAGAGTAGCGATAAACACCATCTTAGCACCTTGTTTAGTTAGATACCTCTTGGAAAAGCACAAGCATAACTAGAAACCCCGTGAGATCAACATTATAAGCAAGGCTCTAGTACCACTTTAGAAAACTTGAAGCAAGAAAATCTAACTACTTCCTATTTATGCTAGTACCTCAATACACCATTCAATTGTATACTAGCAAAACATCACACAAGCAATGTATTGGAGAAAAAGAAATGCATAACAACGCATCATACATATGAATTGCACAAAGAAATGCAACATTCATGTTTAAGAGCTTGCTCCCCCTACTTGTGTGCTCAAAATTTTAGTTGACCCCCTTCTTAGTTGACCCCCTTCTTTTATCATTTTCTCCCTTTTTAGAATCTATCTTTGTGAATAATATTTTCTCCCCCTTTGGCACCAAAGACCACAAGGCACCATTTTTAGATAGATTATCATGTCATGTTATGGGGTAAGGATCAAGTTTGTGATTCAATCTAGATTGCTTGCATAAATAAAATGTTTCGGTTTAATCCAAGGGCAAGCTTCTTCACACCTCACTAGAAGGGTTATCATGCACCATGTTGAAGCAAATATTTAGACAAGTTTTCTAGATTAAACACTTAGGATCACAAGCTTCTCAAACAAGTTTTATGCTACCACTAGATTATACAAGATATGGAAACAATAGTGGCACCATATAAACTTCAAATTCATTTGATTTTCATGAATGAGCCTAGAACATGTAAATTATGACTAGATGCACTAACCAAGTCCTTAGTATAGAATGTATGACATGTCAACTAATTGTACCTTAGGGCTCAAAGGAGAGGCATGTCATATATGGGGTGCATCAACTCATGTTGGAGAAGTCAAGTATGTTCAACTCATTCTTTAGCTTGTGAAATCTCTTTTCATCAAGTGGCTTGGTGAATAGATCGACTAATTGATCTTCGGTGCCCACATTCTCAATTGCAATGTCACCCTGTTATTGATGATCTCTAATGAAATGATGACGAACATCAATATGCTTTGTTCTTTGATGTTTAACCGGATTGTTGGTTAGCTTCACGGCACTTTCATTGTCACATAGCAATGGCATATTTTTGAAATTGATTCCAAAATCCTTCAATGTTGCCTTCATCCACAAGATTTGTGCACAATAACTACTCGCGGCGATGTATTCGGCTTCGGCGGTAGATAGTGCAATACTATTTTGCTCCTTAGATGACTATGAGACAAGTGATCTTTCCAACAATTGACAAGTCCCAGAGGTGCTCTTTCTCTCCACTTTGTCATCGGCATAGTCAGAATCCGAATATCCAACTAGCTCAAAGCTTGCACCTTTGGGATACCATAATCCAACATCTTATGTATGCTTTAAGTACCTCAATATTCTCTTTATTGCCTTCAAATGACTTTCTCTTGGTGAGGCTTGAAATCTTGCACACATGCATATACTAAACATTACATCGGGCCTTGATGCCGTCACATAGAGTAGGCTACCAATCATTGATTTATATAACTTTTGATCCACCATGTTGCCACTCTTGTCACTATCCAAGCTTCCATTAGTGCTCATTGGAGTAGTGATTCCTTTTGCATCTTCCATACCAAACTTCTTTAGCATATCCTTTATGTATTTGGTTTGGCTTACAAATGTTCCTTCATTCATTTGTTTAATTTGAAGTCCAAGAAAGAAACTAAGTTAATCAATCATTGACATTTCAAATTCCTTTGCCATCATTTTCCCAAACTCATCACAATAATCTTGATTGGTTGAATCAAATATAATATCATCAATATATATTTGCAACACAAACAAGTCTTTCCTAATCTTCTTGGTGAAGAGAGTAGTATCCACTTTGCCCATGATAAATCTTTTGGATAGCAAGAAGTCCCTCAATCTTTCATACCATGCTCTAGGTGCTTGCTTCAATCCATACAAAGCTTTTCTCAATTTGTAGACATGATTGGTTTTCTTGTCATCTTCAAAACCGGGAGGTTGCTCCACATACACCTCTTCTTGAATGTACCCATTGAGAAATGCACTCTTCACATCTATTTGATATAGCTTGATATTGTGAGCACAAGCATAGGCAAGTAGGATCCTAATTGCTTCCAATCTTGCAACCGGGGCATATGTTTCACCAAAGTCAAGATCCTCTATTTGTGTGTAACCTTGAGCCACTAGTCTTGCTTTGTTCCTTACTACTATCCCATCTTGATCTTGCTTGTTGCGAAAGACCCATTTTGTTCCAATAATATTGTGATCACTAGGTCTCTCAACTAATTCTCATACTTCATTTCTCTTGAAGTTGTTAAGCTCTTCATGCATTGTATTTACCCAATCCGGATCTTTTAATGCTTTATCAATGTCCTTGGGTTCTTCCATTGACACAAAAGAAGAGTGAGCACAAAATGATGTCAATCTTGATCTAGTTTGAACTCCCCTTTGTATGTCACCAATGATGGAATCCAATGGATGGTCTCTTGCAATGTTAGTTGGTTGAAGCACTTGGACTTGATTGCTTGGATGTTGATGTTGATCATGAGTTGAAGATGATAAACTAGCCACTTGTTGATCTTGTTGCACTTGAGATGATGTACTAGCTTAATTTTGCATTAAAGAGCCGCTAGCTTGTGTAATTGGACTTTGGAGCACTTGATCTTTGTAGTCATCCACATCAATCACTTGCTTTGGCCTAATATCACTAATATCCATTTCTTTCATAGCATTGGTCAATTGAGTTCCTCTCACATCATCCAAGTTATCTTCCTCATCTTGAGAACCATTTGTTTCATCAAACTCAACATCATGAACTTCCTCAAGTAAACCACTAGCCAAATTCCAAACTCTATAAGCTTTGCTAGTAGTGGAGTAACCAAGTAAGAATCTTTCATCACATTTCTTCTCAAACTTGCTCAATCTAGTGCCCTTCTTCAAGATGTAGCATTTGCAACCAAAGCCCCAAAAGTATGCAATGTTGGGCTTCCTTCCATTTAAGATCTCATATGGTGTCTTCTCTAGAAACTTGTGGCAATAGAGGTGGTTGCTATAGAAGTAAGCCGTGTTGATTGCTTCGGCCTAAAATGAATGACTCACATTATACTCATTCAACATTGATCTTGTCATATCAATTAAGGTTCTATTCTTTCTCTCAACTAGGCTATTGGATTGAGGTGTATACTTGGCCGAGAATTGATGCTTGATTCCAAGCTCCTCACATAGCTCATCAACTCTTGTGTTTCTAAACTCACTTCTATTGTCACTTCTCACTTTCTTGAGTGTGGTCTCAAACTCATTTTGCACTCTCTTGATGAACTTCTTGAATATGTCAAATGCATCACTCTTGTCCATAAGAAAGAATACCCATGTGTATCTAGTAAAATCATCCACAATCATAAAGCCATACTTGTTGCCACCAATGCTTGTGTATGTAGTTGGCCCAAATAGATCCATGTGCAACAACTCAAATGCCTTGGAAGTACTCATAATGCTCTTCAATGGATGAGTGTTGCCCAATTGCTTTCCGGCTTGACATGCACTACATAGCTTATCCTTCCCAAATGTAACATCCTTCGAGCCTCTAACTAAGTCATGCTTCACTAACTTGTTCAATTGCTTCATGCCAACATGACCAAGTCTTCTATGCCATAACCAACCCATACTTGATTTGGTGAGCAATCATGTTGAAAGTTGAGTGTCACTAGCATTGAAATCAACTAGGTATAGATTCTCATATCTAAAGCCCTTGAAGATCAAATTTGAGCCATCAACACTAACTATCTCCACATCATCAACACCAAATATGCACTTAAAACCAAGATCACACAATTGAGCAACCGAGATAAGATTGAAATTTAACTTTTCAACTAAGAGCACATTGGAAATGCTATGATCATTTGAGATTGCAATCCTTCCAAGCCCTTTTACATCACCCTTACTATTGTCACCAAATGTGATACTTTCAATGTCACTATCATTGGATTGATTGAGTTGAACATTCTTGAATCACCGGTCATATGTTGAGTACACCCACTATCAAGCACCCAATGCCTTCCTCCGGCTTTGTAATTTACCTACAAAACAAATTAATGTTTCTTAGGTACCCATACTTGTTTGGGTCCTTGGAGGTTAGTCACTAAGCTCTTTGATACCCAAATAGCCTTCTTCTTTGAGCCCACAATTGGTGTACCAACAAACCTAGCATGCACACCTTTCTCACCCTTTGTAAGCACATAACAAGAGTCAAAAGGAATGTAGGGTACATTAGCATTTTTCTTGTTCTTGTTTATTTTGTTGCAATTATGCTCTAGGTGCCCGATTTGCTTGCATCTATTGCAAAACCGACCATCGCTCTTCACAAAGCTAGGCTTGTGAGTTGTGAAGGCTGCCTTGCCTTTCTTGGGGGTGGAGCCTAATCCCTCTTTATTGAGAGAAAATTTTTGCTACCCAAGCACTTTAGCAAGCGGGCCTCGCCACCGTAGGCTTTGCCTAAGGCGCGGTTGAGCTCATTGACCTCCTTCTTGAGAGTCTCATTCTCAACTATGAGTGAGACATCACAAGTGAAACCATCACTAATATAGAGGTAGAAGTGGAAGTGCTATAAGAGGGGTTAGTGGACTCAACAATAATAGATTCATCAATAAGATCACATGTTAGTCCAATATCACAAGTCATAATGACTTGCTCCATCACGGCCTTCTTCTTGAGCTTCTCTAGCATGATGTCCTTCTCATTGACAAGCTCAAGTAGAGTGGAGTGGGCTTCTTTAAGCCTAGTGTGAGCGATCTCAAGATCCTCGTGATCTTCCTTTAAACACTCACGAGAAGCTTCGAGCTCATCAAAGGATTTTCTAAGAGCTTTAAGCTCTTGGTCAAGTCCTTTGCACTCCTTACTCTTCTTAAAAGCCTCAAGCTCTTCTATCAAGGCATTGTTCTCATTGCTCTTTACAATGAGTTCTTGCTCTAACATCTTGCTCTTCTTGCTCATCTTCTTGTAGCCCTTGCTCATTTGGTCAATGATATCCATGAGATCATCTATGGATTAGTCCTCATACTCATCATCATCACTCCAACAACCATTACTATCACAAGAATCATCATTACTATCATCATATTGTACCTTGGTGAGCTTTGCCATAAGGCATATCGATGTAGTGTTGAAGAGTGAAGGCTTGTTGGAGAGGGCGATGCTTGCAATAGCTCTTCGAATGGGTTTCTCATCATCACTTGAGATCTCTTCATCATCATCTTTGGAGTCATCACTATCCTAAGTGACCACATAACCACCACCCTTCTTCTTGTTGTTGATAGTGAAGCTCTTCTTTTCTTTCTTCTCTTTCTTGTCTTTCTTGTTCTTCTTCATCTTCAACTCCCCATCATAAAACTTCTTGTCTTCATAGGGGCAATCGGCTACCACATGGTCGGGGCTCTTGCAATTATAGCATAGCATCTCTCTAGATTTCATGTGGTCTCTTCTCTTTCTTGCACCATAGCCTCTCTTCTTCATGAAGCGACCCATATTTTGCACTAGAAGGGCCATGGTCTCATCATCAAATGGATCATCATCAACAACCTTGCTCTTGCCCTTAGAAGAAGAAGCCTTGAATGCGGTGGTCTTCTCTTGCTTGACCTTGATCTCCTTCTTCTCATCTTCATCTTCATCATCATCATATTGAGCATCGGTCATGACATACCCAAGCACTTGGTTTGGAGTCACCTTGTTGTAAGGTCCTAGATGGCTAGAGGGGGGGTGAATAGCCTCTAAAAATTTCTACAAGAATCACTAAGCAAACTTGTTAGAATAACAAACGGCGTAAAGCGAGTTTTGCTTAGCCTACGGTTGTGATGCAAGCCTCCTATCCACAAGTCTAGTAGATTATGATCTCTAGTTCACACAAGGGCTATGTCACTAATCTTACACTAGAGAGCAAGCTAACAACACTACTAGCAAATATACTACTAGAGTTATACAAGATAAACTAGTAAAGTAAATGCGAGAGAGAGGATTGTGAATCTTATACCGACGGTGGAGTGAAGATGTTGCCAATCACCAAGATGATATATAATCAAACAATATTGACAATAACACAATATGAAGACCAATCACCGGGAGACAAGTGACACAATATTTTTGTTCACCCGGTGTTCACTTGTGCACCGACAAGCTACGTCACCGGTTGTGTCGACCAACACTTAGATGGTTCCTCGGTGTGACCCTCAAGTCACTTGCCCCTCAAGGCACGCCCCGCAAGGCACCACAAGACACCACTCTCAAGTGAGGTAACTCAATGACACGCGCAATCCACTAGAGTTGCTTTTGACGCTCCGCCGAGGAAAGCACAAGAACCTCTTACAATCAACCGGAGGTGGCCAAGAACAACCTCCTTCTCTTGCCAATGCCTCTAACAATCTCCAAGCCGGCTAGGAGCGGTACTCTCCAAGAGTAACAAGAAATCCACCGGCTAAACCACCCACAAGTGCCACTAGATGCCCTCAAGCTATGCAATGCACTTTGGGATCACTCAATCTCACTTTTGATTTGCAATCAAGCAAGAGAGAAGAGTGGGAGGAGAAGCTCTAGCTCAAAGGATGCACAAGAATGTTAGAAATCACGAGAGACCTCCCAAAGGGCCGACCAACAAGTATTTATAAGCATCCCATCCGAATAGAGCCGTTATACCCCTTCACTAGGTCTTTTTCCGGGATGACCGGACGCGCCGGTCAAAACTGACCGGACGCACTCAACCGCGTCCGATCCTCCAACGGTCACTGCGCCAACGGTCAAACCCCATGACCGAACGCGCTTCTCATAACGACCGGACGCGCCGGTCCCGAGTGACCGGACGCGCTCTAGTCAACGACCGGACGCGCCGATCACACAGCACCGCGCGCCCGCGAAGTAACGACCTGACGCGCCCCTCGCAACGACCGGACACGACAGTGCCCGGGTCCGGTTAGAGTCCAGTAAGCTCCGATCGCGTGTGATCGGACGCGCCTCGTGTCCGATCATCCTCGCGAACTTTAGTTCCTTCTGGGCACCTGACCGGACGCGTCGGTCCCGCGAGTGATCGGACGCGCCGGTTGCAAACCCTAGCACCCGCGCGCCCGACAGCTGACCGGACGCGTCCGGTGCAGCGTCCGGTCACCTCTGTGACCTCCGTTCGCCTTCGTTTCTTTTCCGACTTCCGGCGTAGTGGAAAATAGGCATTTCAAGTTCCCAAAAACGCCTGAATCCCGCGCTCGCAAGCTCGGCGGGAGGGAGAGAAGAACCCAAACCCTCTCTACCACTCAAACTTCATCGCCTTCGCAAATATACCAACACCAACAAGTGATCACCACCTTGTGCACATGTGTTAGCATTTTCATAAACATTTTCGAAGGTTTTCTAGTTAGCTCACTAGGCCCTACATGCAATGCACTTCATGAATTCACCTAGTGGCACCCGTGCATCGAATAACCGATAAGACTTCCCCTCTTAATAGTTCGGCTATCGATCCTAAACCACTCACACCCTCTATGGTGTCTTGAGTGCAAAACAAAATGGCCCTATGGTTATACCTTTGCCTTGAGCCCATTTCGTTTTTCCAAAGATATGATCCACTTCAAATCATCACATGACCGTCTCGATCCATTGACCTTAACTTCACTTGCTCTTCACCGTTGCATCGGTCCGTCAGCGCCAAATCTTGCTCAAGCTTCACCATCGCATGGTCCTTCGCTTCGAAGCCTCGACTTGCCCTTCACCTTCACAACCGGTCCATCGAGCCAAGCATCATCTTGGTCACATGAGTCAATGTCATGTCTCATATTCAATGACCACCTTTATCTAAATCATCCACTTAGATACAAAGGTTAGTCCTAGGTTTCATCAATTAGCCAAAACCAAACTAGGGACTTTCACTTGTCCAAACCCTCTCTTTGGATCATCTTCCTCAAGATAGCAAACTTCTTAGGTAATTTCGTCAAGAACTTGTGTGAGAAGTCCTTGTCCTTGTCATCCTCTCCTAGGCTCCTGAGATCATTGACTATGACTTGGAGCCTATAGAACATCTCCGGTATGGACTCATCATCCTTTATCTTGAAGCTTGCAAACTTGTCCTGGAGCATATAGAGCTTGGCACTCTTTACCATTGAAGTGCCCTCATATATTTCCTCTAATCTTGTCCACACTTCACTTGCCATTTCAAGATCCTTGATTTGCTCAAAGACCTTTGCATCAATCCTATTATAGAGAGTGTTAAGAGCCATAATGTTGCATTGGTTGTTGATGTGGTCATTGTTGGTGAGGTTGTCGGGATCAATGATAGCATAATCATGATGTGTCACCTCCCAAACCTTTTCATTAATGGAGCCAAGATATTGCTTCATCTTTCTTTTCCAATGATTAAAAGATGAGACACCATCAAAGAATGGAGGCTTGCCCCCGACATGGTTGAACACAACTTGAGCCATCTTACACCGAGGTTGTTAAGCCTTACAAACGATGACCACGGCTCCGATACCACTTGAAAGGTCTTGATGGCTAGAGGGGGTGAACAGCCTAATAAAACTTTCTATAAAATATGCTAGACAATTTAATTAGCAATAACAAATAGCGAGAAGCGAGTTTTGCCTAGCCTATGGAGTGTTGCAAGCCACCTAACTAAAAGACAATTCTAATATATTTCACTCAACCGCACAAGTCAAACCACAACAGAAAAACTAGAAGGCTACTCTACTCAAGGTACTAAGCACTAGAGAAAACAACTAAGTACTTGAAATGTAATACAAGAGTAGTGAAAGTCCTATGTTTGGTGTTGGTAATTAGTGACAATGCCTAAGTACTAATCCTATGCCTAAGTTGTATGTAGCATATGAGGATTAGTACACTCCAAGGTTGGTGGCAAGATGGACATGGTGATCATGATGGCCACACTTGGATTTGGATGCAACCCTACGTGATCAAGGCAAAGGTATATGCTTAAGGGTTGTGTTTTAGTAACCAAGACACCTAGTGGGTGTGGTTACATTATAGGATAGATAGCCGTACTATAAAGAGGGGAATGACGCGGCTATTGAACTCCTAAGTGCCTCTAGATGTGCATTTCATAATCATATGCATTTGGATAGAATTAATAACGCCTCGAAAAATGATTGTGAAAATGCTAACACACTCACACATGACGAAGATCACTTGGTGGTGTTAGCACGTTTGCGAAGGCAGTGGAGTTTGAGTGGTAGAGAGGGTTTGGGGTCCTCTCTCCCTCCCGCCGAGCTTGCGAGGCGGGATTCAGGCGTTTTCGAGGAGTTGAAACGACTATTTTCCACTACGCCGGTAGTCCGGAAAAGAAACGGAGGCGAACGGAGGTCACTGTTTCGTTGAGCGCTGCTCAGGCGACCAGCGCGTCCGGTCCTTCACGGGACCAGCGCGTCCGGTCGTTCCCGGCGCGTCCGGTCAGTTGGACCAGCGCGTCCGGTCGTTGCTTCGCAGTTAGCCGTTGGGCGACCAGCGCGTCCGGTCGTTTGGACCAGCGCGTCCGGTCAGTACTTCACGAGTTAGCCGTTGGGCGACCGGCGCGTCCGGTCAGTTGGACCAGCGCGTCCGGTCAGCCCGATTTCGGCTGTTTAAGTTTCTAACGGCTCTATTCGAAGGGGTACGTCTATAAATACTCGTTGGCCGGCTCAAGGCTCTCTCTCTCGAACATTTGACATACTTGTGAGCACTTTGAGCTAAGCAACTCCCCTCCCACTCATCTCTCTTGCTTCTTTGCATATTCGAAGTGAGATTGAGTGATCCAAGTGCATTTGCATTGTGAGATAGCATCTAGTTGGCACTTGGTGGTTGATTTGCTGCGGGATTCTTGTTTCTCTTGGTGGTTGCCACCACCTAGACGGTTTGGAGCAGCTTGGAGGCGTTGGCAAGAGTTGGTGATTGTTCTTGGCCACCTCCGGTGATTGTGAGGGGTTTGTGCCTACCTCGGCGAAGCGCCAAAGGCAACGTTAGTATATTGCTCGTGTCATTGCAACCTTTTGCCATTTGGTAGGTTCTTGTGGTGCCTTTTGAGAGGCTCGGTGTGTGACCGATTAGCCACCGAACCACGTGGTGAAGAGGGACACAACGGGGACTAGCGTGCCGGCAAGCACGTGAACCTCGGGATAAATCTTCGTGTCATCACTTTCATATTGTGATTGATTGATCCCGGTGTTTGGTTATCTTGGTATTCATTGTTGATCATATTGGTTGGCTCAATACTTCGCCCCTCGGTGATACCCTCATATCTCTCTCTTGTATTAATTTCTTAGTTATCTTTGCTAGCTAGTTAGCTTTGCTAGAGTAGTTCTTTTGTGTAGCTTGCAGTTGTAGTTGTAATTACCTTCTCGGTTTGACTTGTGCGGTTGAGTGCAATTACTAGAATTATGAATTGGATAGGTGGCTTGCAAACACCCATAGGCTAAGCAAAACACGCATCTCGCTATTTGTTATATTGATAAACTTGTTTAGCTTGTCTTTGTAGAAAATTTTAATAGGCTATTCACCTCCCCTCTAGCCATCAAGACCTTTCAAGTAGGGTAAGAAATATTTCACCGAGGGGCGATGAATTGAGCCAATCAATCAATAGTTCCAAGTGATGATAATCAAGATAACCAATCCATTGAGATAAATCAATCACAATCAATGAAGTGAAGACACGATAATATATCCCGAGGTTCACGTGCTTGCCGGCACGCTAGTCCCCATTGTGTCTCCCTACACCACGTGGTTCAGTGGCTAATCGGTATCACACCGAGCCTCTCAAAAGGCGCCACAAGAACCTACCAAATGGTGAGAAGTTTCGACACGAGCAATCCACTAGAGTTGGAATTCGGCTCTCCGCCGGGGAACCACAACAACCCCTCACAACAAGCTCACCGGAGCCGGCCATGAACAATCACCAACACGTGCTGGACCTCCACCGCTGCTCCAAGCCGTCTAGGTGGTGGCAACCACTAAGAGAAATAAGAATCCCGCAGCAAAAGAACACCCAAGTGCCAACTAGATGCAAACTCACAAGCAAATGCACTTAAGATCACTCAATCTCGCTTTAATTAGGCAAACAAGCAAGGGAGAAAGAGTGGAGGGCGTGTGCTCAGCTCAAAGGAGTGCTAGAATGATTAACAAGCCAAGAACTGCTCTAAAGAGCCAGCCAACACGTATTTATAGATGTACCCCTTCGAATAGAGCCGTTAGGCAATTAATTCTGCTGCAGTCGCGCTGACCGGACGCGCTGGTCGCATAGACCGGACGCGCGAAGCTCGATCGGACGCGCTGGTCAAGCCGAGCAGCGCCCCAGCGAGTCAGTGACCAGACACGCACGCTAGACGAATCGGACGCCATAGTGCAGCGTCCGGTCGTTTCCAGTAAGCCTCCACGCATGACCGGACGCGTCCGGTTGGTCACGACCGGACGTGTCACCGCGTCCGATCAGAAGACCGAGACGCGCGCAAGCATTGAGCACTGACCGGACGCGTTCGGTCAAACAGAGACCACGTCCGGTCAAGCGTCCGGTCACCTCTGTGACCGCCGTTCGCCTTCATTTCTTCGCACCCGGCGCAGTGGAAAATAGGCGTTTCGTTTCCCAAAAAGCGCTGAATCTCGCCTCGCAAGCTCGGCGAGAGGGAGAGAGGAACCCAAACCCCCTCTCTACCGCTCAAACTCCACCGCCTTCGCAAATGTGCTAACATCACCAAGTGTACATCACCATGTGCATGTGTGTTAGCATTTTTACAATCATTTTTGAGGCGTTAAGTTAGTTCTCCACTAGATCTAAATGCATATGCAAATGAATCTTCATCTAGTGGCACTTAAGTGATCAATAGCCCCAGAAATTCCCCTCTTTAAAGTACGGCTATCGATCCTAAACCATCCACACCCTCTATGGTGTCTTGGATGTAAAATGAAAATCCCTACATGATACCTTTGCCTTGAGCATCACTTGTTGCACCTTGTTCCAACTCCACATCATGGTAAGCACTTCATCATCACATTACTTGATCACCATGCTTCACCATGTCTCGTGTCAATCATCATTGCTACGCACATTCTTATGCATATGATTAGCACTTAGGCATTGTCACTAATTTCCAACACCAAACATAGGACTTTCACTACCGCCGTGAAACATGACATTAAATTCACCTTCACGAATTTGTAGTCTGAAACATAGATATTCCCCAGCGCTTATGAAAGTCCTGTGTTTGGTGTTGGTAATTAGTGACAATGCCTAAGTACTAATCCTATGCCTAAGTTGTATATAGCATATGAGGATTAGTACATTCCAAGGTTGGTGGCAAGATGGACATGGTGATCATGATGGCCACACTTGGTTTTGGACGCAACCCTACGTGATCAAGGCAAAGGTATATGCTTAAGGGTTGTGTTTTAGTAACCAAGACACCTAGTGGGTGTGGTTACATTATAGGATAGATAGCCATACTATAAAGAGGGGAATGACGCGGCTATTGAACTCCTAAGTGCCTCTAGGTGTGCATTTTATAATCATATGCATTTGGATAGAACTAATAACGCCTCGAAAAATGATTGTGAAAATGCTAACACGCTCACACATGATGAGATCACTTGGTGGTGTTAGCACATTTGCGATGACGTTGGAGTTTAAGCGGTAGAGAGGGTTTGGGGTCCTCTCTCCCACCCACTGAGCTTGCGAGGCAGGATTCAGACATTTTCGAGGAATTGAAACACCTATTTTCCTTTACACCAATATCGAGATTTAGAGGCGTTGTCACATGTTGTTTCACGAGCTAAAACATGTGCTAAAGTGACACACATACTTAGTCTAGCTCATATGTGAAAGGGTGAATCAAATGAAGGCGAACGGAGGTCACAGAGGTGACCAGACGCTGGATCGGACGCGGTCTCTATGTGACCGGACGCGTCCGTTCAGTGCTCAGTGTGTGTCCGTGTCTCGGTTCTCTGATCGGACACGGTGGCGCGTCCAGTCAAGATCGACCGGACGCGTCCGGTCATTGTGGGAGCTTACTGGACTCCAACCGGACGCTGGTATTGTGGTGTCCGGTCAGTTCTGCAGCGTGTTCGGTCACTGTTTCGTTGGGGAGCTGCTTAGGCTTGACCAGCGCGTTCGGTCCATTACAAGACCAGCGCGTCCGGTCCACGCGACCAGCGCGTCCGGTCAGCGCGACTGCGGCATTTTCAAGTGCCTAACGGCTATATTCGAAGGGGTATGTCTATAAATACTCGTTGGTCGGCTCAAGGCTCTAACTCTTCCGTTCTTTGACATACTTGTGAGCACTTTGAGCTAAGCAACTCCCCTCTCACTCATCTCTCTTGCTTCTTTGCATATTCGAAGTGAGATTGAGTGATCCAAGTGCATTTGCATTGTGAGATTGCATCTAGTTGGCACTTGGTGGTTGATTTGCTGTGGGATTCTTGTTTCTCTTGGTGGTTGCCGCCACCTAGACGGCTTGGAGCAGCTTGAAGGCGTTGACAAGAGTTGGTGATTGTTCTTGGCCACCTCCTGTGATTGTGAGGGGTTTGTGCCTACCTCAGCGAAGCGCCAAAGGAAACCTTAGTGGATTGCTCGTGTCATTTGTAACCTTTTGTCATTTGGTAGGTTCTTGTGGCACCTTTTAAGAGGCTCGGTGTGAGACCGATTAGCCACCAAACCACGTGGTGAAGAGGGACACAACGGGGACTAGCGTGCCGGCAAGCACGTGAACCTCGAGATAAATCTTTGTGTCATCATTCTTATTGTGATTAATCGATCCCGGTGGTTGTGTATTATGGAATTCATCTCTTGATCATATTGATTGGTTGGCTCAATACTTCGCCCCTCGGTGATACCCTTCTAACTCTCACTTGTATTATTTTCTTAGTAACCTTGCTAGCTTGTTAGTATAGCTCTTAGCTTGTGTAGCTAGTTAGCTTTAATTGTAGCTAAGTTGTGCGGTTTAACTTGTGCGATTGAGTGCAAACTTACTAGAATTGTGAATTGGTTAGGTGGCTTGCAAACACCCCGTAGTCTAAGCAAAACTCGCATCTCGCTATTTGTTATATTGATAAACTTGTTTAGCTTGTCTTTGTAGAAATTTTTAAAAGACTATTCACCCCCCTCTAGCCATCAAGACCTTTCAGCTTACGTATCGTCGTGACTCTGTAATTTCTGTCCATAACAGCAATTAGATTAGATTTCATTTTATTTTTAATCTATTGAATGACTGAAAAATATTTTACCTTGTTCATCAGCTACACCTTCATTGTCATTAGCATTCTCGTCTCTTTGGACAGTTCCTAATAAAAGAAGCAGCAAGTTGAGATAAACTAATAATGAAAAAAACCTTGTTCTTCATGTACATTCATCTCCGAGTCACTATTGAGCTCAACAAGTGTTGGGCCTATAGAAAATTAAGAAAATTTGTAATTAGTTTAATACGAGATGTTGTTAGGAAAAACTTAAAAAGTCACCTTTTAGTAGTCGCTTAGTATATTTCCTCTTTGGTTTTTTTGGAGGCGAGTCTTGATATAATATCTTCTTGTCTCCCAACTGGTTTCACCATTAGAGTTGAATATAGGATATGCTAACGGATCATAGCATCCATAGTATGGCCTTATATAATGTGGTTGATTTTCTTTACCATAAATAACTATGCTTCGCTCAAACCTTTGTTGTGGGTCATTTCCATCAAACCATATAGCAGCAACTTGTTCCGTTGCAGGCGCATTATATCTCCTTTGGTCAACAGAAATACTTGTATTCAACGCAATAATGTAGGAATCCAAATTGGTAAGGGTGCCAAGACTCTTAAATATTTGAACATATGGATTGTCTTGCATGATGTTCAATATAGTGTGGATCACATGAGTGTCAAGGTGTGGAGACCTTTTGATCCTATGATGCATAGTCTCATTTGTGTCATAAAAGTATAGCTGAATGTGGCGTGGTCCCTGAACACCGGGCACAAGTTGATCCAACTTGTGATATATTTGGCCATGAGCTTTGAATGTATAAATACCAGTACCCTTTGCTGTTGCCAAACTACGATCAATTGAAACCCCCATACTGGTGAATGAAAAGTGTGAATTAAAGTAACGAATGTTCGTTCTAAAATACTTTGCATCCCAATCAGTCTGACTTGTGAACAATCGACGAAGCTCATCTGGCACCTCTGGTATAAATATATTAACACGTCCGTTCCGACAACAAAATGCAGGACCATTACCTTCGAACCTCTTTGCGCGACAATAAAAATAGTTTTGCACTTTCTTCAAAACATGATGTGTCTTAGGAAGATCCGAGTAAACAAAGTCATAAGGGTCAGAGCATTTAGGGGTAGATACAGGTCTACAGTTACATTCGTATTGAAAATCTGTGTTTTAAAAACATGTATCAGCTATAATGCATGTGGTATTTTTTTAATATATATGCAATAGTATATATTTGGAAACCAGCCCACCTTTATCATGGAAGACACGAGCTTCATCATCCTCATAAACATCGGCACCATCTTCATTTGGGTTTTGTCGATCCAAGTCATTCTCTGTTGGGAAATAAAGTCTAAAGTCAGCAAAAATAGTAGTTGCAATTTATGTTTTGAAATTTGCCATTGTTTGTACCCTCTATTCCATGTTCGGGGTCTTCTGGTTCCCAAAGCCCGGAGTTAAATGCTTCTTGAACACATTGATTAGTTTTTTCAACAACTTGCATTGACAACAAAAAGGTTAGTGGATTATATAATTTGTTACAAAGTGACTATAGAAACACATACACAACCACATACCTTTGCTAGATGATTGCCTAACACGGTAATCACGTTGGTATTCACGTTTTCTAGCTAGATTTTGCTCTCTGTCTTCACCAACAATTGCATGATACCATTCTTTTGCCTTTTGAATATTCTTTTGAGATTTTTTTGGATTGTCAGCAATACCAACGCCTACAACATTTATTAGTTTCAGTAAGCATCTTAAGAACATGTATCTATTAGTTTTAGTAGGCATCTTAAGAACATGTATCTACTATGTTGGCCTATGTGTGTTACTTGTATCCTTCAAACGGGCTTGACGACTACGCTGATAATTACGTTGATAATCACGTGTTTTAGTCTGAACTTCCTCCTCCTTTTGTTTTTTATGTTCATGCTGTTCAAAACCTTTTGGATCTAAATATTCAATATCTGCATCAACGTTCGATGTGTCTCTTCTCCTCTTATGATTAGAATTTTGCTCACCTATATTTAGAAGAATGCATTGATATATATATATATATATATATATATATATATATATATATATATATATATATATATATATATATATATATATATAATGGCAACACAAGAAAACCTTGCATGTTCTGTTCGGTTGTTATGAGCTGAGATGTATCAACCAAATTGCCTGCATTGACCTCTGCCTTCAAATGAGCTCTTAGTTTACGTTGATATTCACGCTGATATTCACGCCTTTTAGCAAGAAGTTTTTCCTTTTTATCATTAGACAATGCGGCATAACTCTTCCGACTGTTTTGGTTTTTGCGTTCACGTTGTTCGTGACCAGCTGAAAATGTCAAGCGAGGGACAATCAACATAAGATGAACACTATTATCTAATATTTTTAAAATTACTAAAATGCAAATTACCTTGCTGCATATTAGTATGTCCTTCCATTGGCAATTGGTTTAACGACAATTGAAAACCAGATATCTTTTAAAATATTAATTAGCACTTCTTCAATCGGCTTTTGAAGACTAATACAGACATCAACTGTTGTATGTGGACAACTGTCTGGGATGTTGCGGAGCTTGGATAGAGGAACGATCGCCACCTGTGATGTATGGAGATCAAAGTAGAAGAGCCACCTGTGATGAACTCCAACGAAGATGAAGTAGAATAACTACAACAGTGATATACTCCAACTTCAACGGAGACCAATGGAGATCAAAGTAGAATAGCTCCACCTGTGATGAAATCCAACGTGATTCAAAGCACAACAACTACAGTTGTGATCGGAGATTAAAGTAGAGCTTCTGAGGACGTGTAGTAGATTGTTTTTTTTAATTATAAACATGGATGGCTGAAGGGAGAAACACCAAAGTAAAGAGGAGAGGACACCGGGAGTCCGATGATCGTACGTACACCAAAAATCAACATACGTGTGTGCATATGACACTAATTAATTGATATTGTTCGTAACGTATAGGTGGATGGCTGAAGGGAGAAACACGAAAGCAAAGAGGAGAGGACACCGGGAGTCCGATGATCATACGTACACCAAAAATGAACATACGTGTGTGCATATGACACTAATTAATTGATATTGTTCGTAACGTATAGGTGGGTTGGGTATTCTTTTTGGTGTGAAAAAAATAGCGATATGAGGAAACACAACATAAACACGCGTAAAGAATTACTTCCTCCGTCCCAAATTATAAGACGTTTGACTTTTTTTGACCCCAAGTTTGACCATTCGTCTTATTCAAAAAATTTGAGCAAATATAAGTAAATTTAAGTCATTCTTAAAGAACTATTATTAATAAAGCAAGCCACAACAAAATAAGTGATGTTTTGCAAAATTTATTGAATAAGACGAGTGGTCAAACTTGGTGTCAAAAAAGTCAAATGTCTTATAATTTGGGATGGAGGGAGTAAAAGTTTTCCGGTCGGGTCCGTTTGTCAGGTTAGGACGGGAGATTAGATGTGTTTGATCTATGATCTAAGGGCTAAAACATGGGATGGGTAGGATTTGTCGAGTAATAGGTATTTTTCAATTCCTTCGCTCGTTTATAGTATAGATAAATCTATCTGGAGCCATAAATATTACTATCATTTTTAATTGCCTACTCATTTACTCAAGGATTCAAAAAAATCTAAAAAAAGATGCAATTTTAGGATTCATTTTTTTCTTGATTTTGACCCATAAAAAAGTAGGCTTACCTACTTTTCAAATTTTAAAGTGCAGCCATTACATGCTGTGATATTTTTTAGAGGCACATGCGTCATTTTTCTATAAGACTAATGTGTTTGAAAGTGAATCCTAAAATCACATCTAATCCCTCTGTTCAAAAAAGAATTAACTTTTCTAGCACAATGCATAGTTAAAATATGTTAGGTTTGATTAAATATCATTAAATTTGTCATTAGCTATCTTTTCATAGTATACCTATTTGGTATCATAGACGTTGTTATTTTTACCTATATACTCCCTCTGTTCCAAAAAGAATGGAAGTCTCGCATTTCTCATGAGTAAAACGATCTTAAGTTTGACGAGGCTTGTATAAGATATTATCTATATTTTGATTTTCAATTAGGTTTATTATGAAAATATACTTGATGATTAATCTAGTGGTATTTATTGTACATCATAAATATTGATACCTTCTTATATATATCTGGTCAAAATTTATTTTTTTATCCTTTGCAGAGCGAGGTTTTCATTCATTTTGGGACGAAGGGAGAATTTGGTTAAACTTTAGATACTTCAACAAAAATAGACCAAGAATTGCATCCTTCATTTAGAAGATGGTTTTTGGAACAAATGGTTTACAAATATAATATAGTTTGACAAAATTATTTCTATATGGTCCGTTTGAATCCGGTTGCGATTTTAAAGTGGCTAAAAATCATAACTTAATCCCAATAGTGAGGCTTCTATGATATTCTTCTATGTGTTCCAACAATCCAAAGCAATAATCCATTATCCCTGTTCTGTGGGCTTCTTGGGGATTCTAGGATGGGAAAAGACAATTTAGCTCTTTGCAATATTCCTTCAACATTATCCACAGAACCATTTGAAAGGGTATTTTAGACTTTTATGGTGTACAATCTAAAATCACACTACCTGCTATCTGGATTCCTATGATCCATATAGGATCATGTTTATTTTAGATAGGTACTCCCTTGGTCTCAAATTGTAAGTCGTTAAAGCTTTTATAGGTTCGTAACTTTTGCTATGTACGTAGAAAGAACTAACATATATCTAGTTGTGTAGAAAGAATTACTTCCTTCGTCTCGTAAAAAAATCATTCTCACTTCTCGAGAAATCAAACATTTTTAACGTCAATCAAATATATATAATATCAATATTTATGATGTATAATTACTATCATTAGATAAATCATTGAATACATTTTTATAATAAACTTTTTTGAAGATACAAATTATGTTAATATTTTCTACAAATATAGTTGGACTTAACCGGTGATATATCTAGAAAAGCGACTTACAGGGCCTGTCTGGAACACATGAATATAAAACAAATGAATGTGAAAAATGCAGGAATATAACATAGCAAAACATAGAAAACTATAGGATTTCAAAACATAGGAATAGAATCTTTGGGGTGTTTGGATTGTAGGAAAACAAGAATGTCACATATACCCAAGAAGCAAAGTTCCATTCTTCAGAATTTGAGAAAACATTGCAGGAATTTTTCCTTTAGGTTTCTTTAAATACTTTTTTTTTCTTTGTTTTGTAAAGCAAGGCTAGCCTTTCATCTCGAAAGGAATACTGATTTCCTTTGATTCAAACAATAACTTCAGAAAGCTTTCCTAAAGAATCTATTCCTTTGTTTGTTCTTCGGAAGTCCTCAATTCTAAATAGGCCTTTATTTTGGAACGGAGGAAATACTCCCTCCGGTCTATTTTATCTAGCACAAGTTAGAATGACATGGTCTCCTAGATTACACTTTGATCATTCATTTGCTTTATATTATATTATTTATGTTTATAAACTTATTATCATTTGATAGTATAATTTCTTACAAATCTAATCATATAAAGTTCGTATTGTAATAGTTAAAAATTATTAGTCTAATTATTAATCAAAGTTTTTAAAGTTTGAATCTGGATATACGTGTGTGTGCAAGATAAAATGGATCGGAGGGAGTAGTAATCAATTTTGAAGACCCAGGTTAGGTAGTCAACCTTAGGCTTAAATCGAAGGCACGTTGGAGCAGTAGGAACTGGTGGTGCATTCGTGCGGCAGTCGTGAAGACCGTTTGTTTTGCCTATTTGGCGCGAGAAGCGAGGGGTGGAGACCGCCGGACCCGACCGGCCGGAATTCCTCCGTCCCTGGCTCCCTGCTTGCGCCGTGGCTGTGCCGTCGTGTTCCGGGGCCTGCCAGGAGTAGGAGGAGTAGGCCTGCTACACCTTATAGGACTGGATTGGCTTTGCCCTTTTTTTTTTAATCACAGATTGGCTTTGCCTACTCGCACTCTCTTGTGTTGTGTTGTTTGTGTAGGGCAGGGCCGTGCGCAAGCGCAAGTAGGAAGAGTACGGAGTAGTAGGAGACTAGTAGGAGTACACCGCCGTTAATTAACAGAAAAACAGCTCCGAAACATTTTTCCACGGATCAGCTCAGGAGTCCAGACCTGTTGATCCCCAGCTAAAGGGTATTTCCTCCATCCTAAAAAGCATTTAATACTAAAAAACAGTATTATATTAAAGTTTGTTAAAATTAGCTAAATTTGTAAAAGTTATTAATATTTATCCCTACTATGTAAGCTGATATCGTTAGATTCGTCACGAAATATATTTTTATAGTATATATATTTTTGAAATCTTACATGTTAATACTATTTTGACCAGACTTAGAATTACATTCGTTTCAAGACAGAAATAGTAGTTAGGCCAGTCTCAGTGGGAGTTTCAATAGAATTTCATTTGCATTTAATAGCCTGTCACATATGTATTTTTGATGACATGACAATGCTTTAATGAAGAGAGAGAGTGTGAGTTTCATGGGGATGAAATTCTCTTGGCACGATTACCAATTCTATATGAGTCATAGAATTGAATGCCTATAAAACCATGGAATGAAACTTTACATTGACGGTGGGTGTTTTATCCTAGTTTTATTTCATTTTAGATGACATGGCAGTCTTGAAAACAGCGTAGTGCAACTCTTTGTTGAGACTGGCCTTATAATCTATCCAGCTAGGAGGATTAAACGGGTGAGTAACTCTTAACTAAATCTCTAGTTGTTGGTCGTTAAACCCAGCCAACACAGCCAAGTGCTACTTTAGTGCCCATTTGGTAGAGATTTAGATTCTCACAAAAAAACTATTTCGAATCCAGATTCTCCACGATGAATCAAAATCATCTCATGAATTTGCTTAGCTATGTAGGCTAGATTTTTATTTCAAAAATTATTTTTATAAAAAAATTCATATCAATGAAAATACTTTTTGCAGACGAATCCACTCCTAGGCCATTTCACATGCATAGGTGAGAAAAAGAGAATCATTTCAACTGTTTCTAGACAGAAACAAATTTTTCTGTGTTTGGAAGAGGTTCTGCCATTTCTAGATAGAATTTGAAATGGTTCAACCTTCCAAATGGCCTCGTAGAATGTTGATTTTTTTATGTTTGGAAGTAACACAAGTTAGAGGTGAAACTAAAGTTAGCACCTTCCCTATCTTGAGTTCTAGCTCCGCCTATGTCACACTCATTTTCAAGGAACAAATGGAATGTATAATCTTATGTGCGCCCAGAGATCAATCACACATAAGATGACAAATATAAATAGTATCATCACAAATGTTTATTACATAACGAATAATATCACAGAGTCTTCACGTAATTAAGCAGAAACATAAGATAATTCTTGTGGTAGCTAGCTCCATAGCACAGGCACGTCAACTGGTTGACCACAAGTCTAGTAATCTTCAGGAAGAATAGTAGTAATCACTATTTGCACATTCGGAGTCCATCCTGAGGTGTGGGGAATACAAGGGTGAACAAAAGTACTCAACAAGTGTAACATGAGGTTCATGAAGCTCAAATAGGGTAGACACTGGTTTAACTGCATGTAGCTTTTAGTTGGTCATATTTTAAGCAATTGAGTAGCAACAAATAGGTGATGTTCCCATAATAAACACATGATCATGTAAAGAGAATAATGAATAGCAAGAACAAGTAAATTAATAGTGATCTCTATTCCATAAGGGTTCAAGGCCGCTCGTGTCCGTGAGCACGGCTGATATACCAGTTTTACACTCTGCAGAGGTTGTACACTTTCACTATGAGTCGTGATCTCCAAAAGTCCGAGGTCATGACTCCCTATTGGACAGTAAGTTTCACTATGAAGTCTTTCCAAGGTTCGTCTAACAATTAGGGCTGCTAGGTTTTGTGCCCTGTAAATGTAGAGCTCCCCTTCCGTATGGCACAATGACACGCAGCCTATACACATAAAGACATAAGCCGCACTACAACCAACCCGGAACACACCCCTCTTGTGTCATAAGGTAACCACTAACAAGCTAAAAAGGTCCTCTTATATGACTAAAGCCAGAGCCATGTAGCCCTCATAGCTAACTGTAAGTCTCGGATGTTCGCTTACAGATAAGTCCTTACGGAGAGGAATCTAGAGTAAACTCTAGCCCTCTTGTTCCCTGTTGCTAAAAATCATCTTTTGGTGTTATTACATATATCATTAGTCAATTACAAGATCATTGTTTATGTGAGCACTAGCAAACTACCCAATGCTATAACCATAGGATTCAAGAACAAGATCAATACTAAGACATCCTTAACAAGGAGACACATGCATAATGAATTAAGTGAATTAAAGTGAATAGGTAACAAGGATAATCCCATACTATACTTGCCTTGATCTAGCTAATCCTGTTGATCTGGTTTGTAATAGTACTCTTGATCACCAACGAACTGCTCACCGTCTATTCTCGATTAACACACCAACAACAATCATCCAAGAGCAATCATGCAAAGCAAACAAAGCTTATAATTAGAACAGTACACCAACAGTAGTAAAATAAGATGAAAAGTTGTAAATGAATCTACATCTCACTAGGATCACACAGACGCGAATTGCACGTAAATCAGAGCTAAAACGGAAAAGTTATGATTTAAAACAAGATTTACTTTATTAAAGTAATGGATTAAATCTAATCTCAAAATTTAAAAGTTGAGAACCTACTAAATAGTAGCATTAACATGTAGATTATAAAAATTACAAACCTAACGCAACTTGAACGGGTCAAATCGGAGTTTAAAACGGAGATTTTATAAGCCAATAAGATTGAAATAAATCCTTTAAATATTAAAAACGTATTTTCAATTAAACCGACCGAATTTACGTTTTCAAAAGAATAAAGCGTAATCTGGCTTTACGCTTATGGACTGCGGGTTCGATTCGATAGAAACGGGGCTTCTTTAGCAAAAGTGGCAGCCGAACGGTATGGTTCAATCTGAGCCATCGGATCTAGAATAGACGGCTAAGATTAGAAGACGGGGAGTAAGAGAGGGGAATCCGGTCGGCACAGTAGCCCAACGGCGGCGATATTGCCGGCGGCGAGCAATTGCTCACCGAAGTTGAGCAATCCAGCGCTACAAACACGTTATCGGATGAACCGAGAGCACAGGGAGACAGAGAAGATACCCGCGAACTCACCAAGGGCGAAAACAGGGTCGAGGATGGCTGGCAACGTCGGCGGACTCCAATGGCGGTGGTGAGCTCCTGTACATGGCGGTGATGCTCAATTAGCTAACCAAATCGAAAAAGAAGGAGAAGAAGGGGCTCGGCGACTTCGGAGTAGCTTCACGAAATCCGTTGAAGGCTTACGGTGGCAGTCGAGTCGACGAACTCGTCAAACCAATCTTGAATGGCGGCAGCTGCTTGAGTTGCGGTGGCTAGAGCTCGAATCAAGAGGGCGGTGGCTTCGGTTAGGGTTGGGGACAAGGCGGCAGAGTACGCAGGCTATTTATGAGGAGGCTAGGCGTGAGGATCAAGCCAAGAAGAGGTCGGAGCGGAGGCGGACTCCTCCGGCGTGTGTTCGGCTCGGTTACGAGCGGGAGGAAGAAGACGACCAATGCGACAAGCGGGCCTGAGGTGGCAGCGAGACACGAGAGAAACAAGGGCGAGGCGGCTTCGGTCCGGTTGGGCCGGCCCGTTACGCGGCTCACGGCGTGAGAGGAGCAGCTGGGCTTGTTGGGCGGCCAGTGAGGAAGCCGAGCGGCCAGCGGCTTGAGGAGCGGGCCAAACGCAGAGGAGGGCAGCAGCAGGCCTTCGGGGCCAAAAGCTGAGAAGGAGAAGATTTCTATTTCCTTTCATTTTTATAATATTTCTAAATGCATTTTCAAATAGTTTTTGAAATCATTTTTGAAATAAAAACCAATCAACACAATTTAAAAGTATGCGGCATGTATGCACAAGCATGTATCTAACCTTATAGTTCATTTTATTTATTA
>CM036178.1:88941437-89008122 GCA_020631735.1 Saccharum officinarum | reverse complement strand
TAGCAGCAGGCCTTCGGGCCAAAAGCTGAGAAGGGAGAAGAATTTCTATTTCCTTTTCCTTTTCTAATATTTCAAATGCATTTTCAAATAGTTTTTGAAATCATTTTCTTTGAAATAAAAACCAATCAACACAATTAAAAGTATGCAGCGGCATGTATGCATAAGCATATATCTAACCTTATAGTTGATTTTATTTATTAAAAATTATTACTTCCCTAGGTTAAAATGCTCACACAATTGCATAAATAAATCCAATTCTCCTATTTCAAATTAATGCAAATTTTAGGGTGTTACAGCCTAGGTTAAAAAAACACCTATCTTCTATGCCTCGACCTTCTCTCCACCTTCTCCTCTCTCTCCCTCCCTCTCTCTCTTCCTCACACACACAGAGTTCAACCACAAGCCCCGTTGCAACCTAGTACACCTTATATGGTCACGTTGTCGTGCCATCATGCCTCCTTCCACTATGGAAGAAAGGCGTGATCGCGAGCTCATGTCGTCCGAGGGAGGATGTAGCCATGAGATTGGTCATTTTTGTTGGAGCCGCACTATCCATGTATATGAGCGAGGACAGCTTTGACCTACAAGAAATCCGTATCGTAATTTTTAAGGTAAGGGTGTGTTCTGGACATGAAGAGAATATTCTCCTTGGAGCATGCCTATTAAGGCCTCGTTTGGATCGGAGAAATCCAAAGAAATTTTAAAGGAATGGATTCCTTCGAAAAGGTTTCAAAGGTCGCTGTTTGGAATGCAGGAAAGACGCGTCCTGTTCCAGAGGAAAAGGTTCCTATGCTGTACAAATCGTAGGAAAAAAAAGAATCCACTCGAACTCAAGGGAAATCTCATCGCTTGCCGATCGCTCGCTCATCACGGCCGGTCCCACAGTCGACAGTCGCGACTCGCCGTGCATCGCGCGTCCTTGATTTCGGTGTAGTTGCCGCCCACGCTGACACCGATGCTCGCCGCGGCTGCTCGTACTCGCGCTCGGTCGCCTGCACCACCCGGCCTCCCAAGCTCACACCGGCCATGCCGCTCGCACGCCCCCGCCATGCATGCCGCCGTCGTCAGGAAGAGAGAGACTCGTCAACGGCCGGCAAGATAAGAACCACCAGGAGCTCGAAACGGTAAAAACGTATGTGGAGAGAGAACGGTTCAGCCGGCCAGAGAGAGTACTACTACTCTGCGTATAGATGAATTAAAAAGTAATATACCAAATGACTAGTTAAAGCATCTAAATATTGTGTTAGGTAATCGGTGCTTATGGACACACATGACGATCAAGCCTATTCCTGCAACCCAAACACCTCAAAGTATTTATTCCTGTATTTTGGAATCCTGTAGTTTTTCACTTTGCGCTCTACCCTGTTCCTACGTTTTTTTTTCTTTCCTCTATTTTGCATTCCTGTATTCCAAACAGACCCTAACAAGGCTCATTGCTGGTTGTATGCGCAACCCCTTGTTAATAGCCCCATGTAGTTGTTGCTCATATAAAACATGCTTCTTCATTAATACGTAACCCACTTTTAACTTCTCCTGAAGTTTCTAAGAGCTTGTATATCAACCGGATATAAACTTAAGCTCTCTTTTCTTCTCCCTGTTTATTTATCTTCCACCTTAGCATAAAGTTTATTTATAGAACCTTAGGTTGTGTTTGGATAATAGGATTTTCAAATGAATTAGGGTTCCTATATATAGTTTTGACTCCTGTAGCACATGTACGTTTTGGAGGAAAAAAAATGTACTGCAATCTCCTAGTTTCATTTTCCTTTGCGAAGTCCAAGTGAAATCTCATGCGTCAGTAATTCGGCTGCAAGGTCATCAGGTGCCTGGTGCCGTGGATGTCCAACCTATAGTATATCTACGAGGAATATTCTTGTGTCTCAAACACTCACTCTTATAAAACTGTCTATGTTTTTCTATTCATATGTTTTGCTATCGTATTCCTATTTGCTTCGTGTATTTTCTTTTTGTTATTATGTTTTTGGTTCCACTGTTTCGAACATGTCCTCATTACACATACGCTTGCTCTCAAGGATCGTCTCTTCCTGCTAACACCGATAACCCCTTAACCAAACACATGGTAAGCTACTCTTAAGCATCTCCGGTGGTGAATTATAGCTAGCTCTAAGCATGTTATTTCATATTTAACAAAAAAATAGATAGAAGAATTATCTCTTGATAAGAAACTTATCCCATATGCAGACTCTAAGATCGCGAGAGATTTGTTATATGAATATATTTATATTATAAGTTACAGTATGTACTAACAGTTAATTAGCGAAGTTGTTAACTAATCCATGCTGTTACGTGTGCCCTTGGTCCCTTCCACTTTGCCGTGAACCATCCAAAGGTTCAAACAGGGCCTGAAGAATCCTCGTGTAGCCACCGCGAGTCCACGAGCGGCGACACCCCCGTAGCGCACGCCGAGCCCGTCTCGCTGCACGCGCACGCGGGGAGCTTCTTTTTTTTGTTTCGTCGTGGGGCTCGATCGAGCCCCAGCCGGCTGGTCGTGGTCCGTGTCCGTCGGCGTCAGTCGGTTTTGCTTGGTGATGGCGGGTCGGCAGCACAGACAGAGGTTGCTTTTCGGCGTGCGGACGCGGACGGATGGACGGACGACGAGGGGCCTGTTTTCCCAGGCGAGCCTGGCTCGCATCAACCTGGCCAGGCCCCCTCTGCCCAGGCTGAGCGCATGCAGGGGGTTGTTTGGTTGGTCGGCTCCTAGCAGCCTGGCCAACCTAGGATGGTGTTTGGTTGGCTTCCCATGCATCAGATTCAAAATATGGGGATGCAGGCACCATGTTTGGTTGCCTACATACAACATGGTGGACTCACCACTTCTCTTGAGTGGTGTGCTTACCACCACCCTAACAAAGGTTTCTACACATGTGCAACAAGCATCCAGCCAAACTAAATTAGATTACAGCAACTTTGAGATTAAAAACCTATCACCACCACAACAACTACAGTTATGACTACTTTAACTAAATTGTGAAACAAATGAGAATCATGAACTTCAATATCTTCGAGCGTAGGTGGATCAACTGGTTGTAGGAGAGGTGGATGAACTTCAACATCTTGATTGAAAGCTTGCATAGCTTCACCCTCTGTGTTGTACTTCCTGTAGCAATTCCTAGGGTACCCATGCACCTGAGAATGTGCAAGTGCCCAACTGGAGTACACACCAAGAGTCCTCCCACGATGAACAACATACCATGCCATCCCTACACAGGCTAAGGACATGTGCTCAGAGTAATAACAATAATCATCACAGGCTAAGGGCAATGTGCTCAGATATAAGAACAAGAAACATCATTGACAATAAGGGCATGTGCTCAGAAATAACAAGCAACATCATTGGCAATAAGACCATGTGCTCAGATATAAGAAAAACAAACATCACAGACAATAAGGCATGTGCTCAGAATGGCAGGCATTGGCTGTTGCCCATATCAAGTTCTCAACCACAAAGTTCACATCATTGGCAAGAGACACATGCTCAGATTGATCTAGGAAGTTAGTGCAGGGTTATCTAACACACTAACTATATGTTAGTGTTACTATGTAAAGAATGCAGGATCACATCAACTGCACAAAAGAGAAGGTCAACCCACTACACATCCACCATCTGTAGTCAGGTATGCACAAAAGAGGCCACCACTGCACACAGGCAAGCACTGCATCATAAGTCAGCCATGACAATGCAGGCACTACTCAAAAGGATCAACCCCAAGCTATCAAGACCCTCATATGTAGTAATGTTTGGCCAAGTGGGTCCTCAGCCAGAGCACACGGTGGGAGTTAGACCACTGCACAAATGAGGTGCCCAATGCCTTGTTGCCCAGAAGGTGGCCATAAGCACACATGAGGGCCTCCTCAGTGAATCCTGGGATGAACATGATAGCTCCATATAGCTTAGGGTGGCAGTCCTCAACCTTGGTCTCCCTAATAGCAGATGCAACCTCCTTGACTGCCTTAGACATGCCACTAAGCACAATCACATCCTCTTCTCCCAGCATGGATCTCTTCCTCTTGCTACCAACCTGAACATCAGCCTTGGTGGTGTCACAGGTACCAGTCTTGCCACTGTAGGGGATCTCTATTGCCTCAGTCTTCATAGAGCTCTCAGCTCCATCAGAAGGGCTACCAAGTGCTTCATTGCTGCCCATAGCCCACTTCCCTGTTGCCTGACCATCGCCATATATCACCATCATCTCCTTGTAGTGATGGATGGGCTTGTTGAGCAGAGGTGCATCATTGGGGTGGTCCTGAAACAAGAACTGCAACAGGTTAGTCATCATTGAAGAAAACATAAATGTAAAGATGAAGTACAATGAAATGCAAAGATGAAGTACACACCTTGGTATGACCATTGTAGTGCTCCTCCTCAAGAACTATCATGCAGTTATCTTCATCCCATTGAGCTCCACTGAGGTCCCTCAGCTTGGACAGTTTCACCCACCTCTGCCTCCACTTTCTCAGGTGGTTGTACACCTGGGTACCACTAACTGCCTGACCACAAAACTCTTGCAGGGCCTTTGCAACCTTGTTCAGGTGCACTTCCTTGAAGTCCTTATCAGTCCTAACTCTAGTGGAGATCAGTGGCACATCTGCCTTAGCACAAAGGCTGACATGGGCTCAGTCCACCTAAGAGAGGACCTCTGCACCTGTGAAGCTGGGATGAAACCAGCCACATCATCCCCAGCACCCACACCCTCAACACCCATAGCACCCATACCATCCACTCCAGGAAACACAAGCTCATCAGGGATCATCTTTTCCTCAGACATAGCCTAATTATGCCACATGCCCATCAGTTTTCATCATTGCACATGGCCTAGAGCCTCAGTTTAGTATAACAATAAATAAATCATCATTGCACATGCCCTAGAGCCTCAGACTAAGTGTAGTATCATATAAAACAAATCATCATTACACATGCCCTACAACCTCAGTTTAGTATAACAGTAACCAATCATCATTGCTATTGCCCATAATCTCAAAATAAGTGCAGCATCATATATAAAAAATCATCATTGCTATTGCCCATAATCTCAGAATAAGTGCAGCAGCATATATAAAAAATCATCATTGCACATGCCCACAATATCAGATTTAGAAGTACCAAATAAAATAGAACCAACATTGGTACTGCATAAATTCATTACAGACCATAGCAGTTGCTCAGAACCACAAATAAACATTGTCCAGGTGCACAATTAAATGAAGTACAAACCACTGAATCACATAAAGAACTGAACTAGATTCTAGAAAGACCCCTATTAGCCCACATGTGGTTAGCCCATTCGTCCCTCTTCAGTACTCATGCTGCATTGTCCTCCATATTAGGTGGGGCCTGATGATTGGGTTCATTTGGGATCCAGGAAAACTCTTCAGGAACTACCTCACCAACCCCAAAACTAAGGATCCAGTTGTGTAATATACAACATGCAAGCACTAACTTGATTTTTGTCTTCAATGGATGGAATGGCTTGTTGGTGTCAGTGATGCGAAAGCGATTCTTCAAACACATAAATGTCCTTTCTACAGACACTCTCAAACTAGAGTGCCTCAAATTAAACAACTCTTTTGGGGTGGTTGGGTAGTTCCTATTGCCATATTCTTTTAGATGGTACTTAGTGCCTCGATAAGGAGGAAGAAAGCCAGGCTGACAAGCATATCCAACATCAACTAAGAAGAACTTGCCTAAAACAAACGTGGAGTTCAATTAGTTTCATCATGGTGAACTTACATGAATTGGCTATCTGTATATTAGTTTCATCATGGTGAACTTACATGAATTGACTATGTGTATATTTGTTTTAGTTACCTGATGGAACCCTTAACCCATCAGATCTCTGCAATGCATCAGCAAGAATGGTGGCATCATGTGCTGACCCCTCCCACCCAGCCAAGACATAAACAAACTTGAGGTCAAAGCTAACTGCAGCTAGTACATTCTGTGTGGGGGCATTCTTTTTACCCCTAAATGCAGCTTGCATCTTCAATGGAACTTTAGCAAAAAAACATGAGTCCCATCAATGGCCCCAACACATTCCTACATGGAATCCAAAATTTGATAGTAAATTCACCAATACCTAATGTAACAGCAGCCTAATCACAAAATAACAGTCTATTTACCTTCCAATAAGGATACCATCTATGACAGTTGCTAATCTTAACTGGTGTCTCATTGCTTGGTGGCCTAATCATCTCTTGCCTAAGTTCTCCAATAGCATACAACACATCCTTGAAATGGCGGTGGACAGTCTCTATGGACCTTCTCCAGTTGTTCTTTACAACTCTAAATCGTTGGTTATGACCAACAATGTGGAGAAACATGGCTACTTGCTCTTCAACACAAGAGTTAATGTTGTCTGCAAGCAATTTTCTATCCCTAAGCAAGTTACACAAACTAAAAAATGGCTTCCTTCTCATGCGAAGCATGTTCACACACTCTATGTCATTATAGTTGTACATCAAGTTAAGGTTCCTTTGCCGCTCCTCATCCCTAATGCTCATTGGCCCATAACTGATCTGAGGCCTCTGAGACTGAAGCACTCTAAGTCTAGCAGACAGCAAGGCATACATGGCAGTGATGAGAGCACCAACATGAGCAATAAGCATTCTTCTCTTTTGTAAGAAGTCCATCTAGAAATTGAATGGATTTTAATGATAATTCAGTTAATTTTACCAGGAATGGACACTAGCTAATAATACAACAGTCATCACCACAGTCTAGGATAAAACTCAGTAAATAAGAAACCATCATCACAGACTAAGAGCAATAACTCAGTAAATAACAAACCATTATCACAGAATATGGGCAATAGCTCAGAAAATAAAGCATCATCATCATCACAGACTATGGCAATAGCTCAGAACGTTAAACAGCATCATCACAGACTATAGGGCAATAGCTCAGAAAATAGAAAAGCATCATCACAGACTATGGGCAATAGCTCAGAAAATTAAAAAGCATCATCACAGACATGGCCAACAGCTCAGAAAATATGGCAACTTATTATACTTGCTCATCATATCAGAAAGGAGGACATGCATCACATAGCAAGACCGCATGACTGGCTATGGCACGAAACAGATTAAGGGAGAGGTGAGGGGGGGGAGTAGATATACGAAATACCCATGTCAACAAGCAGGAGCACCAGCAAAAGCCCAACAACAGGTGAGGGAGGTCAGATCTGCAAGCAAGCATGAAAGGCAGAGGGGATTAGCATACACAACCTATGATTTTGTACTGCAAAAAATAAAGAAAAATAAATTGAGACCAAAGAACACGGATACATACCACAAGAATAGCCAAGAACACGGATATGGTGTCCCTGCATCAAGATCAAGAAGAAAACGTGACCTAGGGTTTCAGATTCCGAGAGAAAAGATGGAGAAAGATCAGGGAAAACTCACCTGATTCAAAGAGGCGTCAGATCTACGGCACTTGCAACAAATCGAGAGAGAGAGAGAGAGAGACATTAACATAGCAAGAATCGACGAAGAAGCGGCCGGACTTGAGGAAGAACAGGAAGAGTACCCACCGGCGGCGCAGAGGGGGAGCGACAGGAAGAAGAAGAGAGGGAGGAGGCGGGAGTGCATATATATAGGCTGTGAATGGCGGGAACGGGGGAGGTAACCCTAGGAGCTTCCCACCATCTCCCCGCGCACGGAATCGCCAGGCGCGCGCGCTCGCGGGAGCACGGAGCGAGCCAGGCTGAGGAGGAACGGCCGAATCGGTCGTTCTTTCGGAGCCAGGCTGAGGTACGGCTTTTGCACGCGCGGAGCCTGGCTGGGGGGAGAGGGACAGGCTACCAAACACGCGTGGCTTGCATCCCACTGGCCAGGTTTGCCCTTATGCGGGCAACCAAACAGCCCCGAGACGACCACAGACACCCCATGCTGCTGTGGCGTGGCGGCGTGCGCGGCGCGGAGCCCCCCTGGCTAGTGATGAAAACGGACAGAAACGGACGGAAAATGCAGGTTCGAAAACGGAATCGAAATATGCGGACATACGGAAACGGACAAATACAAAAGGAGAGCCAGAAAATTAAACTAAGATCACAAAATCTAATATTATCAAAGTATACATATATAAAGTCATGTAATAATATATACAAAGTTTAATATTCATTTACATGGTACGTGAACATAACATGCATATTTGGTGATTCGCAGTTATATTAACATAACATAAGGACATGTAATTGTTGAACATAGATTGAAAACGGAATAATAACGGGATAAATACAGGTCTATTCCGTATTAAAACGGGATTACTCGGAAACGAACGAAAAACACTATTTTCTACTTCCGCAAATACGAAAATAGGATCTCGCAAATACGAAAACGGACAAAAAAAAGAAAAGAAAACGGAACGGAAACGGCACGGGAAAAATTTCGTCCGTTTTCATCCCTATCCCTACCCCTGGCACTGGGACGGGAACACAGCTACGTACTACACAACCGCGCGCTTTCGTCGATCCGGAGCCGCAACCAAGGCCACAACAAAACAACACCCTTCCGCCCGGCGTGCGTGCGTGGGTTGGCTGGCTGATGGCCCCGCCCCCGCGGACGCCGGGGTCTGGCCGTCTGGATCGGATGGTCCTGGTGTGGTCCCGGGCAAGCAACCGCCCATTTCATCGTCCTCGTCCTCGTCGCTTGCATGCCATGCATACGACACGCACTGTGGAGAAAATCTTTTGCGTGCTCCCTCCGCGACGCCATGGCCGTGGCCGGCCGCAAAAGCCCGCCCTCTCCGCCAGTCGTCTGCTCGCCTCCGTTTGCCGACGTGCCTGCCCTGTCACTCGCGCAATGGACGGCGCCGCACGCAGAGGCGGCAGGGGCAGGCGTCGGCGCCACGGGTACTGACACCACACGGCCTCTACTTCTTCTTCTTCTTCTTCTTTTTTAATATATAACAACCTCTAGTACGACTTGTCGACTATTGTAGGAGTAGTACCACCATGGCTGGCTGCCAAAGAAGAAAGAAAGAAGGCAGGCAGCTCGCCGTGCATTGCCAAACGCCAATCGCATCGCATGCAGATGGATAGGAGAGGAGAGGAGACGAGACCGACCATGTCCATGTGGGCCTCGCTTTTGCGCCTTTTGCCTACCTGCCTTGGCCGTCACCTGATGACCTCTGCTCTGCCAGGCTGCCACGACGCTCCCGGCCTTGTCCTCTCGTCTCGTCCCCTGCCTGCTGATGGCGACGGCTTCGTCATCCATTCATTCCCTCAAAAGGGTTGGTTGGGCCGGGCCGGCCCAGGAGAGAAGCTCTTCCCATCGATCGCTTCGTTGGTGGGAGTGGAAGCTCTCCCGGCCCATCCGCCGTTGTTCTGGGCATCGTGGTCCTTGGAGATTTGAACGGGCAGTTGGTTCTTCTTCTTCTCCTCCTTCGTTCACGGGACGGGAGGAGCAGCAGCACCTCCAAACGTTGCTGCTGCGTGCTGCCCGCACCATGCGCATGCGGCCTGCTGCTGCCGTCCATGTCCATTGCTTGGCAATTGGCATGGGCGATGGGCGATGGGTCGGTCGCACGAAAGGCGCACAGGCATGCAGCCACACGGCCACACACGCCGGCGACGGCCTTCCCTCCAACTGCCTGTGCCTAGCCGTCGTAGTCGTAGGGAGGGCCCTCTCGTGCACACCTCCAAACGTAACGTACCATCCCCTCCCCTCCCCTCTTGTGCACATTAGCCTTTTTTAGGTGTTTTATTTTTTTGTTTACACCAAAATTATGGGCGTGCTTGGTTACTCGCCTTCACTAGCCACGTCTAAACTTCACGAGAGATGTGCTAGGATTGATTTGGTTCCTAAGATATTGCATATTTTATACTAGCAACTTATAAAATTCTCGTTATACTAACTCTTACCAGTGTTTGTGGCAGACCTTTTCATGCTTGGCCAGTCAACGTGACATTGGATTTTATCATATTATAAAAAAAAAATACATGTTTGCTAATAGGACGTGATGACCTCATCCTTTCCCTACAAATAAAAGGCTGTTAACAAATGCACATTTGAATATCATAGGAAATTTACAGTCTTATAAGATATGGCGTGATTTTCTCTATCTCTAAGATACACCATTTATTATAGTAGCTTTAAAACTTTCCTGTCGAATCTTAGCTTTGCTATCTACATTTAGTTAGCATTGGAGTCATATTGCTAAAATGGCAGGTCTCGCTTTCTCCTACCTTTCTTGCTATCAACGAAGCAATACCGATGGTGAATTGGTAATTGAAGCGTTAAAAGTCGGAATCATATGTATAATAAAGAGCCACCTAATAACACCTTTACAATATATAGAGGGAGAGAGAATGAGGGTGTTTGACTTTGATTTGAGATTCCGAGGAACCATTCCATTCTAAACCAGGGTACACATCTTGTTCTCATTCCTTAAATTGTGTGCAATGAGTCTATTCCTTGTATCGGTACCGATTATTAACTTACGGAGAATGTGGTGCTGGTGTATCAACCCATTTCATTCTACAAAACCAGACAAAAAAAGATGGAGTAATTAGATGATGGGCTACTTCATTCCCGAAACCAAGCATCTTAATAGTAGCTTTTTGTTTACAGTACATGCACACATAACCTCTCCTACCGCAACTAGTTCCTCCTTTCATAGGGCCTCGGTGTTTTTCTCTTCCTTCCCTCTCTAACAATAGGCATATTACTACTCCTTAGATTTTCTTACGATTGTTGATGTATGGACATTGAGAGCACCACATACATAAAAAGATGACCATTAATTGTTCGCTACTTCTACTTGCCTCTAGACTCATTTTGCTCAAAAGGAATCATCACCTTGTACCCAAATTGTGATCTTATTAGGTACACTTTCTCCCTCTATCAGCCCAACATTGCAAAGAAAGAAAGAAAAGGAACAAGAAGTTGAGAAAAAGAACAAACACTTTGACCTTATGAGCTACTTAAGTTCATTCTAGGTCCAATTTTTTTTATCTGATCCAAACTTCATGAAAAGTTGAAGTACCGAGATAATCACTTTGAAAGTTTATGGACCCAAATGAAAGTTCGAAAAAGTTTAGATATACCCATCGCGCATTTCGCTCTTTCCCCTAGCTATAACCCGGTCAAAGTTAGACAAGTTCGACTTAAGGGAAAACTAAAATGACTTACAATTTGAAACAAAGGGAGCAACACATGCATATATATATATATAGTTGTCGTCTATCGTATGTGCATGACAATCTCCCACCACAACGAAACATTACTTATTTCTTAGGGAACTTGCCTACTAGCCACCCCTTTTGTTTTTGGATTATTCCACATCGCACGAGCCCTACTTTTGCCTCTTGCTATTGAGACACACATCTGCTTTTACCATGTTGTCCCCATTGGTTACTAATTTTAATATTCCTATATAGTTTTATGGGCTTTTACAAAGACAACCAAAAACAACTGCATCCCTAAAGGGAGCCAGGACACGAAAACACTCATGCGTCGAGTCGATGGTGAAGCACAGGAATAGGTGTCTAAGTGCCGCGGGAAAAATGCCGACCTCATCGCCACTAGTGAACAGCTTGCCGTTGGTCAAGGTCTACAGTGAGCCAAGTTGGAAGGCCTCACTGAGTGGAGATTGAAGGAGGGCGTGGAAATCTATCGATGAAGAATGTCTTCGTCAAACCAAAGATGTTGTTGGAGCAGTCGACATAGGTTGAAAATCAGCTTCCAACGAACTCGAGGTGGCCTCGCAGGAGATGTTGTCTTGAGGTTGACAACGACGAGGACCTCGAGGTGACCGGCAAGTTGAGTAACTCGATGTGGCCTTGGTCGGCATTGAAGTTGACAACGAGGACGTCGGAGGAAGAGGGGGCCTTGGTCGGCATTGAAGACACCAAGGCAACGAACCATGGGGCAACATAGGGACTAAACTACACTCAACTTGCATTAAGCTACTAAGCTATCAGAGGATACAAGGGGTCTGACCCACTTCTCCATCACCGCCGTCGAGGACGCTGGAGGAAGAGGAGGAGAAGGCTAGGGAAGCCGACGATGTTAGGGCTTGCTATTTTGAAGAGCTCTCTCACAGGAAAGGGTCTGGTTCAGTTTCATTACGTGGTTTAGACTCTTTCGCCCTAAAAATAAAGGAACGGTTATTAGGCATGTTCTGATAAGACTCATAGAGAAATCATCACCTCGTACCCGCGTTGACCAAACTAGCCATGCACTCTCTCTTTGAACCCACCCAACCTGGCTTGTCGAAAAAAAAACCTGGCAAAGAAAACAAAAATAAAAAAAAGCCAAACGAAGCCGAGGAAAAGAACAAAACGCTTTTGACGATATAGGCCTTGTTTAGATCACAAATTCTCCCCCCAAATTTTACTATGCAAAAAGGAGATTTCTCATCACATCAGAATGCCGACAAATGCATGGAGTACTAAATGTAGATGAAATCAAAAACTAATTGCACAGTTTTGTTGTACTTTGCGAGACGAACATTTTGAGTCCACTTAATCAATTTTTAGATAATTTTTTGCACTAAAAAAACAAAAAGCTGCAACAGTGTTCGCAGCAGGTGCCGATTCGGCCGATCGAATTCGGTGTCGAGGACCAAAAGTCCAAATAATCTACGCAGGTCTGTCACGCCCCGACGCCAGAAAAGAGCGAAAAAAGCTCCAAGGCAACCCAAGCGCGTCGTCCACCGGGGCCGGACCACCACCACTGCTCCGGCCGCGCCAGCCCTGCAATGCCACAGCAGCAGCAAGGACGGACGGGCGGGCCGGGCCGGGCCCACCGCCTCCCCTTTCGACCCTTTCCCTCCTCCCTCGCAGTCGCAGGCACAGCAGCGTCCAGCGTGCGTCGCTCTCCCTCGCCGCCCTGCTCCCTGCGTCCTAGTTCCTCTCTCTCTCTTGCTTGCTTGAGTCGCCCGCTGCCGGCTGCCGGCCGCCCTCGATTGGAAGGGCCACTCTCACTCATTCACTAACCCCGCGATTAGCTGCTCATTAATAACTCCACTCCACCCCGATCCGAATTGGCAGTGGCAGAAGCGGGGAGTAATCGGCGTCCATCCCAGCCCATCCGCAGCCAGCCAGCAAGACCACCAAACCCAACGAGAGAGCAGCCGAGGCAATTTAATGCGTTCCCCACACATCCCCTCTCTAGCTACTCTGGCTGTGGATAGATAGATGGAGATGGAGATAGAGAGAGAAGAGAAGAGATAGATAGAGAGAGAGAGAGCTCTTCTCGCTTCGCCTCGCTGCCAATCTCGTCGCCGATCCCCGCCGCCGCCGACCGATCCGGCGCCGCCACGAGCTTCCAGATCCGCCGCCCGGGCAATGCTGTAGCGACCCGCGCCGAGATGGGCGGCGTCGGCGCCGCCTCGCTCGCCCTGCTGCTGCGGCTGCTCCTCCTCCTGCTCGTCCGCGCGGAGGCCTCCGCGCTCCACGGTACAAAACCTCCGACACTTCCCTTACTGTCTCGCTTGCTCTGTGTCCTGTCCTTGTCCGCTTGCCCCCCCTCGCATTCCGCGGGGTCGCTCGGTGTGGGGCGCTTCGGGCGGGCGGGGATTCCGCGACTCGTGCCGCATTCCGCCGGCAAAGTGCTCCCGACCTTGCCGGCCGCGCTGCTGTTCCTGCTCGTGCCGGCGGCCTCGCTGCCGTCCCGAGCGCGAGCGCGCGCGCGTTGCCTGGAGCTTGAACATTTCTGGTGCGCGGCGCGGAATTCGGTTGCTTCTTTTTTTTTGGTGGGGAATTTTCTTTAGATTGCAGCGCGGGTGCATGGTTTTCGCCGCGTCGTGGGAAGGAAAAGGACCTAGCGAGGCGTGAGGTCTACGATGCTGTCGGTGGGTTCGGTGGCCACTTCGTCCCCACCCCCCGCGCGTGTGCCTGCCTTTTGGAATTTTGGCTGACACCGACCCGGGATCATCCTAGCCAGGAGATGGAGATTTTTTTTTTTCAGATAATGGAATAAGGTTCCAGCCTCTACTATCCGGAAATGGTACACAGCTGAAGGAGATGGAGATGGAGATGGTGTGCGTGTGTGGGGTTCTACTTAGAGTGGAACATGCCTTCTCTCAAGGGCATTCATGCTGCAGGCAGACAGAAGCGGTGCTGCTTATTGCAACTGCAACTCGTTCTAAGGGCTCAGGGTACATGAGACTGATTGTTGGATGCAAAGGTTGCAATGTACGAGAAATGCGCTTTGGTTTTGTGTAGGGAGTCTGTCGTTGCTAGAATGCTAGCTGAGCTTCTTTACCATGCATGCTGTTTTTTTAGTCTGGCATCAGTTAGACCTTGGGTGCGCCTCTTGCACTCAGCTGCTCCTTCAAGGGGACTTATTTTTGCCTCTGTATGGCATTGTAACAATGGTGAGGCTTGCTATCTGACCCTCCTGACCAGGCATGAAATCTTAGGGTCTACATGGAGTGGTGCATAAAATCGTCAGTACCGTATCCTTTGGTAGTTTATTTTGACTTGGGTAGTATTGGAACTTGAATGCTTATTCCATGTTTGGTCTCCAGTCGCCAGGAAGGGGGGGAGCAATTTTCGGAGGGTATTTCGAAAACTATAGAAGTATTAAATTTGCATTAAAGTTATGCAAATCTACAACATTTTCAGATGCAGTATTATATAAAGTTTATTGGGAATTCAAGCTTTTGAAATAAAGGCTTTATCTTTCCATATCACGTAGGCTTGTTTTATTTAACTCCAACGCGCCATGCCTTTATGATGTTACAGTTACAATGTATGCAGTGTTTATATTACATGATTGGTTCATAATTTTCCTCCACCAGGTTTAACTATTTTTCTCTATTGTAGACCCTAATCCCTCTATATTCTGCAGCTACTATATTGCCTAGCCCAGCACCGAGTCCATCAATCCCCCCTGAAGCGAGATCGTCTGGACCTCGAATTTCCCCGTCGTATCCTCCAAGGGCACTACCTCCAGGATCTCCTGGTACGCAACCATGGCAACTTAAATAGAACAATTTCAAAGCTTAATTTTTTTTATAAGAGCGCTGTTTAATTTCCTTTTATTCTTCCAGGCTTTGCTATGCGCCATCATTCGCACAAGCACCCGCACCACAGAGAGTCAAATCAGGGCCCTTCCCCGTCATCATCACCCCCACCTGAAGGTTTGTCACTGCAACTCGTTTATGCACTTCACAATTTTATCTTGTCAGGAATCCTTGTATTGCCTACCAGTTCTGATGCTTATGTCATTCTTCTGTGGTCTATTTTTGTCTAGTATTGTTGCTATTGAGATTTGAACTACTCTTTCTAACTCGATATGTGATTGTCTGCACTTTCCTATATTCATTGAATGATTCCTTGGATCTTTAGCAGGTTGTTCTAGCTATATTTGCACCGAGCCACTGACTGCAACACCAATTGGTTCCCCTTGTGGCTGTGTCGAGCCTATTAGTGTTATTGTTGATCTGGACTTAGCTCCTTATCTGCTGTTCATGAGCATAGCTGAGTTAGAAGTTGAAGTTGCAGCTGGGACACTTCTTAAACAAAGCCAGGTGAAGATCATGGCTGCAGTTGCAAGTATCCAGGATGACCAGAAGACACGGGTGACCATTTATTTGGTGCCACTAAGAGAACAGTTTGATACTTATACGGCATCCCTAATATCTGATAGGTTCAGGGATAAAAAGGTTCAGATAAATTCATCTATATTTGGAGATTACAAAGTTATCAATATCAGCTATCATGGTAAGGCCCTGCACATGGAATACCCCTTTCTTAGGTTATTTGCTTGATTTATGTTTATAGTTATTCGTCGTTGTCACTGCAGGATTGCAATCCCCGCCATCATCTTTGCCTGGGGGATCGGATCCTTCAGGAACTGAAGATCCTATAACTGCGGAGGTGCCCGGTCAGAAGAAAAAGCACAAGAAATCAGATATTTTGATCATCGTGGTAGTGTTAGTGTCTTCTTTCGGACTTCTGTTGACATGTGCTGTTGTCCTGATCTTACTAGTAAGATGGAAGAAACATGGCCGGCTTCATGAGGCTATGAGTCCTGCAACTACCCAAGCAGTTAATAGAAGATATGGTATGGTGTTTAATAGTATTACTTATATTGTGCTTTGTTTGTTTATGCTTTGTCAATTACCTGTTGCTTATGGCTGCTTGGGAAATATTTTGAACTAAGGTTGTGATAGGAGTTAGCATCTCACTGTTTTTGTAGAGCATTCATTGTCATTTTCATGTTGCCGAATCTAGACTTTTGTGGTCAACATTGGAAAAACTTAGCACCATTTCCACGGTGGCGGGAGTATCATTCACTATTTATATGCAGTTGAGTTAAATGAAAATTGGTATCTAATGATTTCACTTAGTCTTCCCCTGCAGTAAATGTCTCTTTGTAATCTATGGTAATCTAAGTTTTTAGACTCTGACCAACTTCCTTATGATAAACATGCATTAACAGTTTTTTCTTTCTAAAAACGTTATTAGCATATGGTTGACAACAAAAACTGTTAGGAAAGGTCGCACAAGTTCAACTTCTTGAGTACACTAAATAATTTGATACTCTTAAAATTGCTGTGGTTATACTGATAACTTAATGCATGATGCAGGCACTAGATCAACTTTGTCAACCAGCATGGTGAGCTCTGCGTCAGCATCAGTGTTTTCAACAATGGCTACTTGCACAACATCTGTAAAGACATTTTCACTAGCCCAACTTCAGAAGGCCACAGATGGTTTTGATTCGAAAAGAGTTTTGGGTCAAGGGGGCTTCGGGCGTGTCTACCATGGGACGATAGAGGATGGAAACGAAATTGCTGTTAAATTGCTTACAAGGGAGGACAGGAGTGGTGACCGTGAGTTTATTGCAGAGGTGGAAATGCTCAGTCGACTGCACCACCGTAATCTTGTCAAATTGATTGGTATTTGCATTGAGCGGAACAAAAGATGTCTTGTGTATGAGCTCATACGCAACGGAAGTGTGGAATCCCATCTTCATGGTATGCTTGATGACTGTTGAATGGAATGTGTTGATGACAATAATCTCCATAAAATAATCAGATGAGGCTTATTTAATTTGTTAAAAAATGGACTAGCCGAATCAGTTGTCAGTCTAAATATAGAACTTTGAGTTCTTAATTCTGTAGTTCTAAGGAAGCACTTATATATACAGTATCCATTGGTGCTTCCAGTTTAAAACTTGAAAAATTCTCTGATGATGTGTCTCAGTGAAAGCACATTACCACAGCACTCAGAAACAAAAAATACAGAAGTCCGTAGTTTCATCTGTGATATTTGTGCCTAGTTTAGGATTTTGTAACTTACCATGATTGTTTTGGGTTGATTCTAGCTTTTGTTTTCTCCCTGTCTAGGTGCTGACAAGGCTCAGGGTAAGCTGAACTGGGATGTTAGGATGAAAATTGCTCTTGGGGCTGCTCGAGGCTTAGCGTATCTGCATGAAGATTCAAACCCTCATGTCATACACCGTGACTTCAAGGCCAGCAATATATTGTTAGAGGAAGATTTCACTCCCAAAGTTACTGATTTCGGTTTAGCAAGGGAAGCATCCAATGCAACTCAACCTATATCTACCAGGGTAATGGGTACTTTCGGGTAAGATACACTTTGCTTACTCCATCTTATATAATAATGTCAATAACCATGTGATTGTTAGTTGGTGATTTGTACAAACTGCTGCATCTTGTTATGTTAGATTGTAGTAGGATGACTTTGGGTTCTCTTTGTGATTGATTCTAATTACATTCTTGATGTACTCCTGGATGTCACAGTTGGGGGAAAAAATCAGCTAGTATAATTATACTAGCTGATTAAATCCTAGCGTTCCCGAGAATGATTATTCCTAGAGTTTGTTGATACCCTTTTTTTGTGTCAAACAATGATAGTGCTTGAAGGGTCGGTCTTTTTATTTTCCTTGCTAAATAGTTCGTGCTATCACAATAATTGTTTTCCTGCGCTTTGTACACCACAGTGCCTTGCTTTTTACTTGACTCAATCTTATTTTTTTTTTCTCTTTGACTGCACAGTTATGTTGCTCCAGAATATGCAATGACGGGTCATCTTCTTGTTAAGAGCGATGTCTACAGTTATGGGGTTGTCTTGTTGGAACTTTTATCGGGAAGGAAGCCTGTAAGCATCTCTGAGTCCAAGGATCCTGAGAACCTTGTAACCTGGGCCCGTCCTCTGCTAAGCCATAAGGAAGGCCTGGAGAAGTTAATTGATCCTTCTCTGGATGGAAAGTTCAACTTTGACAATGTAGCTAAGGTGGCATCCATTGCTTCCATGTGTGTCCACACGGATCCATCACAGAGGCCATTCATGGGTGAAGTTGTCCAGGCACTGAAGCTTATCTACAATGATCCAGATGAGGCTTGTGATGATTCCTACAGTTCAAGGAACTCATCTGATCAAGACGGTGACTACGAAGGAGACCTAGTCTTTGAGAGTGGAAGCTGGGGGTTTGAGGCCTCTGGGTGTCTAGACTACCGGAATTCCTTACCGTTTGTTACTATGGACTACAGTTCTGGCCGAATAGAAGGACCGCATGACCCTCCCACAGCATTGTCAGCGGGACCCCATGTCCAGTCACCAGTGCTGCAGAATAGATCAGGCCCCTTGCGGATGAAGAAAAAGCTGGCCTCCTTTTACCGCTCTAGAGGCAGCATTAGCGAGCATGGGCACCTGCCGCGCCATTGATCAGTCAATGAACTAGTGCTAGGCTGTTAGCTTCGGTTGACTTTGGGATTGAGGCTGCGGGGGTTGTCATCACCTCTCGATGATTCGTGCCTCATGTTAGTGTACAGTTCGTGGTGACCCTTGGGCATGGTGCCTTGGGTATAGGTGCTTTTTCTTTGCCTTCTGCTTCTTCCCCGGAAGCAATGAGGATGGGGTTGGCAGATGCTCTCTAATTTTCGCAAATTGCGGTTCATTTCTCATGCTTCTGATTGGTGTAATCTGGTTTAGGGAAGTTTCTTGCCGGAATTCTGGGCATCATGTTGTTGTGACTAGGTGTTGTACTGGATGCAGTTCGTTTGTAAACAGTGCTCGCGTTGGAGAGGTGAACTATACAGCTGGCTCAGTTCCTCAAATGTTTGGTGGTACCTGTGTTAATAATCTTTGGTTCTTACTTTGCCTGTTCTCATTGCATCTTTTAGTTTCGTTATAAATGGTGATCGTTATGGTCTTGTGGATGTCGTTGGGGAGGTGAACATGAGAAGAGCTATAAAACTCGACTTATCTCACATGACAATAGGAATACATAAAGCCACAATTAACAAGACTACAAGCAAAAACCATTTAAGGTGCGGTACGTGATTGACTTATTGCCTTCTTGTTCCTATACAGATGAAATACTTGCCGTATAGTTCCTTTCCAAAAAGATATTTGCTTTATATGCTTGCGTGTGCAGATGAGATGCTTAGATGTGGGCCAGCTAGACCTAAAATACTTTGAATCGGTAACTACTAACGGTAAATTACCGACTAAATACAGTAATCTTCGAAAACGATCGGAAGATGGCAAAATCATTTTCGCTTTCGTTTCCGATTAATTTTATCATTTTCATTTTCATTTTTTCGATTATCGCTACCATTTTCGTTTTAGGCCTGGAAATCAGAAAAAAAAACTCGAAAACGACCACCGAAAATCAGAAATTATCATTTTCGTTTTCATCCCTAGTCTTGTGGATGTCGTGGTTCTGTGTTCGATTCATATTCTCTGGCACGGGCGGCCCTACCTTGGGACAACGGTGTATGGTTGTACACCCAAATTTATTTAACTACTAGATAATACCCCGCGTGTTGGTGCGGGAATTTTAGTGTTGTATGAAAGAAATACTCGTAGCGCAAGAGATAGTGAAACCCTGAAATAAAATTTGTACAAATAATTTTAAGCACACGATTTTCTTTGTGCATCAACAAATTGTATATATGCCATGATTTTCTTTGTGCACAGATCTGTAGACTTCCAGACATCACAAATCTTTTATTTAGATCCGCAGCATAGACAATTTTGAGCACACGATCATCCATGTAGGCCTCCATACAAGATTTCTTTTTACATTCATCAGAGGTATACTTTTCTGTAATAAAAACAATGATAGTCATATGATAATTTCATTAGTGAGATATTCATCAAGCAAAGAGCGTGCATATATATGGCGAAAAAGTACTGCGGTACTGCTTTTGATAGCATGTGCCGCTTGATTGACATGGACGGCGCGGCGGTGCCGTGGTGGTAACATAGCAGGTTGGATGTTTACCGAGCGTAGGGCCCATCTTGATGTTGAGCTCGGTGGAGATGATCAGTTTCAATTTCACGTGAGAGCGCCGCTGCCTCTTCGTTTCTTCCGCTGCATCAATCAACTCGAGGAAACGGAGCACTAACGTATCTAGTGAGGCAAAGAAGTTGTTGAAGGGTCAGGTCTCAGGTGTGCACGAGGACTTATGGTGGTGGGACCCTCGGATGACGTGGCTTCACAAAATCGTAGGAAAATATGTTAGTGGGTTCCTCCTATTTAGGTATAGTAGATTACTTATTGGAGCTTCTTAATGCAATTTTCATGTTAATCATCGCTAGACTTGCTAGGGAAAAAAAGATAAACTGTATAAACTTAAAAGATTATAAAGATTTAGTCATTAATTTGGTATACTCTAATAACTGTTGATAATAATAGTTGTTGGACTAGTTATGTTTTCTAAAAACATGCCCACCTCTACTAGAAATGACATAAAAACATGCCCATCAAAATTATCCATACATGCTATTATGAAACATATAAATTAGAGCATCTCCGAGAGATTAGCCAAAGAGAGCAGTTAAATTTACTGATTTAGCTACTCACCAAAATAGAATTGATAAAAAATACTAGAGTACTCCAACAAACTCTGTAAAACTAAGAGGTTGTATGACTAGTGAGGTAGGCTATCTAAAAGTAGAGAGCGAAGAAGGTGGGATGGAGAGCTACTAATTTTGGAGAGTCATTTATAGAGTCCGTTGAATACTTTTTTCCTTTAATAATAGCCAAATTTACCTTTAGAAAACGATTTGGCTAATCTTTTGGAGATGCTCTTAGCCAATAAATTTACATATAGATTATCCATTCTGCCATCATGATATATAATCTAAGTAACATTTTAAATTTATATCAAAGTTACCACTAATGTCAATATTAAAATTAAAAGTGAATTATCACCTCAAGGCACGTTGTGGCCATCATGTTGAGCCTCATTGGTGCCATGCTACAGTTTTTTTGGTTGTTGTGGAGATGCAGAAAAAGTTGTCCCTAGGGGCACATGCCCCCATGCGATGCACATGGGGCATATACCCTTAGAGGCAAAAATAACATTCGTGATGGTTGTGTTGTACCGGTTCTAGTATGAGAGGTCGTCAGACTACTCAGAATGTCAAAGAATCTGCAATCACAAGTGGATTGGAGAAGGCGTTAGCGTCACCTGTTTGAGGTGCAAGGAGTTTGTCGGATTATCTAGGGTTCGGGGGTTATTCTATTCATGAGGCAGACAATTTGCGAGTTAGAAGTCAAATATAAAAATTCTTAGACAGCTAGTGTGTACTTGTAGTGTAACAGGGACGAGTTAAGTTAAAACTTAAAAAATGATGATGTGTTTTTCGCTAGGAAAAATCAAAGTATCAACCAACTACCTCATTTTGTTGGACTGAATGGCTTATGCTAGTTGTTGACTGAAATATACAGCTGCTAGCAAAAATAAAAGACAATATATATAGCTGTCCTATGCCATTCACTGATAAGTGTATATATATATATATATATATATATATATATATATATATATATATATATATATATATATATATATATATATAAGTTATCAACGTTAGCTGTTTTAAAAAATATTTGAATAACCATAAGTTATGCCTATATATATTGTCATATTGGTCATAAACTATATAGCAGTCTACACTTGTCCTCTTGTTTTTATCTCATTTGGTTTTGGCCTATATCCTATTACGCGAGGTTCTCATTCATGACCAAATTTTCTCATTCAGACTATGAGCCTGTATGGTTCGGCTGCTCTTTGCCTCACCTTGCTTAGCTATAGGAAATGGGAACAAATAGCTGTTTGTTTAAGAGGCTAGCTTGTCTTGAGACTTGTGCTAGCAAGAAATACCTTGCTGCCATGGGAGAGCCAATTAGGCTAGCTCCAGCCATGAAGGTAAGGTTGACCCTCGCTAGCAAGGCAAGATAATCCTTTGCTCAACCAAATATACCCTATATCTTGTATAAGTTTAGTTCTTTCCTATTTATCGCTTGTATTTCTGGTTAGATATGAATGCCATCACAAGATTGGTTTTGTTGACTCAACATGAAAATGACCACTCTACCCCACGCAACGCGAGCAAGCTCTAGTAGGCGCCGTGGAGAGGCTGAACGAATGCTAGGGCACGGACGAAGGCAACAAAGACATGGGACCCACTCACAAGGTGGAGAGGTGATGTGGCGCCATATTAAATAAAATTATGATTTAACAGTTTGAGGGTAGACAAGAAGCGATTTTAATAGTATTAATACACAAGCCTTACCAATTGCTATTGCCGGATTCTCGTCAGTTAAGACACTAGAAGAAACCGGGACAGGGTGAATTAAAACTGAATACTGATGGGGCTTTTGACGTCCAAAACAAAGATGGAGGCTGGGGATTTGTTATCCGTAATGATCAAGGCCGCGCTATTTGCTCAGGTGCAGGTCGAGAAGACCATCTCCTTGACGCCTTCCATGCTGAACTCAAGGGGTGCCTAGCTGGTCTCTAGGAGGCAGTGAAAATGGGGGTCATAAAAATCACCCTAGAGGTGGATGCAACGTTGGTGAAAGGTGCGCTGGAATCTGATGAGCATCGATTGGAGGAATAGTCACTGAGCTCAAGCATATGATTAGCGATGATCTTCATACGTGTAATATTTCGGTTTGTAAACGTGAATGTAATAGGGTTGCCCATTCGCTTGCGGCTCTTGGTTGTAAACTCCCAAGTGGATGCTATAACACTTGGGAGGGGGTTCCTCTTGATTTAGAGGATTTGGTAACCAGCGATTCTGCCGGAAAAAACAAGTGACTTTAATAATGGCACTGCTAGTGTCCTGACGTCCGGACGGATGCCCGCGTTCGTAGTCCGTTTCGCACGTCCATGCAAGGCCTGCGCCGCTTGGATGTCGCCCAACCATCTCTGTGTTTCGCCCCCACGCGGGGGCCCACGCCACGCGCTCGCACGAGGACCATTCGTGCCCTCTCCCACTTCCCACGCGCATCCCCATGTGCAACACCCGATCTATTTTGAAACATCCAGATGCAATACTTGCAACATACAAAAGAAGACAGATGAAACACTTAAAACATGCGTCTGAAACATCTGCAAAAACATGTGAAAAACACTTGAAAACCATTGCAACACATACGCAACATCCAGATAAACACACTTGCAACATACGTCTGAAAAAAAAAGTTGGAACATTGGAAACAGACGCTTGCAATATACGTGTACAAACCATCGCAACATATGCAACAACCCCATCTACTTTTGCAACATCCATATGAAACACTTACAACATACCTGACGCGACGAATTGACGCGATGGAGGCGGGCGAGGCAGCAGATGGTGGCACCCGACGTGGTGGAGGTGGCTGTGGCAGTCAGGTGGAGATGCCCCGCTACGGTGGAGTCGGCCGCGGCAGGCCTACCTAAGGCGCTGTGGCTCGGGGACGGCGTTGAGGAAGGACATGAGGCTAGCGCGGCCGAAGAACTTGGAGACTGGCATGGCCCTATGCCTCGGCGCCGTCGATCCACTACAGTGTGGGGCAAATCTACATGGGTGAGGGCGAGCGGCGCGTGCGGAGCGAGACGAGCGGAGCATGCGAAGTGCTTTGTCTGTGTGGATGGTTCGATGCGTCCGGATGGAAACGGATCGTTCAGACGCCTAAACAAAGCATTACCGTTTTAATAATAATATTGAGAGAGCATAGATATTTCCGTTTTCCAGTGAATCAGTGAAATTCGGACTATGAGCCTAGTGAAGGAATGTCAAGAGGACCCTTCCTATCCAAAATAATCAAAAGAAAATAAATGGGCCTAATCTGTAATTTGGGCCTGGAAACCCATTGCTCTCAAGTCCATTGACGAATAGTATCATTAGGAAGCCCACGTAGACGAGTGAGTAGGAAGGCAACGAAAACCCTTCCTCCCTCGCTGTGCCCCCAAACCCCAGCCGCCAGCTACCAATGGCGGCCACCGCGATGGACCACGACGGCGGCGGCGACGTGGTCACACCAGGGGAGCTCCTCGGCAACTCGTTAACCCTCGCGGCCGGACGCGGCGCCTATGCTGACGGCCGCTCCGTGCGCGCGTCGGTCACCGGGCGCCGCCGCATCGTGCCGCCCGCACCTAGCTCCGACGACCAGGTAGGGTTGGCTTGTTAGGGTTTCCGAGTTCCTTTTGTTGGTGCGTGTGAGTGTGATGAGTTGGTTGGATTGGGCTGCAGAGATCCACAGTGGAGGTGGTGGGGCACAAGGCCCATGGAGCTGTGCCGCAGCCGGGAAGTGTCGTCATCGCCCGAGTAAGATGCTAAAATCCCTCATCAATTATGGGCATCATGTGGTTTACAGAATTACAATTTATACTTGTTTCTGTGGAAACACTCAATGGCCATGCTCGTGTGAAATTCCAATTGCCACACGCATCCCCTGGTTCAGGTTGGTGGTGGGGTGATGCATGTGTCTGACACTAAGCCGTCACTTTTGTAGTTTTATAGTGTAATAACGGACACACACTGGTATTTTTCAGGCATCTTTTCTGAAGGAAGTCATCGAACATAGTTTATCGCGTCATTTTATTTAGAAAGTATAAGTTCGTAAATCTCTGATTCCTGAAAGCTGTTACTTTGGCAGGTAACAAAGGTTATGGCTAGGATGGCCTCTGCAGATATCATGTGTGTCGACTCAAAGGCTATCAAAGAAAAGTTCACTGGCATGATAAGGTGGTGCCTTCCCCATGACTTTGTTTTGCCTCGTGTTGCTTCCATCTTTTATTGTTTCCAGTCTTGCGCTACATTTGCTTTAGTCGCTTGCTGATTTCAATTATTGGATTCATGCTCTTGTTCATCTTAGATATTTAGGCAACCTATCAGGGAAAAGTTTCTCATATATGCCCCTGTTTTACTTGCAGGCAGCAAGATGTTCGTGCAACTGAAATTGATAAGGTGGATATGTACCAGTCATATCGGCCTGGGGACATTGTTAAAGCTATGGTTGTATCCTTAATTAAGGCAAATGATGCAGTGCAAATAATCTGTGTTTTCTTCTCTTGTTAAGTTGTTATCATCCTTGGTTAGGTTCACTTGCAGCTTGCCCTTGGGTTATCCACATCTACCTGCTTCAACTGTGCCAATTTTTTAGTCTTTAAACTTTTGCTTCGAATATGTGCCCTGTTTTGAGTAGTTAATATTTTTGGCTGGCTTTGGATCCTTAAATGATGTCAAAGCTTTCTCTTGGTGATGCAAGGGCATATTATCTTTCCACTGCGAAGAATGAACTTGGAGTCGTTTCAGCACAAAGTATAGCTGGTACGAAAGGGTGCAAAATGCAATTTATTGATACGAATACATGGAACTGCTCCTATTATTCTAGATTTTGTTAATGTTGCTTCCCTTGTATTTCTTCAGGCGGTACATTGGTCCCAATCAGTTGGACTGAGATGCAATGTGACTTGACTGGTCAAATTGAGCAAAGGAAAGTTGCGAAGGTGGAATAGATGTGCTGGCCTTCCTGACAAATGGTAAGCATGTTAGTAACTTATATTGAATTGAGTTTTCCCTTGTGTGGGATATATGTACTTATATCTGGAAAGTCTGTTTGCCATGTACTATGTAAATGCTGATGATTTGTTGCATCATGTGGACTTATGCTATTCTATAATGCAGTAGAAATTTGACTACCTTTGTCGTCATTCACTGTTGATTGCTCGTCCGCCTTGCCATTCGGTCTCGTTCACTCATTTATCACAAATTTTTTTGTTCTCACATTACAGGCGGTGATGCTGTACAAAATGTGGACCAGTGACACCAGGTCCTTGGGCGGACTACCGATTCTGCGATGTCCAACTTCATTACAGCTGCATTGAGCATGATTTTTAAAGCCCAGGCTGAATTTAACTAGACGGTTCACCATGATAATGATAATCATGGGTCCTGGAACCCAACAATCTCGTGATCAGAATCATAGTCATGGGTCCTGTAATTCAACAACCTTGTGATTTGTAACTCGTGAGCTAATGACATTACAGTTTTTCACCTGAGTTTTGTATAAGTTTTCATTACAGCTGCATTGAGCATGATTTTTAAAGCCCAGGCTGAATTTAACTAGACGGTTCACCATGATAATGATAATCATGGGTCCTGGAACCCAACAATCTCGTGATCAGAATCATAGTCATGGGTCCTGTAATTCAACAACCTTGTGATTTGTAACTCGTGAGCTAATGACATTACAGTTTTTCACCTGAGTTTTGTATAAGTTTTGTTTGCTCATTGTGAGATGTGGTGCCCTGTCTTTCTGGCATGATGGTAAATGGCTTGAGTTTTGAGGACCGGACTTGTTTCAAACGGGCCTGGTCAGTATTTCATTTATCGACCGCCCCAGGCGCTATGAGAGTCCCGTGTCTCCAGCTCTAGCTTCAACACTGGCTTTCAGCGAAGCTCTTCCAAAATTTCCAAAATTTGCCCGAACCAGCACGAACGGCTTTGTCCAGTGCAGACCCAGCGCAAGGTGCCCAAGTAGTGTGATGTATTAGGAACACTGATGCCTGAAATGACTGACAATGAAAACAATTTGCAGGTTTCCTCAGTGCTTCCATTCAAAATTGTTGCAGTAAAGGATCTGTTCAACACGACCGTGACTTCAACCAGAAAACAATACTTCCATTTCAGAGGCGATAAAACTGGAACAAAGATCTGTGCTAATGAAATGAATTATGGATGCCAAACCACCCACACACCACGCACAAGCAGCTCCTAGGAAACACCATGATTATCTGTACAACCCATAAGACCCAAAATGTAGAGTGAAGGGCTTGGTCATGATCTTGCAAACAGCTGAGCAGCATTCAGATTGCAAGCAGCCGTCGAATCCCTAAGGCAGCTGCAGAAGCCATCTTCATCTGTAGGGAATGATGCTGGCAGTGGCCGGTCTGGAATCACACCAACCTAAAAAAATATCATTCACAACTGCTCAGAAACAGCTAAAATCATAAGTGATATCAAATTCTGGTTTCCAGGCAAAGAACTGGTTCGCTTTTCATATATATTCTTTTGTTAACAACCAACTGGCAAATGGCTATGGTTACCTTGTCAATGTCGGTATGCGCGGGAGTTTCATAGCGTGCTACTGTCACAGCTAAGCCAGATCCATCAGATAATCCAAAAACCGACTGAATCTTCCTGAATGTCCACAGGTAATGGGAGTGAGACAACCACACATTCAGAATAAGAACAAGGAGATCATGTTGGGGGGGGGGGGGGGGGGGGCGGAGGGGAGCAATACCCTTTTCCATATGTTGGCTCCCCATATACTACTGCCCTTTTATTGTCTTTCAGTGCTCCAGCAAGGATCTCACTTGCACTCGCAGTTCCTTTATTTACCTGAGAAACAACAAAATAAGGAAAGCAGAATGACATAAAAATGCAACAATCCAGGTAAAGATTAACTAAATCTATCAGTCATTTTCTTTAAGCAACGCTAGGTCATACCAGCACAACCAAAGGTTCCGATGCAGCAATCGTATCAGCCCCATCTGCCTCATAAATGTCACGAACACCTTTGCTATCATATATATATACAATGACACCCTTGTCCATCCTGGTAAAGCAGGAGTAAAAGTTAATACTTTAATCAACTTAGATATCAGTTAAAATTTAAAAATTTAATCAACTTATATCGCAGTTGTTATTTATTGCAAGGCTACTGAGTGATGAGTCGCTAGATAATATTGTGACAGCATGCACAACCTACACAAAGGTGATTGACAGAAGATTAGTTTATATAAAGCTTCTTTAATCTCAAAATGAATATCGACCATTCACTTCTTCCGATAATGGACTAGATTTGTTAGAACTTTTATTTACCCCGCTTGGTGATAAGGAGTATGATCTGTTGGAGGGTGTAATCTTTCAATAAACAAGAAAAGAAAGAAAGAACAGAATTTCCATGTTTCTAGGAAAACATTCTTTGGCTTTGCCTCCCTTGATTTCCTCCTTCCTTGAACGTCCAAACCAGGAGCATCCATATCTCGGTAGCCACCAGGAACCAATCAATCCTCCATGGAGAAATTGCTCTAAAAATATTGTGGAGATTGATTTTCCACTACTGTTGATGAATCTTTTCCAACTTGTGCTTAACACGAACAAGAACGTGGATATCACATTATCTTCTTTTGTCATAATCTACGGTAAGGTGTCATTGACTCATCGTTGATAAAAAAATTTGAAGATTTAATTATCAATAACAATTAGAAGTTCCATTCAATTACAGACAGAGGTTTCAATGGACTAATGGAGCCTATCCATCATAATGATGTAGCACAGCACCATTGCTGCCTTCATCGAAGAAGACATATGGTGACTGAGATAGGGGCATAGAGTGACACCCTAAAAGGTCTTGGCATCTTGAGACTTGAGAGTTACTGAGTATGCAACAATAGAGACAAAAAAGTCTCCAACAATGGAGACAATCAGGGAGAATCAGGGGGAGATTAGGCTGCCAATGGTTAGATCTCAGTGCTCCCCTGTTTAGTAAGCAACTGCACAGGAAGAATCCCATAAACGACTTATTCAGGCAAAAGGTACTGGCCCCTAAAGTTCAATCATCAGATTTATTCTACATTCCAGCCTGTCTATTCGAGTAGAAGGTACCGTAAAAGTTCTCTTTTAGAAGGCCAATTAGTAATCCAGTGACTTTTCTAGGTGCACCAGGACATATGCACAGTAAAGTAGGCCACCAGACATATGAAAGCTCAAATACCATGCAACAATTTGCGGTTTAAACAAGCTTACCAAATCTTTGCAATTTGAATTCCTTCAGGAAAAAGGCCACCACTGCATAAGACATAACCACGTTAAAATTCCAATAAAGAAAACATTTAAACATCAATATATACCCCAATTTCTGCAGGTCCAAACCTGTTATTCCGCAGATCCAACACAAAGGATTTAACATTGTTGTCCCTTAATGTATTAATGGCTTCCTTAACAGATTCTGTAGGAGGATAACGAATGACATAATCAGCACTCAGCAGGACTTAGCATCTGAAAAAACATCATGATACTTCACAACGACATTATAACTTTCTCAAAGTGTCAAACCTGCAGCATTTTGGTTAAATGTTGTCAATTTGATGTAACCGATCTTTGAGCTATCTTTTGATCCTGGAATCTCACACATCCTCGACCTCACTGGGTTTAAAGTGACTGTTTGTCTCCTGGAAATAATAATAAAAAGGACGAAATACTTAATCGCTAATTTTCAGTAAATGGATTTTATCCTTTTATTCTCACTATGTAAAAGGGGATTGTATGATTGGCTTACTTTAGAACGACATGCCTGGTATTGGTCCCACTACGAATAGACAAATCTACTGAACTTCCTTCAGGGCCCCTAGCAATTCAGTAGACAGAAGAACATCACCTCTTATTATTAAGAATATATAAAAAAAAAGTCCACCTAGGGCAACCAAAACTAGGGAATACAAGTATATAATTATCTGTTTTCTTTGTAACACTGCATTTTAGCCACTGATTATATTTACATAGCAATGATAGTTGGCCTTACTGTAAGCGTTCTGCGGCATCATATATATCCATGTCTTCAGTGCTTCTGTCGTCAATTGCCAAAATGATGTCTCCAGGAAGAATGCCAGCCTTTTCTGCAGGACCACCAGGGGTGGCTGTCATGACAGCAACTCCTGAAGGTGATCCATTAATTGCCATTGGGTAACCAATCGATAAACCTACACCCGTGAGTGCGCCTTGCGTACCAGACTTCCTTCAGAAAAGATAATGGCCTGCTTTATAAGACAGATTACACTAACTAATTCGATCAAAGTCTTTTATGGGAATCATTGACTGAGTTTTATACCCGCAAGCTCTTCAATTTCTCAGGCTCCAAGAAACGAGTAAATGGGTCATCCAATGTTGAAAGCATTTTCTTGATAGCTGCATCTGAAATTCAGTATTGATTAACCAAAATGATCATATGGAATCGAAATTGTACAGTGTGATGGTTTGCTTTCACACAAATATAATGCACTTGAGTTCTGGATCATAGAATTCCCAGAGATAATTAGTAATATACTAACACTGCAGTTCACAAATTTAGCTCCTACCAAAGGAGACGCGTTGTAATATCTGTCTGGCTATGATAGAAAAGTAAGGGGCAATATGCAATGGCGGTTTCCTTTAAACACTTAAACTTGTCCTTGGGTGTGACAAATCTATTTGAAACACTATATTAAATGACTGTCAAATGCCTCAAGCAGTTATTCTGACCACGACAGAAGTGTGGTTGTGATGTATGAAAGGCCAGGTTCTGGTTCTAGTTATGAAAGGCAAAGTTGAGGCAGTATTCAAGAATCATACATGTCTCTTCCCTTGTGTTCATCGGTTCATTGCGAAGGGCATTTTCACGGTATCTGAACCAACTTTGCCCATTGAAAGATTTGTCATAGTATGCTCGATCAACCGCGCGCCAAGCCTCTAGGAAAAGCAAGTTTTCCTCTGTCAGCGCTGATGCTTGGATCGTCCACAACCAATCACACAAAGGCGTCAGCAGACATAAGAAAGAATGCAGAGAGATGATAAAGCCACATGTTTGTACAAATGCTGGAACACTTACACGAAGGTGCTGTATAAGAAGCCGCCGAGATGGACATCACGAGCACCACCCCTAAAACGACGCGTCCGAAATTAGCAGACATGAAGTGTCTGGATGCCCCATCTGGCCGCAGCGCGCTCATGGCATTGTAGCACCGGCTGAGGTTGCCGTGCAAGGTGACCATCAGTGAAGAGTAACTAGACAGCATTCTCCTTATTGGCCGCGTCAATCTGGACACGGATGGTCCACTCGCCAAACACACGGTGGATCTCCTGGAGCATTGCTTCGTTTGGGAGAAACGGCAGGCTGCAGCCCGCAGTGGTGGGCGGGCCAGCGGTTCCCAAATCGATACGATTGCTACCTGCGGTTCAGTCAGCAATGGTTAAAAACGATGGCTAGGAATGGAAGAATCAACAGTCACGGCCACAATAGAAGCAATCATCAGTAACAGCAACAGCAACAGCACGCGCTAGTCGCTAGCTAGCCCCTCACCCGAGAAGGAAGGATGGGTTACCAACCCACACGAACCCCAAACCCGGTGCCCAATTGCTTTGATGAATGAATATAGTAACACCAGAGCTTGAGAGAAGGAAGGAAGTATGGGTGGCAGAGGCAGCAAGCGGGTGTGATCACCGTGTGAAGGCGCCGAAGGGACGCCCGCGACGGCGAGGCGAAGGCCGCGGAGTCCGAGACGAAGAGCGAGCGAGAGCACGTCGCCATCGATCTCCCCCTTTTCGCTCACCCGGCGCTGCCTTTTCGAATGGAATGGAGACTCGAGAGGGCGAGTCCTCAGTTTTCTGGGGTCGCCGCTTTTCCAAGGCCAAATTGGAAAAAAAAAAATTCTTCTGCGAGGAGAGGAGCCGAGGAGTGGATAACGGCCACGGAATTGCCAGGCGCTGAGAGCCTGAGACACCACGAGCTCAGCTGGAAGACGACGACGACGGCGACGCTGGATTGGGCCCACCCCTCTGACGAGGCTGCACTTTTTTCCGGGCAGCGGCCACGCCACTCGATAGCGACTCGCGTGTGTAGGCCGGGCCAATGAGGTGGTAACTATTGGGCTGGGCCGTATCTGTCCGAGGCCCACTTGTCTGACCTCGCTTCGTCGTCTTGTTTTGCTGAAGAGGCACCCGCCGGCGACTAACTAAACCCTCGTCTCTCGTATTCCCCACGCCACAGTAGATCGCGGGCGACTCGAAGGCGACTCCGTCCCGGCGCCGGATTCGCCGGTTTCCCCTCGCCGTCGGTGTCCTTCTGGGTGCCGATATGCAGGGGAAGGTGCGGATCCGGCGGCTGGTAGCTATTTTTCTTCTTATTAGGTTAGTTTTCGTTGGTTTAGGTTTGGGTTTCATCCCAGTGAGGAAATCGTTGGTTTTCTTTTGCTTCTTTCTGAGCTCCTCAGGCATCGGCTTCGTTGGTGGTGTTCTGGTCCTGGGGGTGTGTGCTATGCGTATGGAGCTTGCTGATGGTGTTATATGTAGGGATTTGGAAACCGATGATGATTTCTTTGTTGTCTTTCTATGCGTCGGTTTTTCGAATCTTCTGTGAATCTATTTGTACTGTCAGTATCCATACGGTTTGCATCGCCGCCAGCATCGTCACCCATGACTTGGCTGTTGTTGCTTCGAGGAGTGTCGGTGGTTGTACCGGTGGCGATGGCAAGTCGGTCGCCGGTGTTTTGATCCACCTTCTCGTCTCTCCGAGTTGGTGTACTTTGACCCCTCTTGTGGGTTTGCTGTTCGTCGTCTGGGGTTGGCCGGTGAGGCGACCGGTGTCAGATTCCGGCGACGATGAAGAGACGGCACGTTGCCATTTGCCGGAGCGTTCAATGGATCAAAAGCACGTTTTGTGCGTGTTACTGATGGGCTTTTTAAAATTTCAAGACTCTTCGTCGATTCGGGTATCGGCCGTGAGCTTCATCCTGGGTCGTCTTCATTGCGGGAGACGGAGAAGATCTGGGCTGCGGCAATGTTGGCCGGCGACGACGAAGCTCACTGGGTACTTCTGGGCTGCGGCAATGTTGGCCGGCGACGACGAAGCTCACTGGGTACTCCTTCGGAGGAATTATCTGTAATCTATCTTATGTTCAGGGGGCCTTTCGAGACGCTGGATGTAAATGTACTGTTACTCTATTAATAAAATCCAACCCTTTTCTTAAAAAAAAAACTAAACCCTCGTCAGTCTTTCCTACCCGCCGGCCGCCGCCATGGACGCCGGCGACGCCTCCACCTCGCTTGTCCTCACGGCGGCGGAGCCATCACCGGCGAGCCCCACAAGGAGGAGCAAGAGGCCGGGCAACCCGCCGAAGCGCTTCGTGCACACCCCGATCCCGCCCTCCATCCTCTCCGAGCCGACCCTGGCCGCCGCCGCCACCTCCCTCATCCCGGCCAACTACAACTTCGAGCTCCCCAAGACTGCGCACCGCATACGCTCCGCGGCCGCCCGCCGCGTGGCGCTGCAGCTCCCCGAGGGCCTGCTCCTCTTCGCGCTCCCGCTCTCGCACCTCCTCGCGCCATACCTCGAGCCCGACCCCGCCAACGACGTCCTCGTCCTCGCCGACGCCACCTACGGGGCCTGCTGCCTCGCCGACCGCCCCGCCACGGCGCTCGCCGCCGACCTCCTCGTCCACTACGGCCACTCCTGCCTCGTCCCCGTCACGTCCTCCCTCCTCCCTGTGCTTTACGTCTTCGTCGAGATCCGCGTCGACGCCGCTCGCCTCGCCGCTGCCGTCCGCAACGCCTTCCCGGACCCCGCCGCCGCGCCCCGCCTCGCCATCGCCGGGACCGTGCAGTTCATCGCCGCGGTGCACGCCGCGCGCGAGATGCTCACGAAAGAGGGCTACCGCGACATCGTCGTGCCGCAGGCGAAGCCGCTCTCCGCCGGCGAGATTCTGGGGTGCACCGCCCCGACGCTTAAGAAATCGGAGGAGGTGGGCGCGGTGGTGTTCGTCGCCGACGGGAGGTTCCACCTCGAGGCGTTTATGATCGCCAATCCCGGGGTGAAGGCCTACCGTTTCGACCCATTTCTTGGGGTTCTCGTGCTGGAGGAGTATGACCATGTTGGCATGAAGCAGGCGAGGAAAGCGGCGGTGTTGGCGGCGAGGAAGGCCAAGAACTGGGGAGTCATACTCGGCACCCTGGGAAGGCAGGGGAGCACGAAGGTTCTCGACAAGGTGGTAGAGCATCTGGAGGAGAAAGAGTTGGAGCACACAGTGGTGCTCATGTCGGAGCTTTCCCCGGCGAGGATGGAGCTGTTTGGAGATTCGATTGATGCTTAGGTGCAAATTGCTTGTCCTCGCTTGTCCATCGATTGGGGGGAGGGTTTCAAGAAGCCAGTGCTGACAACCTTCGAGTTTGATGTCGCACTGGGCTATGTCCCTGGGTGGTGGGAGAAGGGGAGTAGGGAATGTGGTGGTGAATGTGGTAGTGGGTGTTGTTCAGGATCAGGAACTTGTGGAAACTGCAACTGCAGTGGTGGCGATTTTGGTGGTGACTACCCGATGGATTATTATTCGCAAGATGGAGGTGATTGGAATAGCTGCTACATGAAGAAGAAGCCATCTACTGGCGAGAGGAAATTGCGGGTTCGGATTGGTAAGCACTCAAATTCTTAACACTTCATACACAGCCTCCTTCTGCTGTTTGACTCGTTCTTATCCTGCATATTAGAACTCGAACGATCATGTCGTTGCACTTAATGTTGGTTAAGTGATTAATATTTGCATATGTTCAAACAATTACTGTAAAATTACAAATGCATGCATCTTGCTGTTGAACTGACCTAGTAGCTTATTTTAATTGGTCAACATGAATCAACATTTCTACAAACTCTGGCATCACTGAATCATACTTATATGACCCAATATGTTATTTCCAACGAGTTTATTTATTTCTACTCTGTGGTTAGGCTTAATATTAAGAAACAGGGAGTGTTTTATAGCCACAAGGAAAGAAAAACTGAACATTAAGAATGCTTTCACTGTTGTACGGATATGTAGTTGTCTGTTCTGTTGTTTCATGTTTCAGCCTCTGACCCTAGTTTCTGTATGGAAGTGTGTTAGGTCAATGGCAGGGAGAAGTTTCATTTTAGTCTAATGTCACAGAAGACTGAATAACCCTAGTTATGTATATGATGTTTATTTGAGGAACCCCATCTAGAATGGAATGGTCATCCCATGAATTTTGGTAGGATGAACCCCTTCCTAATTATTAAGTTAACCATGTGCTAGTGAGAGATGGGGTGGGAATGTTTCAATCTATTCCATTCCTTAAGCCAAACAAAATTGTGAGTGAAAAAGCGTGTTAAACCAAACACCTCCGTAGTGCTCCGCAAACTGGACTATGATGCAACTTGCCACATTGTCCTATACTTTTTTCGCGGATACGCATTGTATTAGGAAGATAGAAGTTCGAAAATTACAAGAGTGGTCGTGCCCGACCCGACCAGATCCATGAAGAGCTACATTTTGAAAATAACAACTTTGGGATCCAATAGGATCAACCTAGAACACTCGTTCACCGCAACCTCCCCCTACAAGCTGGGAAGATCGCGTCGAGTGCCTTAGCATCTGCGTCCGAAATGTCGGCCTCGAAGGACTCGTACGAGTGCTTAGCCGCATAGGAGGGCGGTGCTGAAGGTTCTAGGAACCCCATCTTCCTCATGAGGAGCACTTCGCCGCGTTTGGACGTCGGGATGTGGTCCATCCGCTGAGCGGCAAGCCGCCTGCTCCTCTTAGGCGGGGTCCGCCTGGGCGCTGCCTTTTGCCTGGGGGGAGAACTGATGAGGGGTGGTGGCCTCGCCACCCGGACCACCTCAGTGAACCTGGCCAGCCGCCGGGTCGCCTCCCCGGGAGAAGGGGAAGGCGACTCGTCCTCCGACAGCGTCGTGGTGCCCGCCAAAGGTGCCGAAGGCGCACCCGGCACCGGCGACGCCGGAGGGTCCGCCGTGCACTGGGAAGCTGTCGTAGGGCCCTCCCCCAACGAAGCTTGAGCTACTAGTGCGTCCCCCGGAGAAGGCGGGAACTCCTCCGAAGGCGCCGCAGCGGACGTTGGCGCTCCCCGCACGGGAGACGAGGGAGGCGACTCCGTCGTGCACTGAGGAGCCGTCGACGTAGGTTCCCACAGCGAGGTGTGGCCCTCCGGAGACCGGCAGCCCAGTGGTGCGGCTGCTGACCGGGTGACGAGCACGGCGGCGAGCTCATCCATCATCGGGTCGACCGAGACAAGTAGATCCAGGTGAAAGTCCAAGTTTGGTTTTGGTAATTAATGACACCAAGTTGCTAATGCCATTATCTCAAGGGGTTTGAATTAGATATAAGCAACACACGTGATGAATGAGCAAATGGCATAGGGAGATGGCCACAAGACCACATGATTTGGTGCATGAAATGATGAGCAAGATCATGAAGAAATGCACATAAAATGATGGACATGATGATCGAGTGGAGGAGAAGGATCTAAGAGCGCAAGGCAAAGGTATAACCATAGGGTTTTTCTTTTGCCGGTCTAAGATGAGTAGAGAAGTGATTGACCGGATTTAGGATACATAGCCGACTATCAAGAGGGGCAATCACGGTTAGCTTGGGAATCAAGTGCCACTAGATCATTGTCTTGAGCATATGCATTAGGATCTAGTAAAGAGCTAACATAACGTCTTGAAAAATGATTGTGAAATGCTAACACACATGCACATGGTGGTGTACACTTGGTGGTGTTAGCACAGTTTGCGAAGGCGGTGGAGTTTAAGCGGTAGAGAGGGGTTTGGGTTCTTCTCTCCCTCCCGCCGAGCTTGCGAGGCGGGATTTGACGCTTTTTGGGAAAGTGAAACGCCTATTTTCTACTGCGCCGGAGGCGGAGAAACAGAGGCGAAAGTCCGGAGTGTTTATCACTGAAAAATGTCAACCGGACGCGGTCCAGGGTGGACCTGCGCGTCCGGTCAGCTCAAGTCGAGGGCAGAGGCGCAACGCGCCTAGGGTTTGTGACCGGACGTTGGTCTGGCCTGACCAGCGCGTCCGGTCAGTTCACCTGTGCGCAGAAGAAGAGCGCGCGACCGGCGCGTCCGGTCCCTCATGGAACCAGAGCGTCCGGTCAAGTGTCCAGAGGGGCAGAGCGCAGCGGAGTGCTGATCGGACACGCGGCGCGTCCGGTCACGTGCGATCGGACGCGTCCGGTCGTGGTGGGAGCTTACTGGACTCCGACCGGACGCCAGGTGCAGCTCGTCCGGTCAAACGCTAGAGCGCTGAAAGGATCAAGATGCCCAAGAGGGGGGGTGAATTGGGCTTTTCTAAAAATTAGATGCAAGAAATAAATCCTACAAGCCGGAATTCACCCCTAGTGTCTACTTGTGTTCCTAGAGAGTCTACTGATACAAAGTTTTGCACCCTAGTTTCCAAACCTAGTCTAGCATGGCAAGTCTAGGAATGTAAACAAGCAATGAAAGTAAATACGAGAATGTAAATGCTTGAATGTAAAGGGGCAAGGAACACGGCGATGTTTTTCCGAGGTATCGGAGAGTCGCCACTCCCCACTAGTCCTCGTTGGAGCACCCGCGCAAGGGTGTAGCTCCCCCTTGATCCGCGCAAGGATCAAGTGCTCTCTACGGGTTGATTCTTTGACACTCCGTCGCGGTGAATCACCCACAACCGCTCACAAGATGAGTTGGGTCATCCACAAGCTCCGCCGGATGATCACCAAACTCCCAATCACCACCAAGCCGTCTAGGTGATGGCGATCACCAAGAGTAACAAGCTAGAACTCTCACTTGACCACTACGAGCCCAAATGAGAAAGTGGATGCACACTTGCTACTCTCTAATCGCTAGTGAGGAACTCTCAAGCTTTGATTCTCAAATCTCTATCCTCACTAGTGCTCTTGCACTCCCTTGCACTCCAAAGGTGTTTATCAGCTGATCAAATGAGCAAGAGACCTCTAAAAGAGGTGGTGGGGATGTATTTATACACCCCACAGACAAAACGAACCGTTACCTGCTGACTCAGCAAAACTCGAGCTGACCGGACGCGCCGGTCGTACTGACCGGACGCGCCGGTCGCTCGTAACGGTCGAAAACCGAAAAACCACTGAGTGACCGGACGCACCGGTCAGGGGTGACCGGACGCGTCCGATCGTGCAGGGAGCATACTGTACTCGCACCGGACGCGCGACCGCGTCCGATCGGTGATGACCGGACGCGTCCGGTCGTCTCTGGACCTTACTGGACTGTGACCGGACGCGCCGATCACACCCAGGTCGCGTCCGATCGGGTGTTTCCCTCAAGTGACACGTGTTGACTTCTGACCACCGCGTCCGGTCCTCGCGAGGACCGCGTCCGGTGTTCAGAGCTGAAACCCTAGCCGCGGAACTGTACTGACCGGACGCGTCCGGTCATGCCGAGGACCGCGTCCGGTCATGGGAAAACAACCCGAAACTCTCCGAAACGCGTCACAACTTGAACCAAGTTGCTTCCAACTGAACTTTGAGCTATTCTAGAGCTGCCTAGCGCCAAGTTTAACAAGTGTGCACCACACCTAAACATAGGACTCGCCTAGGTCAAGCTACCCGCTCATGCCCCCCTTTATAGTACGGCCAAAAGAGAAAAACGAAGATCCTAACGACTATTCCAAATGTCTCTCAACACCTCGACATCCGGAACTAACCGTCCTTAATCTTGACGTCACTCTTTTGAAAACCGAAACGATTTCCATCAAGGGGCATGAATACCATGGTGCCCAAAGCAGTTAAAACCTCCATGACCTAACTTACCAAAGTTTCTGCAAAACACACGTTAGTCATGGTAATAAAGCGTTGTCATCAATTGCCGAAACCAAACCTCGGGGCCTAGATGCTTTCAATCTCCCCCTTTTTGGTGATTGATGACAACACTAAGATATGAAAGATTTGAGTTGAGGTTTTCGAGCATGCATGGTTCACATAAGCAAAAAGCAATAAGCATAGAAGGGTTAGGAATTGCTTATGTGTCCCAAGCCAAAAGAGTGTACTCATAAGATAAGACAAAAAGCGTTAGTACACAAACAGATATAGCTCATAAGAAATCGGAGTAAGGCACGGAAGCACAACCTTAGAGCTATAATTAACAACGGTGACAAGAGATAACAATGTGACAGGATAAAACATTAAGACTCAAGGTTTATCTCACAACGACATGTCACACGAATGCAATGACTGAAAAGTAAACATGATGCATGAATGTAGCACACAAGAAAAAACGAAAACCCTCTCTCAAAACTCCCCCTGAAACTACTCTCTCTCCCCCTTTGGCATCAAGCGCCAAAAAACTAATCTAAGGATCTGACGGGGGGACAGACGGAGTCGTGTCGGGTGCCGAGGTGCGCGGAGTAATCATGAAGTGTAGAGAATCTCCCTCGGAATCTGAGCTATCTGGCTGACCCTCTGAAGAAGCATGTGGCTGTGTAACTGTCTGGGTCTGAACGGCAGGAACAGGTACTGTCGTAGTAGCAATAATAGGATCCGTCTGAGTGACCTGAGCCTGTAGCGAGCCAATAGCAGGAGGATCTGTGGAGGCAACTGACGAAGGTAGAGTCTCTGTAGTACCAGTCCCTGTCACTGGAGGAATAGCTGCCTCTGAAGCTGACAACCCTGAAGAAGTAGCAAAGGTAGTGTGCGAGGGCGTCGGCTGACCAGTCAACTCGCTGTAGGTAGCACTGAAATCACCGAAAGGTGTGCCTGTCAGGAGGTGAGGGCGAGGCTGGTCTGATGGTGTAAACCCCGTGTGAATAGGCGTGAAGCTCGGGGACTGGAAAGACTGGGGAACCTGCTGCTGTGGAGATGTGAACTGGAAACCCGGCTGTCCCTGACTCGATGGATCACTAGATTGTAAAGCAGAAGTCAGGACGGAAGCAGGCGGAGGAACCCCAACAGTGACTAGGTGGCGCAGGAGGTCCAAGTACTGCTGCTGACTAGCTGCAGTCTGTCGCTGAATCTCGTACTGCTGTCGCTGCATTTCGACCTGCTGCCTCTGGATCTCAAGCTGCTGACGCTGAAACTCGTCCTGACGAGCCTGAATCTGTGCAAGTGCTGCAGCTGTGTCCTGAGCCTGTCGCTGTATTTGCTGTTGCTGCTGCTCCTGTGCCTGGGTCAACCTCTCAAGTATTGCCACCATGGCTGGGTCTGTGCGGGAGGCTGAACCAGAGCCACCGGCCTCGTGGTCGTGAGACCGAGGAGACCGGTACCTGGGGATGGGCTGGTAGTCCTCATCAGTGCTGTCAGATGTCCCATCCTCAGGAAGATCAGCAGGCTGAGCGTCAAGATCTGCAAGCTCTGCCTCTGCAAGCTCATCAACTGTGGCGTCCTGCTCAGCTGCTGTCTCAGGAACCTCAGGTCGCACACGCTGTCCTGGCACTGGGGCCTGATCTCTGGTGACTGAAGCCCAAAGCTGACGGATATCATACTCAGGGAAAGCAGTAGTAGTATCTGATATCTCAGCTCGGATCTCTGCTGGTAGCTGAATGGATGATCTAATAATGAAGCAGATCCAGTGTGCATAGGGCAGCTGACGATTACCCTTGAAGCCCTCAGCTATGGTGTCCTCCATCTCACTAAGTATGAGATCCCAAATGTCAAACTGTGTCTGTGAGAGGAGGTGGTGAACAACCCATAGCTGCATCCGAGTCAGTCCCTCTCTGTAGCCAAGTCTGGGAAGTAGAGTGCGTCTGACTATAGCATCCAAAACTCTGGCAAGTGGTGTCAAACTGGCAGGCGTGCGTCGAGACCCTTCGCCAAAAGGCTCACGGAAGCAGGGTCGAACCAAGTCTGTAGGTGGCACTGCCCGCCGTGAGGGCGTCTCGGTGGAGGAGTCTGACCAAACACAGCTGATGTATCTTCGTGTTGGAAGCTGGGAGTCTGAGAATCTCCCGCACTCTGGTGCTGTATAGGCGGTGATCGCGGCCTCGGAATGCAAAGTGAATGAAATCATGGGCAGGATCAATCCATAGTGAAGCATAAAACTCTCTGACCCATGTGCCGCAGTATGCACCTGTCCGTCCAAGAAGATCTGACAAGCCTGGCAGAAAGGACAGGTGCGGACGTAGCTGCTCTCCCACAACCTCAACTAGTGACTCAAGTCGACAGACCCTCTGTGGTCGGAAAGCAATACCGCTGTCAACTAGAGCTCTGTAGAAATCCTCCTGAAGTGGGGTATAGAATCCTTCTGAAGCTCTGGGATCCCTCACAGGTGGAAACCACCGACTGACCTCCACGAACCTCAACCCCTGCACCTGACGTGCTGTAGCACCCCTCAAGTCAAAGTGCTCGACCGGGGGTGAACCTCTAGCTCTGGGAGGAGGACGTGCTCCACGACGCTGGCCCTCTGGCCTAGGAGACACCTGAGTACGTGCGCGTGTGGAGCGGCGACGTGGTGGAGACTGAGCTGGCTGCTCCTCTGTGTCCTCTGTAGCCTCTGGAGCCTCTGTGGCCTCTGGAGGTGGATCAACTGACATACTCCTCTGCAGCTCCAGTATCCTCAGTACCCTCAGTGGCCTCTGTGCCGAGCTGTCGACCTTCAAGATGAAAGCGACGCTCGCCTATGCGTATGCCACTGCTCCTGCCACCTCTCTCTGCCTGCTCTGCTGCATCTGCCACGGCCTGAGCAATCTCTGCCTCTGTGAGTGTCTTCTTCTTCTTTCTGGCCAAGATCTTGACACGCTTCCCACGTGCAATCTCAGACCGACGAGGAGGACTGTCGTCCCCGTCACCAGGAGCACCACCGGCGTTCTTGCAACGCACCATGCTGACAAACTGACTGAAAACCTCTGAAAGATGATGAACTGTCACTCAAGAGGCTTGGCCTCAATCCGTATCCGCAGGCTTGGCCTCGGATTCAGCAAACTGATCTCACCCGACACACGACAGACTCGCTGCAACGACGGAATAGAGAGATCTACTATAAGCACATATATAACTAAAAGGTACGAAACCCTAGAGATAGCAAGCATATGAGATACGATGTGAATCGAAACGTGAAGCTACCTCGGATCGACGAGACGACTGACAAGATGAGGTGACCTAGATCGCGAGATTCCCCGAATCCACCGGACGAGCTCTCGCGAAGAAGACGACGCGCGACGAAACTCGTTGACGAACGAACGACCGACGAACCCTAGGGTTAGGGTTAGGGTTAGGATAGATCGACGAAAAACGATCGGAGGCAAGCACGAGTCGTACCAAAGTCGGAGATGAAGCTGGCTTGCAGGAGCGCGGCTCACCGGCGGTGGTGGCGCGGTCGGGCGACGGCGGCGCGGCGGTGGCGCGAGGATGGTGGCGGCACGGCTGCGAGCGGAGGCCGGCACGGGCAGGAGGCGCGCAAGGGCGGCTGGCGCGCGCGCGAGCAGGGCTGGCCTAGCCGGAGGCGAGGAAGACGGCGAAGCTGAGGCTCACCGGCGGCAGGCGGTGCGGCGGCTCCGCGAATCGACGGCGACTCGGCGAATTAGGCGAGTTAGGGCAGGCGGCGGCGGAAAAACGCGTGCGGGTGAAAGAAACGGCCGAGGACGAACGGTTTTATGAAGGGTTAGATCCGCTCGACGCGTGATGACCGGACGCGGTGGTCGTTATGACCGGACGCGGTGGTGCAGCGTCCGGTCACACTCCAGTAAGCTCCTGGAGTGACCGGACGCGTCCGGTGAGGACTGACCGGACGCGGTCAGAGTCCGGTCGAGGGGAGCTCGGGAATTATCGCGAATGACCGGACGCGGTGGTGGTAACCGGGACCGGACGCGGTGGTCAACAGAGGCGCGTCCGGTGCAGCGTCCGATCACTAGATCTGGAGTTGGTCTTCTGGATGACCGGACGCGCTGGTGGACGCCGGGACCGGACGCGGTGGTGAAGCATCACTGCGTCCGGTGCAGCGTCCGGTCCAGCGTCCGGTCACTGTTCTTCGCCCTTCTTTGTTCCGAACTACGACGCGACTTCTCCCAATCAGGTTCCAATTCAAAGAGACACAAATAAACACCAATTGGAACACGATATGAGTGACCTCACTCAAACCCTCAAATTTTTAAAATAGATTGCCTTAGGCTAGTATTATTTTTAAGAAAATAGGCAATAAACACCCAAGGAGCAACGTATGGCCATGCAATAGAGTTTTTGAACCTTTAGGAGCGTCAAAATGCTCTCTCTATCCATGGACGAACACAGAGGTTGCTCAAAGCTTAACCGAAAAGAAACGACAAGAACAACAACCATGCATATGCAATGCAATACAAGAAGGTAAAACTAGAATGCTTGTCAAGTTTGATCCACGGTTAGGCTTTTTCACTCCTCCAAAGAAGGGTTATCGTAACCGTGTTAGCCAAGCCCTAAAAACATTGCGATAAAATAAACATGGCATATTATACAATGCAATGCAAGGGACAACACACGCTCATTTTTTAAAGTTACTAGAATCAAGCACATTGAGTTCACTTCTTAACCTACAAAAGGTTGCCTCATCCAAAGGTTTAGTGAAGATATCCGCTAATTGATTTTCACTTCTTACACCTTCTAGTGATATGTCATTTTTAGCAACGTGATCTCTTAGAAAGTGATGGCGGATATCAATGTGCTTGGTGCGAGAGTGTTGTACCGGATTGTTAGCAATTTTAACGGCACTTTCATTATCACATAAAAGTGGCACCTTTTCAAGAACAATTCCATAGTCTAGGAGGGTTTGTTTCATATATAAGATTTGTGCACAACAAGCCCCCGCGGCAATGTATTCCGCCTCGGCGGTGGACAAAGCCACACTATTTTGCTTTTTAGATGACCAAGATACTAAAGATCTTCCAAGCAAATGGCACCCTCCGGATGTGCTTTTTCTATCAATTTTGCAACCGGCATAGTCCGAATCGGAATAGCCAACTAGTTGGAATCTAGCTCCTTTGGGATACCAAAGACCAATGCTTGGGGTGAGCTTAAGATATCTTAGGATTCTTTTTACGGCACTTAGGTGAGGTTCTTTAGGGCACGCTTGAAAGCGGGCACACATGCACACACTAAACATGATATCGGGCCTAGATGCGGTAAGGTATAACAAGCTACCAATCATAGAACGGTAGAGAGTTTGATCAACCGGTTTACCTCCCTCATCTAGGTCGAGATGTCCATTTGATGGCATTGGGGTCTTGATTGGTTTGCATTCTTCCATCTTGAATCTTTTGAGAAGATCCTTGGTATACTTTTCTTGAGAGATGAAAATCCCTTCTCTCATTTGCTTTACTTGAAATCCAAGGAAGAATGTGAGCTCACCAATCATTGACATCTCGAATTCCTTCGACATCAATTCACCAAATTCCTTGCAATAATCTTCATTTGTTGATCCGAAGATGATATCATCAACATATACTTGACAAATAAAGATCTCCCCATTAAACTTCTTGGTGAATAGTGTGGTGTCGACCTTCCCAATGGTGAAGCCCTTCTCAATGAGGAAGTCCCGGAGGCGCTCATACCACGCTCTAGGGGCTTGCTTGAGCCCATATAACGCCTTGGACAACCTATAAACATGATTAGGATATCTAGGGTCTTCAAACCCGGGAGGTTGATTAACATAGACTAGTTCATTTATAAAGCCATTTAAGAATGCACTTTTCACATCCATTTGATATAGTTTCATATCATGATGTGATGCATATGCAAGGAGGATACGAATGGCTTCAAGTCTTGCAACGGGTGCAAAGGTCTCTCCAAAATCAAGACCTTCAACTTGAGAGAACCCCTTTGCAACTAGTCTTGCCTTGTTCCTCACCACTATGCCTTGGTCATCTTGCTTGTTTCGGAACACCCACTTGGTTCCAATGACTCTTGCACCTTTGGGATGCTCTTCAAGTGTCCATACTTGATTGCGGGTGAAGTTGTTCAATTCTTCATGCATTGCAATCACCCAATCCGGATCTTGAAGAGCTTCTTCTACATTCTTAGGTTCAACGCAAGAGACAAAAGAGTGATGTTCAACAAAAGAAGCTAGCTTTTGGGATCGAGTCATTACTCCCTTTGTAGGACTCCCTATGATGAGATCTTGTGGATGTGCTTGAAGTAGTGGTGAATTTCTTCTATCAACCACTTGAGGAGGTGGATGGGGAGCATCAACATCTTGAGCTTGTGCCTCGGCTTGTTCATGAGAGACATAAGTGTCTTCATTTTCAACTCTCTCATTCTTGTCATCATCTTGAGGCACACGTGATGAAGATGGTGGATCAACAATTTGTACATCGTCATCATCATCTTTTGGCTTGATGTCTCCCACCGGCATGTTCTTCATGGCCTCCCTCAAGGGTTCATCACCTACATCATCACAATTCTCAATTGCTCCTTGGGAGCCGTTAGATTCATCAAATTCCACATCATATGTTTCTTCAACCAAACCGGTGGCATGGTTAAATACTCTATATGCTTTGGACTTTGATGAGTAACCAACAAGAAAACCAATATCACAACGTCTTTGAAACTTCCCTAGGTGTTGACGCTTCTTGTAGATGTAACATTTGCAACCAAACACCCGGAAGAAAGAGACGTCCGGCTTCTTCCCATTAAGCAACTCATAGGGGGTCTTGCCAAGAAACTTTTGTAGGAAGAGGCGATTTGAAGCATAGCATGCGGTGTTGATTGCCTCGGCCCACAACTTCTCCGGAGTGTTGTACTCATCTAGCATTGTTCTTGCAAGGGTGATCAATGTTCGGTTCTTTCTCTCAACTACACCATTTTGTTGAGGAGTGTAGGTTGAAGAGACCTCATGCTTGATTCCAATTTCATCACAATAAGCTTCAATGTTGGTGTTGTCAAACTCTTTCCCATTGTCACTTCTAATCTTCTTTATCTTGACTTCAAATTCATTTTGAGCTCTCTTTGCAAACTTCTTGAAGCAATTTGCCACTTCGGATTTGTCATGAAGGAAGAAAGTCCATGTATACCTTGAGTAGTCATCCACTATCACAAGACAATAGAGATTACCACCCAAGCTCTTGTATGTTGTAGGCCCAAACAAATCCATGTGTAGAAGTTCTAGCACTCTTGAAGTTGACATGAAAGCTTTGGTTGGATGAGTGTTTGCAACTTGTTTGCCCGCTTGACATGCACTACAAGGTTTGTCCTTTTCAAACTTCACATCCTTCAATCCTCTCACTAGTTCTTTCTTCAATAGCTTGTTGAGAGTGTTCATTCCAACATGAGCAAGCCTCCTATGCCAAAGCCAACCAAGTGAGGTCTTGGTGAACAAACATGTCATCAAATTTGCATCTTCGGAGGTGAAGTCAACAAGATAAAGATTGTTGTATCTAAAGCCTTTGAATATCACTTGCTTGTCATCTATCTTTGAAACTTCCACTTCATTTGGTGTGAACAAGCATTGGAAGCCAAGGTCACAAAGTTGCCCAACGGATAACAAGTTGAAACTCAATGAAGCAACATAGAGCACATTTGAGAGTGAGTGATCATGTGATATTGCAATCTTGCCTATACCCTTGACTTTGCTCTTTGAATTATCCCCAAATGTGATCTTCTCTTGACATATTCCATTCTCTTCAATGGTGGTGAACATACGAGGATCACCGGTCATATGTTGAGTGCAACCACTATCAATAACCCAATGAGATCCACCGGTCTTGTAGTTCACCTACACACAAGAGATCAAGCTTTTTGTTTAGGGACCCAAACTTGAGAGGGGCCCTTGACTTTATCCACTAGTGACTTGGCAACCCATATTTTCTTTGGCCTATTCTTGTTTGGGGGACCCAAAAACATGACTTTCATCTTTCCATTTGAATCTTTTCTTAGCATATAATGAGCATTGAAAGCGAAAGGTCTAGCATGCTTGGGCAAGGGTTGTGGTGGTGGAGTTTTGCATTCATGAGCAAAGTGACCTTCTTGACCACACTCAACACATCTCTTTGGCTTGGGCTTTGACTTGCTTTGTTGTTGTTGAGCTTTTGCTTTCTTCTCTTGATTTGCCAAGTACCCAATACCACTTCTATCCATCTTCATTACGGTGTTCATGAGGAGCTCACTTTGCAAATGTTGGCCTCTTGTGAACTTGCTTAGGCCGGTCTTGAGATGCTCTTTTTCTTGCTTGAGCTTTTTGTTTTCTTCAATGAGTGACTCATTTGTTGGTTGCTTCTCAAGAGCCATCAAACCTTTTAGCTTCTTGTTCTCATTTGCAAGCTTCTCATTCTCACTCTTAATCTTGGCATAATCATCATGGTTGCTTGACTCAACCACACTCTTGCCTTTGCTACTAGAACCTTGCTCAATGCTTTCAATGATCAAGTCATCACATGATGTAGCTATATCACACTTAACAACATGGTTAGTAGCATCATGTGTCTCAAGAGCAAGTTCATTAGCAACCACAAGACTATCATAGTCAATTTTTAATGTGGTGTATTTGTCCTTTAGAGAATTATGTCTAGTGATGAGCTCATCATGCTTCTTCTCAAGTTTATCATGTTGATCTTTAAGCTCTTTATAAGAGGTTTTGAGCTCCTTGAGAGTGGAAGACATCACTTCATTTTGAACTCTAAGCTCACCACTAGTCTTTTGAATATTTTCAAGCTTGGATGAGAGTGATTCATTTTCATTTTGAAGATCATCATTTTCACTTCTAGTCCTTCTTATGATTTTAGTGTATTTGTTTAGCAATTTTACAAGTTCATCATAAGAAGGTGAGTCATATTCATCATCACTATCACTATCATCATCATCATCACTATCATGGTTTTGTACCTTTCGTTCACCCTTGGCCATAAGGCATAGGTGAGTAGTGGACGATGATGGTGAAGGAGGCGGTGAAGGTGGTGATGAAGATGTTGGTGAAGATGATGGCCCCATCACAAATGCGGCAACCTTCTCTTTCTCATCATCGCTCTCATCTTCGGAGGACTCACAAGATGATTCAATGTCGGTGAGCCAATCACCAACAATGTATGCCTTTCCTCCCTTCTTCTTCTTGTGGAACTCCTTCTTCTTGCCATCCTTCTTCTTGTATGGCTTGTTCTTCTTCTTCTCTTCTTCTTCATCACTTGAATCATTTTTCTTGCCCTTGTTCTTGTTCTTGTACTTGTCTTTTGGTGGTCTAGGGCATTGATGAGCTAGGTGGCCAAGTTCACCACAATTGTAGCAATCCATCTCCGAGATTGGCTTTCTCTTGCTACTTGTGAAGAATTTCTTCTTCTTGCCATCGAACTTGATGCCACTCTTGTTGAGCTTCTTTAGCATCTTGGTGGTCTTTCTCACCATGAGTGCAAGTGATTCATCATCAACATCACTTTCACTTGAGCTTTCTTGCACCATCATGGCTTGGCCCTTCTTCTTCTTCTTGTCATGACTAGCTTTGAAGGCCAAGTCTTTCTTCTTGGAAGATGATGAGCCCTCTTCCGGAGTGATATGCATGTACATCTCATGAGCATTGATTTTCCCTAAAACTTGAGTCGGTGTTGCGGTGGAAAGATCACTTTGGTGAAGCACGGTGACAATGTGTCCATACTTCTCAACGGGAAGCACACTCAAGATCTTCCTTGCAACATCCGATTGGCTCATTTTGGTGAGCCCAAGAGCATTGAGGTCCTCTACAAGAACATTCAAGCGAGTGTACATGTCATTAGCACTTTCTTTGGGAAGCATCTCAAAAGAATTAATTTTCTTTAAGGCTATGTGATAGCGTTCCTCACGCTCACTCTTAGTTCCCTCATGGAGAGCACAAAGATTTTCCCACAATTCATGAGCGTTCTTTGCATTACGCACGCGATTGAAGATATCTTTGCCTAAGCCCCGGTAGAGTGCATTTTTGGCCTTTGCATTCCACCGGTCGTACTTCTCCTCGTCACCACTTGGGTTAGCGGGATCCCTTATGGGGGGAAGCCCTTCGGTTGCGGCTCTAAGGCACCCAACATCTATGGCTTCGAGGTACGCCTCCATACGAATTTTCCAATATGGAAAATCGTCTCCCTCAAAAGTGGGAGGTGGTCCTTCCCCATTAGACATCTTGCTCTAGGCGGTAAAGCCTAAAAATAGAGCAACACGGCTCCGATACCAATTGAAAGGATCAAGATGCCCAAGAGGGGGGTGAATTGGGCTTTTCTAAAAATTAAATGCAAGAAATAAATCCTACAAGCCGGAATTCACCCCTAGTGTCTACTTGTGTTCCTAGAGAGTCTACCGATACAAAGTTTTGCACCCTAGTTTCCAATCCTAGTCTAGCATGGCAAGTCTAGGAATGTAAACAAGCAATGAAAGTAAATACGAGAATGTAAATGCTTGAATGTAAAGGGGCAAGGAACACGGCGATGTTTTTCCGAGGTATCGGAGAGTCGCCACTCCCCACTAGTCCTCGTTGGAGCACCCGCGCAAGGGTGTAGCTCCCCCTTGATCCGCGCAAGGATCAAGTGCTCTCTACGGGTTGATTCTTTGACACTCCGTCGCGGTGAATCACCCACAACCGCTCACAAGATGAGTTGGGTCATCCACAAGCTCCGCCGGATGATCACCAAACTCCCAATCACCACCAAGCCGTCTAGGTGATGGCGATCACCAAGAGTAACAAGCTAGAACTCTCACTTGACCACTACGAGCCCAAATGAGAAAGTGGATGCACACTTGCTACTCTCTAATCGCTAGTGAGGAACTCTCAAGCTTTGATTCTCAAATCTCTATCCTCACTAGTGCTCTTGCACTCCCTTGCACTCCAAAGGTGTTTATCAGCTGATCAAATGAGCAAGAGACCTCTAAAAGAGGTGGTGGGGATGTATTTATACACCCCACAGACAAAACGAACCGTTACCTGCTGACTCAGCAAAACTCGAGCTGACCGGACGCGCCGGTCGTACTGACCGGACGCGCCGGTCGCTCGTAACGGTCGAAAACCGAAAAACCACTGAGTGACCGGACGCACCGGTCAGGGGTGACCGGACGCGTCCGATCGTGCAGGGAGCATACTGTACTCGCACCGGACGCGCGACCGCGTCCGATCGGTGATGACCGGACGCGTCCGGTCGTCTCTGGACCTTACTGGACTGTGACCGGACGCGCCGATCACACCCAGGTCGCGTCCGATCGGGTGTTTCCCTCAAGTGACACGTGTTGACTTCTGACCACCGCGTCCGGTCCTCGCGAGGACCGCGTCCGGTGTTCAGAGCTGAAACCCTAGCCGCGGAACTGTACTGACCGGACGCGTCCGGTCATGCCGAGGACCGCGTCCGGTCAAGGGAAAACAACCCGAAACTCTCCGAAACGCGTCACAACTTGAACCAAGTTGCTTCCAACTGAACTTTGAGCTATTCTAGAGCTGCCTAGCGCCAAGTTTAACAAGTGTGCACCACACCTAAACATAGGACTCGCCTAGGTCAAGCTACCCGCTCATGCCCCCCTTTATAGTACGGCCAAAAGAGAAAAACGAAGATCCTAACGACTATTCCAAATGTCTCTCAACACCTCGACATCCGGAACTAACCGTCCTTAATCTTGACGTCACTCTTTTGAAAACCGAAACGATTTCCATCAAGGGGCATGAATACCATGGTGCCCAAAGCAGTTAAAACCTCCATGACCTAACTTACCAAAGTTTCTGTAAAACACACGTTAGTCATGGTAATAAAGCGTTGTCATCAATTGCCGAAACCAAACCTCGGGGCCTAGATGCTTTCAAGCGCGTCCGGTCACGGCAACGGTAACTTCTGAAGCGCACTGTTCACGCTTGTCCTGTAGTGACCGGACGCGTCCGGTCACCCTGACCGGTGCGTCCGGTCAGCACGTTTTGAACTGTGTCGTCCGGTAACGGCTAGCTGCGTACCCCTTCGCTATAAATAGAAGATGTCCGAGGTTTGAGGAGAACTCTTGCACATTTTGAGGCCTAGAGACATCCTTTGAGCTAGAGAACAACCCCTCCACTCATCTCTTTGCTTAGTTGCACATCTTGAGTGAGATTCAAATGCATTGCTTGAGAGTTGCATTCTAGAGACACTTGATCTTCGAGTTGCTGCGGATTTCTTGTTACTCTTCCGTGTTTCCCGACACGGTAGACGGCTTGGAGCAGCGGAGGTGATTGAGCACACAATTGAAGATTGTTGGAGCCCTCACCAAGTGTTGTAAGGGGTTCTTGATCCTTTCCCGCGGGAGTTCGCAAATTGGATACTCTAGTAGAGCTCGTGGCTTGGAGGATCCCCATCTTGTGTGCGGTTGTGCGGCGCCCGCCGAGGGCTCGACTCTTGATAGTCGATTAGCTCGCGAACCGACAAGTGGGTGTATCGCCACAACGAGGAGTAGCTTACCGGGAAGCAAGTGAACCTCGGTAAAAATCTTGTGTCATCTCTTTGCCGAGGATTTCTCTTGTGGTTGATCATTGTGATTGATTCTTTAAGTGCATTACTTCTCTACATCGTTGGTATAAGAATCAAGTCACTTGCTCTTTACTTTCTTGTACTAATCTTAGTGTAGCTTTTATGACATAAGAGTAAGTAGCTTAGTGACTTAGTCTTGTTGGTGTATATTAGAGATCATAGCCTTGCTTCACTAGAATTGTATAGGTGGCTCGCATAGTGTAGTTGAGCTAGTGCTAGAATTAGCTTAGCCATCTCTTTATACTAACGTGGTTGTTTAGTGAAGCTTGTAGATTTTTAAATAGGCTATTTACCCCCCTCTAGTCATTTGGACCTTACACCAGGGGATCAGAGCGCGCACCGAGCGCATTCGCTAGAGGGTCAGGCCCGAGGACGAAGCGCAGGGCAGTAGAAGCAAAGGCGTCGCCGGCGGTGGATGCCTTGGCGATCTCCGCTGACGGCGTACCACCGCGGCACCGACGTCTTCTCCGGCGACGACGCGTGGCATGGGCGCCCCGCGTGGCCCCCATCGCGCCCCCCCCCCGGATGGCATACCACCGGGGGGGCGTTGGCTGGGAGGATGGTCGACGGTCGGCGCATGCGTGGCGAAGTCGGCGCCTGCCAACCGTCGTTGCCTTGGTCCGGCCACAGTCCCTTGCGACGTGGCCGAGGCCTCGGCAGCGCAGACACCGCCTAGGCACCCGGCAAGTCGCGACGCGATGCGAGAGGGAGAGGCAGTTGAAACATTTGCCAGCATTGTTTTGATCCGATTTTTCTGGTCTGGTAATGGTTTTTTTTTGCAATTCTAATTAGCAGGCAACGGAGTTAAAGCCGAGAGGAAGCATGAAAATCAGGACTCTTGTGTAGGGATGAAAACGGATCGGATACGGACGGATATCACTGATATCATATTTGTTTTCATATTTCTGGTCGGATTCGAATTCGAATACGGATAGTGTCAGCCATGCCGGATAGGATACGATTGGATGTCGACATCATAAATATGCGATTTAAATATTCGGATACGGATACGGTATCGGATGTTGAATATCCGGACTCGGATACGGACAGATCTGAACCCCTCTAAACGGATTCGGTCTCGAATACGGTCGGAAAATATTCGTACCGTTTTCATCCCTACTCTTGTGAGGTGGTCAGGTGAATAGGGATATGAAAGAAATTCTATGCAGCGGTGCCGCACCCAACGTCCCAACCTTCCGTGCGACAGAGTACCACCGAGAACAGCTTCATGGCATACAGTGTACCACCGAGAGCAACTTCATGGCATTCAGAAGAATTTTTGACACCAGGCCCGTGTTCAGTTCCCGACTGGGTGCCCCGATTCGGGCACTGTAGCTACAGTGCCCGAATCGGGGTACTGTAGCATTTTTTTTTTTTTGTTTTTAGGTGTGAAAAATTGTCTAAAAATTGATTAATTACACTCAAAATGTTCGTCTCGCAAAGTACAACAAAACTGTGCAATTAGTTTTTCATTTCATCTACATTTAGTACTCCATGCATTTGCCGACATTTTGATGTGACGGAGAATCTTCTTTTTGCATAGTAATTTTTTTTTGTGGAATTGGGAACTAAACATGGACCAGGGTTTAGTTTGGTTGTAACGCTATTTAGTTACCAGAGGGGAATGTTGTGTCAGTGTACCTGTATCACTGTACTCCGCCCTTCATCGTATACTATAAATTTGTATCGTACTTCATGGTAAAAACATCTTCCCCTGATTGGGCCTAATCGGTTGCGCTTATTGCAGCAGGCGCGCCTGCCGCTACCGCTGCAAGTACTGTAGCATTGACTAGTTATACTGTAGCAGCAAGATGTGGTCAACCGTGTTTTACAAGTCTCATTTGGGCTAAGCTAGATAAAATGAGCGATGCTTGATACCATTCAATTATCCATGCAAGGAAATTTGACACGCATAAAATTATTTTAGAAATAGTACTTATTTGCAACCGTGATACAGATCAGCAAGTACCACATACCTAGCACACAGCAGTAACCATCATCAGCCATCGAACACAACATATTATTATAACAGTGGGTTTCCATTCTGAGTGTCTCCAGGCCAAACTGAGTTCTAGTTCCAACAGGCCAAACGAGGCAAAAGGATCTAGTTCCAAAAGACAGTCTCTGCCGACATATATGCAAACGGCTTTGCTTAGGAATTTCAAATTTGCATAGCCAGCACACAACGCAGACAGCCACCTTCGTGCAGCAGGTGGAAAGCGTCGTTGATGTCAGCCAGGTTCATGTTGTGGGTAATGTACTCGTCCACCTTAATTTCCTGCAGACACCACAGATTTTGGTTGAGCGGAGAACAAAAATTTCATCCAACACTTGATTTGGCAAGTGTTCATGATAGTGCCGTACCTTGTTCATGTACTTATCAACAAGCCATGGGACCTGAGTTCGGCTCTTGAAGCCACCGAAAGCTGTTCCCTTCCAGACACGGCCAGTAACGAGCTGGAATGGCCGTGTGGCAATCTCCTGGCCAGAAGCAGCGACACCAACGATGACAGAGGTTCCCCAGCCCTACAGGTGTGCACCCCAAATTTGAATAAGTGGAAGGGAAGGATATAGTACTCTCAAATGGCTGAATAAACAAGATACAATTCAGACATCAGCAGCAACACCCAGATATTGCAATGGGAGTGCTTACCTTGTGGCAGCATTCCAGTGCAGCCCTCATAACTGAAACATTTCCAATGCATTCAAAACTGTAATCCACGCCACCATCTGTAAGATCAACTAAGACCTGCTGTATCGGTTTGTCATGGTCTTTTGGGTTAACAAATTCTGTAACTCCAAAGTTCTTTGCTGCAAACAGTGAGATAAAGATTAGAGGAGGCACAAGTAACTGCACATCCTGTACCAAAAGACTAAGAAGCTACCCCAACTGCTTGTATCAAGTTTGTACATTTGCACTCATGGATTGGTTTGGGAATTGACAATATCCCCAAAATGTACCTTTGACCATTGGGAATACATTAACACGAGGAATGTTGTCAAAAAAAACACGAGGAAAGAAAAATCAGGTTCAGGAAATTCAGAACTCAAAAGTCACTCACATTCAGTAACTACAGTTGTTGCATCAAACTATCAAAGTTTTCCTGCACTTCATAAACAATATGCTTTTGAACTTCTATTAGCTGGGGTGGTAGACATACTGCTTACATGGTAGACATTATTAGGTTTAGCCTACAAAACATAACTTTGGAGATTTTCTGTTCCACATTAGATAAAGGTGGGCACTTGTAACAAAAAGCAACAAAACTTAGTAGTCTCAATTTATTAACAGGTTCCACAACTTGCACAAGAGAATGGACACTTCAAATACATTAGAAACAAAGGAAATTGGATTTGCCCATTTCACCAGCTGATAAACAAAAACCAACGCAAGAGAATAGAGGGTCGATGAACAGAATTGCAAGGATATATAAACCATACCAACGTCAAACTTTTTATTGTCAATGTCAATGCCAATAATTCGAGAAGCACCAGCAGCTTTTGCACCCTCAGCAACCTAAAAGAGAAACTCAGAAGTCAAATCCTATTCACTAACTCAGGTTTATGAGAATGACCTAATAAGAGAAACTTACTGCAAGTCCAACTGTGCCAAGGCCAAAAACAGCAACAATAGAGCCAGCTTCAACCTTTGCAGTATTCCACACTGCTCCAAGACCTGGATGATTGTACTTTGTTAGATGTATGGACAAACTAAATACCACTTATTATTGGAAAACATTTAGAGGATAATGAGAAAATATGTAAAAATGCTAAGCTGCTAAACATGTTGTCAGTAGTTCAATCAGTGTAGCAGCAGTATGGTAATTCACAATTAATTCATTTCACAGACTAAAAAATAGGGATTTGCGTCATCACAAACAGAAATGGCGTGCAAGTTTCTGCATGAGATCAAAACCACTAACTTTTTGCTAATTGCATAGATCATAAACAGATGTAAGAACATCTTGGTGATTGAGTATGTTAAGAAAACATTGGTGCTAACTATTGGAGTTTAGGCACAAACAATGAGAGAAAAAAAAAGCGTTAGTAGTGATACGAGTATACAGCAATTCACTGATGCAGACAAATATATAAGTATCACATGAAAAGTTACTTAGCACTAAGCCACACAACAATCTGTATGACAGGATAACTGTCCTGAGGATCAAGGAATCCTCAAAAGAATGCAGTGTGTGAGCAGACAAATATGTAGCCTGAATTAGCAATTTATATCCTAAACATAAAAGCCAGTAAACATATATGAAAAGAACATACCAGTAGGAACACCACAACCGAGCAGGCAGACTTTATCTAGGGGTGCCTGTGGGTTGATCTTTGCAACACTGACATCATGCACCACAGTGTACTGGCTGAATGTTGATGTCCCCATGAAATGGTAAATGGGCTTTCCATTTACAGAGAACCTGCTCTTCATATCATTCATCATGACACCCACGCCAGTGGCACCACGAACCTTACCACAGAGGTTGGTCTTTCCGCTCTTGCAAAACTTGCACTCTTTGCATTCTGCCTGGTAACAAGGAATGACATGATCCCCAGGGTGCACCTCAGTTACTCCTTCGCCGACACTTTCCACAACTCTATTAACACAAGCAAAAGAAAATTTGTCCATCACAGCCCAACAATGAGTTACTTCGTGTATGAAACTCGAGCAGATATATATGCTTATTACCCGGCAGCTTCGTGGCCAAGAATGCAAGGAAAGAGACCCTCAGGATCCTGCATAGAAAATGGAAGTATTAATATCATTCTAGCATTCTGACAGGACCACATGGTCAACTAGGTGTGTTTGGTTTAAGGAATCAAATCACTCTAGATGAGCTGGTGAATCATGAGTCCATTCATCAAATTTGGTTGAATGATTCCATTCCTCACACTAGTACTAATTATTAGCTTGTAAGGAATGATGTGATGCATCAACCCATTCTATTCCACAAACCAAACAAAAAAGTGAGGAGTGAAAAGATGATGGACTAACCCATTCCTCAAACCAAACACCCTATAAATAAATATACCTGCAACTGCACAGCATGCATCTAACTAACAATACCAAGTTTCAGCAACATTCTTAAGTTACCGCCAATGACACCATCCCCGGTTAGAAAGGGGAAGTAGGAAAAAGTCTTACAGTGCGCCATCAAATCCTTGTATTTGTTTAGGAACATTATTTTTTATCAAGCAGTCCATAAAATTCTAGGAACATAGCCACAAGATGAAGTGACAAAATAAGAATAATGCCAAATTGCATCAGAACAGCGACTGTCCATCAGCGTCAGGATTGCCATTTGCCACTATGGCTACCACACCCATGCGAGTGACTGGTTCATAGAATTCCAAGAACCCTAGATTGGAAGAAAAACCCAAGCGAGTATGAGTGAGTTGGAGGAAAAAAGACAATACCTTGCCGCTCCAGGTGTAGTGGTCGGTGTGGCAGAGCGCGGTGAAGAGGATCTTGACGCGGACCTCGCCGGCCTGCGGCGGCGCCACCTGCACGTCCTCGATCACGAGCGGCTTGTTCGGCTCGTACGCCACCGCCGCTGCACGCACAGGCCAGCCATGAATCTCCCACGCCAGATCAAATCGAACGCCGTATACGAACACCACAACCACCACCAGCAGCAGCAGGAAACTAGTACCACCACCGATGCGAAGAAGCTAGAGAAGACAAGATCAAGAAGGTTACCTTTGCAGGTGATGACCTGGCCCTGGGTGGGGGAAGCCATTGCTTCCTGGGGGAGTAGGGGTTTGGGTGGTAGATGCGATGGAACGGAGCAATGGAGAGGCGCAGGGGGATGATGTGGCTGTGACCCTGTGAGGTCCCCGGGATAGGGAGGGGAGAAGAAGAGCGGCCGGCGGAGCAGATGGAGGATGAACTGGGCTGGGCCCGCTCTGGACTTGGGCTTCCCAAATTATTGGGATTAGCCACCATGGCAGATCAGTCTGAGATTCGTATAGAGAATTTTCTTTCTTTTTTCAGTATTTAATAATATAAAAAAGAAAGAGATTTCACGCGGAACATAATTAAAGATACGTGGTACTGAGCTCTGGATTAAAAAAAGATACCGTCAACTCTTGTTTCCTGGTTTCTTGTTTTTGAGCTTGCAGATCCATAGGAAAGATCATGCTCTTCCTCGCTAAAAACTATGCAGAATATATCATGCTCTTACTCATTATAAGTAATTATGATGGTAAAAAAACAAAATTTTACAGTTCTGAGTAACAGCAGTACCACATTCTGAAGGCACAATTTTGAGTACAAGCAGTTCCCTGTTGACCTGTTGTGTTCATTAACAATTTGTTCTTCAGTCAGTCCCAAGCTGACTTCCATGTTTGCTTCAGGATCTTCACCGATTATTCGTAATCACAGACAACTGGCTCTTTATTTTTGTAAGTATAGCTATTCACACCAATTCGCTATGAGCTGCCTTATTGGAGCATAGAAAGGCATGGCATGAGGTCCACAACTTCAGCAAGCGTCTGTCAGTTACTCCGATTTGTTCTCAGAGTTAATCTGTTGGGCTAGCAACAACAGTCCAAAAGCCGCGAATAAGGATAGGCCAGTAGATGTGTAGCCAAGAACAAGCATTGCGGTCTTGAGCGACTGTTTTTGGAAGAAAAGGGTATGGGAGAAGTTAGCTGGAAGGTCAATAGAACTCACAAGTTGACTGAACTCTATAAATATTCAGGTTAGCTATGTTTTATTACCTTGGCCAGCTGCAATGCATTGTCATTTGCGTATTGCATTGTACTGTCAGGAACATTTTGCACACCTTGTGCTAGTTGCCATGAGATGAATCTGGATCAAGAAACAAGTGTCAGATCAGATGTATTTACTTCCTAATATCACAGATGCAATAAACCAGCCAGTAGGGCATTCCAATGATAATGCAAAATTGCAAAGTATGTGGAGCTGAATTCTTTAGACAAAGAATGTGACTGGCTGACCAGGGTTTGAACCTCGTTTCCACGCCAGTCGCCAGGGGCGCAATTCTATTTCTACCCTCTACCCCGTGACAAGAAATAGAAGAAAAAATTGTAGTGTGGTGTGTCTCTACAATCAAGGGCACCGCTAGGTTATCCATTTGATAAATGGAGTTAACTAGTTGCAGATAACTTAGGAGAATCTTTCGACGACGAATCACGAATCATGTTGGCATAAACCATGTAGCCATGTGAAGTGAAGCATCAACATCATACCAAGCGTCCCATAAACTATGTATACTTGAGAATTGACCAATATCAATCTAGTGAAATCCAAATTATACTTTCACAATAAGAAATTTTGCACGAGTCTGAATGTTACCCAAAAATTGCCGCTACTGCAGCACCGATATTGGCACTTTCAGCAGTCACTTCGAACTCAAGTTCTCCAAACTGGCAGGAGCAAAAGACGAGATTTAAACCATGTTCACAACTCACATGAGGGTCATTAAAGTGCTTAGAAGCTTATTACCTTAAGTCTCCTTTTTTCTTTCATAGCCTGAACATCAGATTGAACCACTGGGCGTGTCGATAGTAGCTTACCATTCTTGATCATTGTTTCAGCAATCTACAGAAGTACTACAAAAGCATGTTACATTTGTACATGCCCTGTGGTTTAATCTCTTGACAATAATCGATACAAGGTAAGTTAGCAATGATGCAGAGAAAAAAAATGCCTTGCTGTAAGTAGTGGACATATTTGTCATGCTAGAATCAACTTTTTTTATAAAAAAAATGTTTATGTGGAACCATTATGTTAGCAAAACTACGGCAGGTGATTGCTGACCTGAACTTTATATAAATCATATGCTATGGTCAGAGCATACAAGATTTGTAAAGGTATGTGGAACCATTTTGATCTCTAATCCCACTCATAGCATCGACAAGGAATAAGGTCGTTAGCCAGGAATAAGGTCGACCAAGCACAAAATGTGTTGAAGCAAAAGATGGGGATCGCAAGCATGGCACAGGATCCGAACCCTGCGGCTTTGGACGAAATCAAGGCCTTCTTCGCTGCGCCGTTGTTGCCCTCCAAACAGGAGGCCCTTCAGGCGCTCTTCGCTCCAGATTTCGATCCGGTGGCCATGGAGCTGAACCTCACTGGCTTCGAGCACGACGCTTTTTAGCTGCTGAGTTCAGGGCCTGCTGTGTTTGTCCCTATGCTCGATCCTCTTCACGGTTGCTAAGTAGTTTCTTTTGTAATCACAACTGTGTGACCTCTGTTAGTGTTTGGCTCGGTAATCACAAATTACCGTCCCAGCTTTAAATTGTAGAGCTCTTCTTCTACTTAATGAATACCGTGCCAATGGCACGTTCGAGGAAAAAAAAAAGGAATAAGGTCGACCACAACTGATGGTTAGAGCGTGAGCAAGTAGCTAACCTTCTTGAATTCTCCCTGGCCGTACTGCCCCATTGACTGAAACCTCCTTCCAGCTGACACCATCCGCTTGCCAAACGCTACACTATGTAAAGCAAACAGCAAGGGACGCAACCTTCAATCAATCAATCGAGGACTGAATGTTGACAAGTGACAACATCATATGGATGCAGTCCATGCCTGATTTGGCGCTGCGTGTTAGGTAGGGTTCCATCGACGGCAGCTGCTTGGCGATGCTATTTGATGTTGATGTATCAGCCAACTCCCATGCTTTTGCCAGGTTCAGGAGCAGATCTCCCACTTCTTGGCCACACTATGTCTCCGCAAAGAAATGAGCATTGTAAGCGCGCGTGGTAGCACCGTTGCACTGAAACCTCTAGCATATATCCAATTGCTGAATGCTGAGTTGTTTGGTGCCTACCTCATCAAGGACTGGCCCATTGGAGAGATCAAACGCGGCATCATTGAGCTTCAACAAAGGGGGGAAAAAAACAAGTGCTGTTATAACAAAATATATTTTCCCACCAGAGAGTAGGATTTCAGTGTGGCGTTGTGTGATGCATACTGCTTACTGAAGTATCTATGCTACTAGTGATACTTTCACTAGAAGAGAGCATAATATTCTGAATGGAATTTTTCCACTTTGGTAACAAATGTGGGAACAAGCATAAGAAGGCGGATGTTAAAACAAAACGATGAGACACTTACGTCGAGACGAAGGTCGCGCGGGAGCTGAGCGAGGAACTTAGGCGGAAGAACCAAGCAATCCTGCAACCAAACAAATTACCAGCCGCATGGCACGGAAACAGTCAAAAGCTAGGGATTTGAACAGATAGCGGCGTCGACTAGACACTGGAGGAAGCACGTCGTCTTACCGCGAGCTCCTGGAGGAGCGGCAGGACAGGCGGCTCCTCCTCGGGGCTGTCGCCGCCGGCGGAAGAGGAGGTGGAGGCGACGGGTTTGGGGGAGTCGGAAGACACCGCGCGCGCAGGAGGCGGGGACCTACGTCGCCGGAGACGGAACCGAGAGGAGGGCCCGGACGCCCCGGCGCCGCCGGGGAGGAGCGCGGCGAGCAGTGGGCGGCGGAGCACGGCCGTGGCCATTCGGAAACGGCAGTGTGTGTGTGTTTTCCTGTTGGTATTTTCCCTTGTGGTGTTGGTATTTTCGGAAGGAACCGAATGGAATACTGGCATGTTCCGGTTGGGCCCACGCTATCTCTTCGCTTCCAATGGAAGCCCGGGCCGTCGTCTCGTCGGCGACAAAACGGATCGCACGCAAGACGCAAGACGGCGACGCAAATCCACCTCACCTCTCCCGCTACTGGAATCTGCAGCATTGCAAAAATGGCGATGCCCGCGTAAAAAAGTGAAGGTCTAGGCGTTGAGGATGCATGAACAAAAGATTCTACAGCCCTCAATGTTACTCATCCATTTCGAATTACGACATTTTGATTTTCATGAAAATACATTCCATAATAAATATAATGATACTTTTGCTCCATTGGTTTCAAAATAAGTGACCTCTTAGTTAATAGATGGCTAAAAGGTCACTTATTTGGTAGGAAAGGGAGTATCTTACATGTTAGTATTTTTTTTAAGTTTGGCCCTCGTTTAGATTGAAGATTTTTTCAACCTGATGAATAGTACCACTTTCGTCTTATTTAACAAATATTGTCCAATCGTAGACCAACTAGGCTCAAAAGATTCATCTCGTGATTTTGAACTAAACTGTGTAATTAGATATTTTTTTTACCTACATTTAGTACTCCATGCAAGCGGCTAAAAATTGATGTGATGGAGAGAGAGTGAAAAAAACTTGGAATTTTGAGGTGATCTAAACATGGGGTTGGTTAAATTTAAATTATTTGACTTTTCAAAAAGTAATAATTATATATATATTTATTGAAACGAAGGAATACATAATAAAAACAGTTGTAACTAAAAATGTCAAAACATTTTTTAGCCTCAAAGAGAGTACAAAATGTCAAGTCACACGATTACTAGTGAGAGCTATTAAAAGAGCGGATATGTGCCAATCGATTTTTTTTATTTAGTAAGTACTGTAGCAGATCTTATAATAAGTACATCAATGCAGGATTACAAAATGATATGCGTGTGGTCTTTCTTTTCTGAGCGCCGATTAAGCTCGTTTTGCCTACACTAGTGAGCCAAAAGCGCGGTTGTTCGCTCTTATGCTAGAGCGTGTTTTTTTCCTTCCTCGTGGGTAGACCACAACCTCGCCTCTATATTAGGCTGCTGTATTGGTTTTAGTCTATTTTTTTTTTAAATTGACCGGATGAAAGGTCTCGATGGCTAGGGGGTGAATAGTCTTTTAAAAATTTCTACAAAGACAAGCTAAACAAGTTTATAAATATAACAAATAGCGAGATGCAAGTTTTGCTTAGCCTACGGGGTGTTTGCAAGCACCTATCCAATTCACAATTCTAGTATATTTGCACTCAACCGCACAAGTCAAACCGCACAACTTAGCTTACAACTAAAGCTAACTAGCTACACAAGCTAAGAGCTATACTAACAAGCTAGCAAGGTAACTAAAAAAAATAATACAAGAGAGTTAGAAGGGTATCACCGAGGGGCGAAGTATTGAGCCAACCAATCAATATGATCAGGAGATGAATTCCACAATACACAATCACCGGGATTGATCAATCACAATAAGAATGATGACACGAATATTTATCCTGAGGTTCACGTGCTTGCCGGCACACTAGTCCCCGTTGTGTCCCTCTTCACCACGTGGTTCGGTGGCTAATCGGTCTCACACCGAGCCTGTCAAAAGGCGCCACAAGAACCTACCAAATGGCAAAATGTTGCAAATGACACGAGCAATCCACTAACGTTGCCTTTGGCGCTTTGCCGAGGTAGGCACAAACCCCTCACAATCACCGGAGGTGGCCAAAAATAATCACCAACTCTTGCCAACGCCTTCAAGCTGCTCCAAGCCGTCTAGGTGGCGGCAACCACCAAGAGAAACAAGAATCCCGCAGAAAATCAACCACCAAGTGCCAACTAGATACAATCTCACAATGCAAATGCACTTGGATCACTCAATCTCACTTCGAATATGCAAAGAAGCAAGAGAGATGAGTGGGAGGGGAGTTGCTTAGCTCAAAGTGCTCACAAGTATGTCAAAGAGTGCAAGAGAGTGAGCCTTGAGCCGGCCAACAAGTATTTATAGACGTACCCCTTTGAATATAGCCGTTAGGCACTCGAAACAGCTGCAGTCGCGCTGACCGGATGCGCTGGTCGCGTAGACCAGACGCGCGAAGCTCAACCGGACACGCTGGTCCCGTAACAGACCGGACGCACTGGTCAAGCCTGAGCAGCGCTCCAACAAATTAGCGACCGGACGCGCTGCTAGTCGCACCGGACGCCACAGTGTCTGCGTCCGGTTGGAGTCCAGTAAGCCCCCAGATCAACTGGACACGTCCGGTCGACTGTGACCGGACGCACCACCGCGTCCGATCAGAAGACCGAGGCACGCGCAAACCCTGAGCATTGACCGGACGCGTCCGGTCAAACAGAGACCGCGTCTGGTCCAGCGTCCGGTCACCTCTGTGACCTCCATTCGCCTCCGTTTCTTCTCCGACTTCCGACGTAGTGAAAAATAGTCATTTTAACTCCTCGAAAACACCTGAATTCCGCCTCGCAAGCTCGGCGAGAGGGAGAGAGGACCCCAAACCCTCTCTACCGCTCAAATTCCAACGCCATCGCAAATGTGCTAATACCACCAAGTGATCACGTCATGTGCGAGTGTGTTAGCATTTTTACAATCATTTTTTGAAGCGTTATTAGTTCTATTCAAATGCATATGATTATGAAATGCACACCTAGAGGCACTTAGAAGTTCAATAGCCACGTCATTCCCCCTTTTTATAGTACGACTATCTATCCTATAATATAACCACACCCACTAGGTGTCTTGGTTACTAAAACACAACCCTTAAGCATATACCTTTGCCTTGATCACGTAGTGTTACGTCCAAATCCAAGTGTGACCATCATGATCACCATGTCCATCTTTTCACCAACCTTGGAATGTATTAATCCTCATATGCTATATACAACTTAGGCATAGGATTAATACTTAGGCATTGTCACTAATTACCAACATCAAACATAGAGCTTTCAATCTCCCCCTTGTTGGTAATTGGTGACAACCCTTTCACAAAGATATTATGATAAAATTTTGATTGAACCCATGTCACATTGTCCAAGTATATTACCATGTGTAAGAATTATGGACATGTGATCATGAATTCAAATTGATAGCAATGACTCCCCCTACATGTATGCTATATGTTTAGATTTAGGAAGCATACATGCTTAGATAGAAAAAAATAGAAGCATTGACTATCAATAGGTGCTAAGTGTTTTAGATTATAGACCTTTGAAGCGTGATACCATCGGAGTAGCGATAAACACCATCTTAGCACCTTGTGTAGTTAGATACCACTTGGAAAAGCACAAACATAACTAGAAACCTCGTGAGATCAACATTATAAGTAAGGCTCTAGTACCACTTTGAAAAACATGAAGCAAGAAAATCTAACTACTTCCTATTCATGCTAGTACCTCAATATACCATTCAAATTATACTAGCAAGTCACCACACAAGCAATGTATCGGGGAAAAAGAAATGCATAACTATGCATCATACATATGAAGTGCACATGGAAATGCAACATTCATGTTTAAGAGCTTGTTCCCCCTACTTGTGTGCTCAAAATTTTAGTTGATCCCCTTCTTTTATCAATTCTCCCCTTTAGGTTTTCTCCCCTTTTAGAATCTATTTTTGTAAACAATATTTTCTCCCCCTTTGGCACCGATGACCACAAGGGACCAATTTTAGATAGAATATCATGTTATGTTATGGGGTGAGGATCAAGTTTGTGATTCAACCTAGATTGCTTGCATAAATAAAATGCTTCGATTTGATCCAAGGGCAAGCTTCTTCACACCTCACTAGAAGGGTTATCATGCACCATGTTGAAGCAAATATTTAGACAAGTTTTCTAGATTAAACACTTAGGATCACAAGCTACTTAAACAAGTTTTATGCTACCACTAGATCATACAAGACATGGAAACAATAGTGGCACCATATGAACTTCAAACTCATTTGATTTTCATGAATGAGCCTAGAACATGTAAATTATGACTAGATGCACTAAACGAGTCCTTAGCATAGAATGTATGACATGTCAACCAATTGTACCTTGGGGCTCGAAGGAGAGGCATGTCATATATGAGGTGCATCAACTCATGTTGGAGAAGTCAATTATGTTCAACTCATTCTTGAGCTTGTGAAATCTTTTCTCATCAAGTGTCTTGGTGAATAGATCGGTTAATTGATCTTCGGTGTTCACATTCTCAATTGCAATGTCACCCTTTTGTTGATGATCTCTAATGAAGTGATGGCGAACATCAATATGCTTTGTTCTTTGATGTTGAACCAGATTGTTGGTTAGCTTCACGACACTTTCATTGTCACATAGCAATGACATATTCTTGAAATTGATTCCAAAATCCTTCAATGTTGCCTTCATCCACAAGATTTGTGCACAACAACTACCCGCGGCGATGTATTCGGTCTCAGCGGTAGATAGTGTAATACTATTTTACTTCTTGGATGACCATGAGACAAGTGATCTTTCCAACAATTGACAAGTCCTGGAGGTGCTCTTTCTCTCAACTTTGTCACCGGCATAGTCGGAATCCGAATATCCAACTAGCTCAAAGCTTGCACCTTTGGGATACCACAATCCAACATCTTGTGTATGCTTTAAGTACCTCAATATTTTCTTTGTTGCCTTCAAATGAATTTCTCTCGGTGAGGCTTGAAATCTTGCACACATACATACACTAAACATCACATCGGGCCTTGATGCCGTCACATAGAGTAGGCTACCAATCATTGATCTATATAGTTTTTGATCCACCATGTTGCCACTCTTGTCACTATCCAAGCTTCCACTAGTGCCCATTAGAGTTGTAATGCCCTTTGCATCTTTCATGCCAAACTTCTTGAGCATATCTTTGATGTACTTAGTTTGGCTCAGAAATGTACCTTCTTTCATTTGCTTGATTTGAAGTCCAAGGAAAAAGCTAAACTCACCGATCATTGACATTTCAAATTCTTTTGCCATCATTTTCCCAAACTCATCACAATAATCTTGATTGGTTGAACCAAATATAATATCATCAACATATATTTGCAATACAAATAAGTCTTTGTCAATTTTCTTGGTGAAAAGAGTAGTATCCACTTTGCCCATGACAAATCCTTTGGATAGCAAAAAATCTCTTAATCTTTCATACCATGCTCTAGGTGCTTGCTTTAATCCATACAAAGCTTTTCTCAACTTATAGACATGATTGTGTTTTTTGTCATCTTCAAAACCGGGAGGTTGCTCTATAGACACCTCCTCTTGAATGTACCCATTGAGAAAATGCACTCTTCACATCCATTTGATATAGCTTGATATTGTGAGCACAAGCATAGGCAAGTAATATCCTAATTGCTTCCAATCTTGCAACCAGGGCATATGTTTCATCAAAGTCCTACTATCCCATCTTGATCTTGCTTGTTGCGAAAGACACATCTTGTTCCAATGGCATTGTGATTCTTAGGCCTCTCAACTAGTTCCCATACTTCATTTCTCTTGAAGTTGTTGAGCTCTTCATGCATTGCATTTACCCAATCCGAATCTCTCAATGTTTTATCAATGTCCTTGGGTTTTTCCATTGACACAAAAGAAGAGTGAGCACAAAAAGATGCCAATCTTGATCTTGTTTGAACTCTCCTTTGTATGTCAACAATGATGGAATCCAATGGATGGTCTCTTACAATGTTAGTTGGTTGAAGTACTTGGACTTGATTGCTTTGATGTTGATGTTGATGTTGATCATGAGTTGGAGATGATGAAGTAGCCACTTGTTGATCTTGTTGTACTTGAGATGATGTACTAGCTTGATTTTGCATTAGAGAACCACTAGCTTGTGTAATTAGACTTTGGAGCACTTGATCTTTGTAGTCATCCACATCAATCACTTGCTTTGGACTAATATCACCAATATCCATTTCTTTCATAGCATTGG
>CM036178.1:88846975-88941337 GCA_020631735.1 Saccharum officinarum | reverse complement strand
ATTTTCTTGACACTCTAGGGTACCAAGACATTCTCCAAAAATTTATAGAACATTGCACATGTAGAAAAATTACAAAATTCATTTAAGTATTTCTTAAAATAACAAGATAGCATTATAACTTGAAAGTACTTAAGCACTGACGCCCAAATTTTTACCAGAGCTAGGGCTAGCATAGAGTAACCTACCCACCAAATTTCATGATTTATGGAACACTACAGCTCAAGTTATAAATTTTAAAACAATTTGCATGCATTCCAAAACACATTTGGAAGATCTTATTAAATTCTTCAGAAAACTAAACATCACATACCAGATTTATTTTTCTAAATACTCCACATCATGTAGATCCTAACAAAATTTATCTCCTAATTTTTGGCAAGTAAACCTAGATCTTCATTTTTCCAAACCTTACTTAAAACTGTGACAAAAATCAAGAAATGAAATAAATCCCAAATGAACTGGGCCGGCCGGGCTTGCTAGCGCGGCCCGCCAGCGCGCGGCTGCCTTGGCGCCCCGCCCGCCGCGCGCGACGCTGACAGTGCGGGCCGCAGGCCAGAGAGAGAGCGAAAGGGGAGACGGCCGCGACTCCAGCGAGCTCAAGCTCGCCGACGACGGCGCCTCCGCGACGAAAGGAGCCACCAACGGCTTCCCCGCGACTTCCCGCATCGACCAAACCTAGATTTGCTGAACCTATCCCACCCTAGCTACGACGGCCATGGCGACCGCGGCTCGGAGGCGGCACCCCGGTGGTGGTCCGGCGAGCTCCGGGGATCAGGGACCTAAGTGAGGCGTGCTGCGGCTTCCTGAGGACATGGCGGACCTCTCCATGCCACAGAAAAGGACGGAGGTGGAGCAAGTGCCGCTGGCCACGTGAGCACCGCACCGGCGGCCATGGCGCGGCGGCGCACGACGGTGTTCCGACGTGTACCGCCATCCCATCCGGTAACGTCATCACCTAGGCTTCTCTACCCGACCCGGAACCCACATGTACTAGTGAGAATGGAGGATGACCGTAGGGAGCTGGCCACGGTGAGCCGCCGCGCGGACAGTGCGCCGGCGAGGACTCACGGGTGCGGAAACCGAAATTCGCCCTCACCTCTACACAATCCGGTCAAGCAACGGTTGGAGGAGGTGGAGGATGCTGGGGAGCGGTGGACGGGATTTGGAGGACGGTGGTGCGACGGTGACTTGCACAAGCACGGGCGGCTGGCGGCGGCAATGGCGCCTCCGTTTTCCGCCTCGGTGAACCCGGCCAGAGCGAGAGTGAAGGAGAGAGAGTGAGCGCGAGTGTGGGGGTGGGGTGTCGGCTCGGTCTTCATTTCCGCGCCTGGGCTCGCGATGTGGAGGCGACGACAGAGCTCGGACGCCACGCGGGACGCTCTTCTGCCCGGGCGCCACGACAGGCCGAAGTTCGAGCTCGTGACTGAAACCGCGCCTCCAAAGACCGACTGACAGGGCAGTTTCGTCGACGATTTACTCTCAAACCAGCTCGTATTAGTGAAACCTCCAATTAGCAAAGTTGTAGACCTATGTGAGCACTACAAGTTTGTAAAAGGCACATGAGCTAGTTCAGTTTGGATTTGAAACTACAGGCTCCAAAACTAGTGTACTTGGAAACTGAAATGCAGTTTCAGAGATCAATGCCGACTGAACCCTAACTTCTTGACACTATTTCTCCTAAACTATTGAGAACCAGGTGATGGTGATATTGACAATGTTGTAGAGCTATGTGTGGACAACAACTTTGTCATTGGCTCTAAGACTGGTTTGGCCTAGTTTGTTACAAGTTGCTAAAGTGAGGTACAGTGAAACTGAAAAGTCCAATTTCCAGACTTAGAATTTTTCTAAGTGTTGATTCCACTCAAGCTGACTTGTGGCATTTTTGAGCATGCTCTGGTCATTTTCATGAGATGGCCATATTAGAACTTTTGTTCCTCATGAAATTCTCTACAACTTTACTTAAGGTGCTCTTCCATGCAAGGTCTCTAAATTAGACTTTTTTAATTGGTCAAACTAGAGCCTTCTAGCGGTCAAATGGTGGTCAAACTTCTCTTGGAGGGCAATTTTGTAATTTTGGTCAACATGAACCTTGTTCCAAATGTTACCCTAAGTATAACTAAGGTGTTGTAGGTCATGATTGGCTACCTTACCTTTTTGTTACACCAACTATCAAATACTTCATGAAATAAATAAACAAACCCTAGAATATTACATGTGTTGCATCATAAAATAACAAACATGAATGATGCATGCTTATGTTATGCCATGCAAATGCAATGCAATTAAGGACTAACACTTGAAGTGTACAGCCCTCCCCTTATAAATCTCGTCCCGAGATTTGGAAAGCGTACCATTTTTCATAGAATTCTTTATAACCATCCCGCAAATAATCCTCCGTTCCCACGTAGCATCACTCTCACTTCCCTGATTACTCCACATCACTTTGTACCACTTAACCACTTTACTTCTGGTTACTCGTTCCTGAGTATCGATCACTCGGACTGGCTTTTCTTCATAGGTTAAGTCGGATTCCAGCCTGATATCACCTAAAGGAACTTGTTCCTCAGGAACTCGAAGACACTTTTTAAGCTGAGATACATGGAAAACGTTGAATATGGCTCTCATCTCAGGAGGCAACTGGATTTTGTACGCAACAGCTCCACTCTTGCCTATGATCTGGAAAGGACCCACGTATCTCGGCGCAAGTTTCCGCTTAACACCAAAACGTTGGACACTCTTCATTGGAGAAACTTTCAGATACACGAAGTCTCCAACTTCAAATTCGAGTGGTTTTCTACGACGATCCGCATAGCTTTTCTGTCTCGCTTGTGCTGCAGCCATATGTTTTTGGATGGTACGGACTTGTTCCTCGGCTTCCTGGACAAAATCAATGCCGTAATACCTTCTTTCCCCAGCTTCTACCCAGTTTAGTGGAGTTCGACACTTTCGACCGTACAAAGCTTCGAATGGGGCCATCTTAATACTCTCTTGATAACTGTTATTGTACGAGAATTCGGCTAAAGGTAACCATTTTTCCCAAGAACCCTTGGATGAAATGACACATGCCCGCAACAGATCTTCCAAGATTTGGTTAACCCGTTCCGTCTGTCCTGATGTCTGGGGGTGATAAGCAGAGCTTCTCACTAACTTGGTTCCCAGAAGGTGATGCAAATGCTCCCAAAAGCGAGCAGTGAACTGGGGACCACGGTCAGATATGATAGTACGAGGTATCCCATGGAGCCGGACTATCTGATTGAAGTACAACTCAGCATAGTCAGTGGGACGATAGTCCACTCTAACTGGAATGAAGTGAGCTGATTTGGTCAAACGATCCACAATTACCCAGATGGAGTTATGATTTTTGACAGTAGGAGGAAGACCGACAATGAAATCCATACTTATCTCTTCCCATTTCCAACCTGGGATAGACAGTGGTTGAAGCAACCCAGCATTCATATGCACAGCTTTAACCCTACAGCAGGTGTCACATCTAGCCACATATGCAGCTATCTCTTTCCGCATCTTGGTCCACCAATAGTATGGCTTCAAATCATAATACATCTTATTGCTGCCAGGATGGATGGACAACTTAGAGGAGTGTGCTTCAGACATAATATCATTTCGAAGCTCCGGTCCTTAGGCACAACTAACCTATCCTTGAACCATAGTACACCCTCTTCGTCTATCCTGAACTGTGTAGTTTCTTGTTCATTCATCTTACGCTTGATGTGGAATATACCAGTGTCAGTCTTTTGGAGTTCAATAATTCTGTTTTTGAGAGTACAACTGACAGTGATGTTGTACAAGACTGCTGGATGTAGAAGGCGAGACCGATGAAAATCAGTTTCAACTAAGGAATGACAATGAGACTTACGGCTTAAAGCATCCGCAACCACATTTGCCTTGCCAGGATGATAGTGCACTTGAAGGTTATAATCTTTAATCAACTCGAGCCATCTTCTTTGACGCATATTTAGCTCGGGTTGGGTGAAGATGTATTTGAGGCTTTTGTGGTCGGTATAGATATTGCAGACATTGCCCAGCAGATAGTGTCGCCAGGCTTTCAAAGCATGAATAACTGCGGCGAGTTCTAAGTCATGTGTTGGATAATTCGCCTCATGCTTCCGAAGTTGTCGAGAAGTATATGCAATTACTCGGCCTTCCTGCATCAACACACCTCCCAAACCTATGCCTGAGGCATCACAATAAACATCAAATGGTTTCTCGATATCCGGTTGTGCCAAAACCGGAGCTGAGGTTAGGAGGGTTCGCAGTTGGTGAAAAGCCGCATCACACTCAGGAGTCCAGACAAACCTGGTGTCTTTTTGCAGCAACCGAGTCATTGGCTTGGCTATTTTAGAGAAATCCGGGATGAAGCGACGATAATAGCCAGCCAAACCAAGAAAACTCCGGACCTCGTGAACCGAGATAGGAGCCTTCCAGTTCAGTACTTCCTGTACCTTGGCGGGGTCCACCATAATTCCTCCATCGAACAGCACATGCCCAAGGAAAGGTACTTCTCGAAGCCAGAATTCGCACTTACTGAACTTTGCATATAGTTGATGTTCACGTAGTCTTGTGAGGACTATACGCAGATGTTCAGCGTGATCTTCTTCATTCACAGAATATACCAGGATGTCATCAATAAATACCACCACAAACTTGTCCAATTCAGGCATAAACACCGAATTCATCAAGTACATGAAGTGTGCGGGGGCATTTGTCAAGCCGAAAGACATAACAAGATACTCATAAAGACCGTATCTGGTAGAAAAGGCTGTCTTTGGAACATCTTCCGGTCGGATTTTAATTTGATGGTAGCCAGATCTTAGATCGATCTTGGAGAAAACTTTAGCTTTAGACAACTGATCGAACAAGATGTCGATGCGCGGTAGAGGGTACTTATTTTTGACAGTGACTGCATTGAGAGGTCTATAATCTACGCACATCCGCAACGACTGATCCTTCTTCTTTACAAAGATAGCCGGACATCCCCACGGAGACGAACTAGGACGAATCAACCCCTTTTTCAAAAGTTCATTCAATTGCACCTTAAGTTCAGCGAGTTCATTTGGAGGCATCCTATAGGGTCTCCTAGAGATGGGCGCCGTGCCAGGCAACAACTCAATTTTAAACTCCACATCCCGATCCGGAGGGAGCCCCGGCAAATCGTCGGGAAAAACGTCCGGAAACTCTTTTACTACTGGAATTTCGGCCAACGCCTTTGATTGAATAGCATGAACTTCCCCCGACAAATCAACTTTTCTGGGAAGTTGTACCAGAAAACCCTTTTGATCTGTAGGGTCTCTGAGCATAACTACCCGAGTGGATGTATCAATGAGTACCCCATTCTGACTCATCCAATTCATGCCCAGAATAACATCTATGCCTAAACCCGGCAAAACCACTAAGGCAAGCGAGTACTTTCGCCCTTCTATCTCAAGCTCAAGATTCCCCACTACTTTATTTGTGGAAATATTCCCACTTGCTGCGCTAATACAATAACCCTCACCTTCAACAGTATGCAATTTGTGTGCAAACTCTGATGCAAACTTAGGACTGATAAAGGAATGCGAAGCACCTGAATCAAAAAGTATCACTGCGGGGTGTTGGTCAACTAAAAACTTACCAGCGGTGACCACCTCACCAGATGGAATTTCCTCAATGCTGTTATAATGGGCGTGTCCCTGACGACTACCTTGGTTGACATTTTTCTTAGGGTACGGACAGTTCCTGGACCAATGACCTGGCTTGTTGCAATTCCAGCAAGGCATATTGCTAGGAGGAACACTAGAGCTGCTCTGTCCAGAAGTCCCCTTTGGCAGAGCGACGGTATAAGCCTTACGGAACCCCGTCTTTGCAGCAGGCTTCTTCTGCGGCGGACGGAACTTTGTATTCTGAGCAGGTGGGCGAGGGGAAGACCTCGGTGCCGCTGAGGTCCTTGACTGAGAAGCACTTGCCTCAAGGGCCCTTTTACGGCTCTTAGAGGCAGAATAAATAGCATTGTTGTTCTCCTGGGTCAAAGCATCGCTGATGAAATCATTGAAAGTAGTACATTTGCTAGTGCCCATTGTTTTCATCAGTTTTGGGCCGAGGCCCCTTTTGAAGCTAGCAATCTTTTTGGCATCGGTATCCACAAACTCAGTGGCATACCTTGCCAGGTTGTTGAAGGACTGCAAGTATTCAGTCAGGCTTTTGTTTCCTTGCGACAGCCTCATAAACTCTGTGTGCTTGATTGCCATAAGACCGGGAGGAATATAATTTCCCCGGAATGCCGCCTTAAACTGATCCCAAGCAATCGGGACATTGGCAGGCAGTGTGGAACGATAGTGGCTCCACCAAATACCCGCTGGACCATGCAACTGATGGGAAGCATACTCAGTTTTCAGCTCATCAGTTAGACGTAGCAGACGAAACTTTTGTTCAATGGTATTCAACCACTCGTCAGCCTGCAGTGGTTCTTCCGCTTCCTTGAAGAGCGGGGGCTTTGTATCCAGAAAGTCCTTGAAATCGCTGTACTGATTTGGCTCTGGGCCCTGGCGGCCATGACGAGCCTCTCGATTAGCCAGTTGGCGCATGGCATCAGCCAACATACGCTGCCCCTCAACCACTGATTGCATCAACTCGACCGGAGTAGGTTGTGGCGGAGGGGGCGGCTGTTCCTCCTCCTCATTTCCACGGCCCCGGCGTAGATTGTACGACATCTGCAAAATGCATAGCCAATGAGCACTGACGATGTGGGAATTTTGTAGATGAATTATTGTAAATATGTCAAACTGACTTCATGAAATAGACTTCTCAAATTATTCATGGCACAATAATTCATCACAACCGCACAATCCATTCAAGCGGATCAATTGGCGCAATCATGCGAGAGAATCCAACAAGGTGTACTTTGATAAAGGCTCCCACACAAGGAGCACAGTAGTTACTGAACCGTTTACGTTAAAGTCTACGTGATTTTTGATCTGTTGCCGGTACTTGAATTTAATTTCAAGATTCTTAGTTGACTGTGAAAGGCTACTTCAAACTGACCACAAAGAGACTCCTCAATGAAGAGTTCCATGGTGGATCATGACTAGCCGCCTCGATACCTGCGCGTGCCAAGCAGCACAGCCTTATGTCGCGCGCCATAGGAGGCCCTCGGTTTCGTCGCGGCACCGAAGGGTGCTAATCGTGACACCATCATCGAACGCAACATAATAAGACATCAAGTTGTGATCGAAATCAACAGATTCAAACTACATTCAAGAAACATACGGTTCAACCTTACATCCCAACGTCAAGTTATTACAAGGCCTCACTCCTTCACAGGGAGGGCACAAAAGACGATCCTAACATTAAAGGCACGTGATGACTACTCTAAGCATCATCCTCCGAGTCGGTGTCATGGATCTCCCCGCCGTCCTCATCACTGACAGGCTCTAACTCCTCGTCTTCTTCTTCTTCTGGCTCTTCCTCTGGTGCTTCTGCAGGTGGGGCATCCTGTGGTCCATCAACCTCCACTTCATCATCATCCTCAGCTATGAAGATGCCTGATCCCATATCTTCATCTACATTGTTGTTTCTAGGTAGCAGGGGATTAAGCTCGTTGTTCAGGCGGTGCACTTCTTCATGAAGATTATCGTTGTATTCTTCAGCATTTTCTAACTGTTGCTCGAGCTCAAACTGGCGAGCCCTCAGAACATTCTCTTCGTGCCAGGCTTCATCCCTCTGGTTCATGACACGAACCAACATGCGTTGACAGTTGCGGTTTGCTACTGTCAACCTCTGGACTGCAAGGGTTTCCTGGTTACAATCACGAATCACTTGCTCCAGTTGCTGACGCGCTGCATTCCTGGCAGCCGTCACTTCAGCCAACTCAGCCCTCAGCCTTTCCACCTCAGTAGGCTCAGGGCGGGGCTCACGTGGAGCGAGCTGGTGACGCGGTGCCCTGCCTCCAGTGGACTTGCGAGCAGTCCTCTTGGTACGTGCCATCTGAAGCAACAAGATAAGATACGACTTAAAGTGAGGATCACTTAGGGGATACGAAATTTAATTTAGTCGGGAGTACTGAAAATTTTTAAGGAGGGAGTAAATGATATGTATGATATAATTAAACATGATGCATGCACGTTCCGTACGCCCTCTCACCTTAGTAGAAACCTAAAGTTCTAACGCTAGGCGGTGGCATACATACGTTCTCTCATATAAGCGAAACTATCGGTCTACTCGTTACGCTGTTAGTGTACCTGCAGAAAACCTCATTTCAGCCCAACAGTTTCCCAATATTAGCACACAAGAAAACAGTAATTTAAATACTTTCCATATACACATCCCCAGATGTATATACTTCAGTATCAAAGCTACCCGATATAAAGGTTCCCACAATTAAGTGCTTACGTAATTACATGGTTTAAACATGTAAGTATGCAAGTCACCAAAACTACTCTCCCCTAGATCGCCGATTGGACGATCATGCTCTCACAACTCACACTTACCAGAGCGTCGAGGCAATTGATCCATACATTACCACCCAAGTGGATGGCATCCATATAATTTCACGCCGTATGGACGACGAAACAAAAACAAACAAGGCCCCCAAGTTAGTCTTTATAATAAGCCACCTAAGAGTCCTTATTTGGGCTAAGGGATGTGATCACTGGCATACCTAAAAATAATTCTTAGAGTTTTAACCCTTTTCATAATCAAATACTTTTGTTTTTAAATACTCGTACGATGTGTTAAATGTTGAATTATGCTCCGGTACCAGCTGTAACAGAACCGACCAAATTATAAGAGCACAAGTACGAAAACAAGCACCGAAGCGCTCAAATTTTCAAACTTGAGCCCATATAATCCCGGTAGTCAATCGAAATCACGAAGGATTTCAAACCAAACTGCTTACAACCAAGATCGCATCATTCAACATACAACATCATACGATACATTTCACAAGTAGTTCTGAAATAAGTTTACACCACGGAGTAGCAATTATTACAAACCAAGTTTAAAAGTAGCGGAAGCATAACACACACACTAGTTAATTAAATACCGTCAGTCTGGATGATCGACAACCCGCAAAAGCATGAGGAAAGTACATAAAGACGATCACGCCCTTGTGATCTAGTCATCGTCACCCGCAGGGTGGAGACACGTCTTGCAGAATCCCTGATAAAGCATGTCATCTGCAACAGGAGGGAATAAACCCTGAGTACTGGAATGTACTCAGCTAGACTTACCCGTCGAAAACCAGAAATAAGATGACACCAAGGATTATGCAAGGCTTACACAAGAGGCTAGCTGACATAACATTTTGCATAAAGGCATAAGTAATTTAAACTCTTGTAGCCTGTACTAGCAGTTATTTTTAGCAATTACCTGTCATCTATCTTAGCACCTGTACTAAACATGCACTTGGTTGTAATCAAACAATTATCATCATTATATCCAGAGCAGGTATGAATTGTGGCAACATTGTATCATTCCCTTAACCACCAGTTCATTTAATGAGATCTACGTTGCCGCTGCTCAAGTCAAGTGCTCACTAACCGGGAGCGACGGCGATTCGAATCGAATTCCTATCCAGCTGGAGGGGTATTTCTAACACTCACCGAGTCACGCCTGGCGAAGGCTGCTCAGGTCATCTTTTGTACAGTTCAGGAATCGCGGGCCCGAATAATGTCGCGTCCCCAAGGGCGACACTCTGCCAGGTGATAGGGACTCTAACCCCCCTTGGTCTCACGCCAATGTCCCCAAGCACATCCTTTCTCTCCTCCAAGATGCAACCTACCATTCGATTCCCGGCCTGAACCATACTACTCGACTTCGCGGTCGGAACGACTTATCCGGCCAACTAAGTGTTAGACTGCGTTCAACATGACTCAAGGACGTACAGCGAATCGGTCCTTAAACGACTCAGACGGGCATAGCTCCACACCCAAGACGTGAAGTGTCTTGCGGCTGTACTATCGAACTCCCGCCCGGTCTCAATTTCATTTTTAAGCATGGTTCCAACCACGATAGCCATAAAGCCACTCGTGACTCCTTCCTACATCTCGCGGATGACCGGAAATCACCCGACTTCTACCGTACTAAGCAGGGCTAAGCATTGACACGTGCCTAAACCTAAAATAGGATTAAGTACGATATCTGGACAAGGACAGGTATGATGCAGCAAGTGTTTTCATATAACTCCTACAACTTAATGCAGTAAACAATTAAAATACTCAAGATTAATTTATAAAACGATGGGTTCAGCATGCACCGGGGCTTGCCTTTGAGAAAAGTTGAAGGCCGGTGGTCAGGGCACTCCGGCAAGTCTTCAGCGGCGTCTCCTTCGCCTGCTGGATCCTCGGGCTCCTGCTGCTCCTGGTTCTCCTCCAGAATTACAGGCTCGAATTCGAGGAGTGTCACCCCCTCCGGTACACCTATTGTATGAATGCACAATAAATACCATGGATGCATAAATGGGTGCAACATGCTCGGAATGAAATGCATTTCAACGATAAAAACAATAATCTAATCAAGTTACTTTATTAGTACGTGCAAATCTCTTCTCCGGTGGAGAAGTACTTACCTAAGCTACTTAGCCTAAGATAAAGCTGCTCATCCTCAGTTAAGGCCCTAACACCTAACAATTACAAAAGTAGCATGTCTTAGGATATCACACCATATCAATCAGCAAAACACCACAGTAAGCATTCTGGACAGCAACTACTTGTTTTTATCACCACTGGAGATTTACAATTCCAAAAGATATGATCTAAGACAATCTGGAAAGCCTAAGAAATGCACTACAATTCATTTTCAGACCTCAACTCCAAACTCTTAAGTTTTCCATGTCAAACTTCACAAGTTCCAGAATCTGTCCTCTCAAAACAGAGAGTAGCAGATTTTGAACTGCCACTTTAAACAACAGTAACTCTCAAACTACTAAGCCAAATGCTTCCAAATTTTGACACAAGCTAGTTCCTCAAGTTTATTCCAACTTTGGTACTTACAAGTTTTCTAGCAACCAATTTTATCAAAGCCAAATTTAGAATTACTACTAGCTGTCCAGAAAACCTAAAATTACAAAGGTTAAACATTTATTGATGTGGCAAACATTCTTTAAGACCAAACTAATACTACTACAAGTTCACCGATGTCACAAAAACACCAGAAAGTAAGGTGTGCCCACCTAGAATATTTATTTAAACTCATTTCTTATTTTACTTAATTAATTTGGTGGAATTTTAAACATATATGTAAACTACTCCAAAAATTCTACAAAATTTACAGGGGACTCTCTGACCCACAAAGAGACTACTGTAAAATTTTGAACTCAATTTATTCATAGGAACTTCCTACACAAAATTCCCAAGCCAACAAGGCTGATTTTTGTATAAATAACAAAGCATAGTCAAAAGTGTCAATCAACAGATTTCTTAATTTTCTTGGACACTCTAGGGTACCAAGACATTCTCCAAAAATTTATATGAACATTTCACATGTAGAAAAATTACAAAAATTCATTTAAGTATTTCTTAAAATAACAAGATAGCATTATAACTTGAAAAGTACTTAAGCACTGACGCCCAAATTTTTACCAGAGCTAGGGCTAGCATAGAGTAACCTACCCACCAAATTTCATGATTTATGGAACACTACAGCTCAAGTTATAAATTTAACAAATTTGCATGCATTCCAAAACACATTTGGAAGATCTATTAAATTCTTCAGAAAACTAAACATCACATACCAGATTTATATTTTTCTAAAATACTCCACATCATGTAGATCCTAACAAAATTTATCTCCTAATTTTTGGGCAAGTAAAACCCTAGATCTTCATTTTTCCAAACCTTACTTAAAACTGTGACAAAAATCAAGAAATGAAATAAATCCCAAATGAAACTGGGCCGGCCCGGCTTGCTAGCGCGGCCCAGCCAGCGCGCGGCCTGCCTTGGCGCCCCGCCCGCGCGCGCGACGCTGACAGTGCGGGCCCGCAGGCCAGAGAGAGAGAGCGAAAGGGGGAAGACGGCCGCGACTCCAGCGAGCTCAAGCTCGCCGACGACGGCGCCTCCGGCGACGAAAGGAGCACCAACGGCTTCCCCGCGACTTCCCGCATCGACCAAACCTAGATTTGCTGAACCTATCCCACCCTAGCTACGACGGCCATGGCGACCGCGGCTCGGAGGCGGCACCCGGTGGTGGTCCGGCGAGCTCCGGGGATCAGGGACCTAAGTGAGGCGTGCTGCGGCTTCCTGAGGACATGGCGGACCTCTCCATGCCACGGAAAAGGACGGAGGTGGAGCAAGTGCCGCTGGCCACGTGAGCACCGCACCGGCGGCCATGGCGCGGTGGCGCACGACGGTGTTCCGACGTGTACCGGCCATCCCATCCGGTAACGTCATCACCTAGGCTTCTCTACCCGACCCGGAACCCAAAACATGTACTAGTGAGAATGGAGGATGACCGTAGGGAGCTGGCCACGGTGAGCCGCCGCGCGGACAGTGCGCCGGCGAGGACTCACGGTGGCAGAAACCGAAATTCGCCCTCACCTCTACACAATCCGGTCAAGCAACGGTTGGAGGAGGTGGAGGGGATGCTGGTGGAGCGGTGGACGGGATTTGGAGGACGGTGGTGCGACGGTGAGCTTGCACAAGCACGGGGCGGGCTGCGGCGGCAATGGCGCCTCCGTTTTCCGCCTCGGTGAACCCGGCCAGAGCGAGAGTGAAGGAGAGAAGAGTGAGCGCGAGTGTGGGGGTGGAGGTGTCGGCTCGGTCTTCATTTCCGCGCCTGGGCTCGCGACGTGGAGGCGACGACAGAGCTCGGACGCCACGCGGCGACGCTCTTCTGCCCGGGCGCCACGACAGGCCGGAGTTCGAGCTCGTGACTGAAACCGCGCCTCCAAAGACCGACTGACAGGGCAGTTTCGTCGATGATTTACTCTCAAACCAGCTCGTATTAGTGAAACCTCCAATTAGCAAAGTTGTAGACCTATGTGAGCACTACAAGTTTGTAAAAGGCACCATGAGCTAGTTCGGTTTGGATTTGAAACTACAGGGCTCCAAACTAGTGTACTTGGAAACTGAAATGCAGTTTCAGAGATCAATGCCGACTGAAACCCTAACTTCTTGACACTATTTCTCCTAAACTATTGAGAACCAGGTGATGGTGATATTGACAATATTGTAGAGCTATGTGTGGACAACAACTTTGTCAATTGGCTCTAAGACTGGTTTGGCCTAGTTTGTGAGTTACAAGTTGCTAAAGTGAGGTACAGTGAAACTGAAAAGTCCAATTTCCAGACTTAGAATTTTTCTAAGTGTTGATTCCCACTCAAGCTGACTTGTGGGCCATTTTTGAGCATGCTCTGGTCATTTTCATGAGATGGCCATATTAGAACTTTTGTTCCTCATGAAATTCTCTACAACTTTACTTAAGGGTGCTCTTCCATGCAAGGTCTCTAAATTAGACTTTTTAATTGGTCAAACTAGAGCCTTCTAGGGTCAAATGGTGGTCAAACTTCTCTTGGGGGGCAATTTTGTAATTTTGGTCAACATGAACCTTGTTCCAAATGTTACCCTAAGTATAACTAAGGTGTTGTAGGTCATGATTGGCTACCTTACCTTTTTGTTACACCAACTATCAAATACTTCATGAAATAAATCAAACAAACCCTAGAATAATTACATGTGTTGCATCACATAAAATAACAAACATGAATGATGCATGCTTATGTTTATGCCATGCAAATGCAATGCAATTAAGGACTAAACACTTGAAGTGTTATATATATATATATATATATATATATATATATATATATATATATATATATATATATATATATATATATATGGTGCATTTACGTTATAGGAATTTTATGATACCCATATGCATAGACATATCTACCTATGAGTCTTACTAGTGCAGGATCGCGTAGTTGCCATGCTTACATTTATCGGTAGCGTGGGTAACCTGTCGTTACTCACAACAGGTGATTATTATTATCATAATTCTCATAATAAAATGGTGAAAAGGGAAATGGTGACCGGGCAAGGATGTGGTATGGGTATTGGTGGGTGTAACAGGTTGTGTCCCGTGGCCACGGGGCATAGTTTGGTTGCACTAGTTTTTCCTGTCCGTGTCGATTAAGGACAGTTCATTGCATGGACCCTGGTCAAGTCACAAACTTATTATCCCGAGCACATACTTGCTTATGAGAGTGGGAAGGCTTGTTACTCTCTTGTCATAGGCTCTAGCTTTTTTCGGACCGACTGATTGGAGGCGGGGATAGGTGGAGGTCTAAGCACCGTATTGAGGCTGGGCCTCAAGTGTGGGGGCTTGGAGTCCAAGTTTGAATTGGGACCTGGAATCCGTGACAGAAGTGGAACGGGTTGGTCTCGCTTGTGCCTGGGTGCAAGCGAGGCGTGTGTTTTCGGGGTACCCAGCTGGACACGTTGATTCACGAATCGTCGTTTCTACGTAACGATACTGCTTGACTATGCTCTGACACCGTAGTAAGAACTGGCATATGAAAGATAGAAAAATGGCTCTGATTGCTCAACCCTTGCTTGAAAATAGAACAGTTGCTTACCTAGAATGTGGCAGAACCGCTCGGTTTAGCCCACTTTCGGAGATACTTGTCTACCACTAGACACTAAACACCCCGAAAGGAAGCTAAATCGAACAGTTTCGTCGAGCACACCCAACGGGAGAACTCGAAACAATCCACGTTTTACATCCAGGATCCAATAATGAGTACAAGCTTACAATACTTAGTCCATTTCATACAACAAAGTATCTTAGAAATTCTTTATTACATAACCAAAGTTCAGAGTGCGATAATTAAACAGCGGAAATAAAATAAACATCTAGCGGAGCGATATAAGGATCCGTCTGTGCCCACCAGAAGAATCCTCCACACAAAGGCTAGCTTTTCAAGGTGTACCTGCAACAAGGGTAAATAAACCCTGAGTACACAACGTACTCGCAAGACTTACCCGACTGGGAATATATATACTTCCCGACTCTCAAGGAATATGATAGGCTTTATGGCTTGTGGGTTTCTTGTTTGCGGAAAGCAATACTAAGAGTATGTCCTTATTTCATTAAATTCTTAGCAGCCATATTTAATTACTTGTTCAACATTCTATGTAAGCACCTATTCTAATTCCAAGCAACAGTTGAACAATCAGAACTATTTTATCATCTTTCTTATGCCAATTCTTACTACGGAGCCAGAGTGCAGTCAAACCATACCGTCACGCAGAAACGGCGATTCGCGAATCAATATGCCCAGCTGGGTGCCCCGAAAACACACGCCTCACTTGCACCCCAGGTACAAGCAAGACCAACCCATTCCACTAATGTCAAGGGGTTCAGGTCCCCGTCCAAACTGGGACTCCAAGCCTCCAACACTGCAGGCCCAGCCTCAGTGCGGTGCTTAGACCTCCACCTAAAACCCACCCCTAACAGTCAGTCCGGAAAGAGCCGGAACCCATGACAAGAGAGTAACAAGTCTTCCTGCTCCCATAAGCAAGTATGTGCTCAGGACAATATATCTGTGACTTGACCGGGAGTCCAGTGCAACGATCGGTCCTTAATTGACATGGACAGGAAAACAATGTAACCAAGCTAAGCCCCGTGGCCGCGGGACATAACCTGTTACACCCATCAGAACCCAACCACATCCCTGCCCGATCACCATTTCCTTTTTATCATTTTATCATGAGTGTAAATTTTCACCTACTTGTGAGTAACAGCAGGTTACCCACGCTACCGATAAACCTAAGCATAGCAGCTACATGATCCTGTACTAGTATGACTCATAGGTAGATATATATATATATATACATGTGGGTTCCATAAAATTCCTGTAACGTAAGTGCACAACAACTATATATATAGTGATTTGTAAAATAAGGGTTATGCACCGGGGCTTGCCTTGGGCAGGTGGTGCAGCAGCAAAGTCAGTGGTCAGTGGCTCTGGGACTCCCTCCTGCACGAGAACCTCCTCCTCGTACTCCTCCACGATCTCCTCGTAGTCCTGTTCCTCCGCGGCCACGTAGTCAACTATCTCGTGATCTACATGCATGAATTGATGACATGACTTAATGCAAAGACAACAACAGCTCTTAAAAATACACAACTACTAAGCTAATTAAGTAACTCTAATGATTAACATGCTAAGCTATCCATTACTTCTACTAAGCAAGAACTAGCTAGTCTAATATTTTCTACTAACTAAAATACATTTCATGATAAATAGATAAATTTAGTTGAGCTCTAGAGACGAAGAAAATGACATGGACAGACAATTCTTGATTTTCAATGAATTTAGGAAGAAGAATCAACGGAATTAGAGTTCGTATGGTGGAGATATTGGTTGCGCAAAGTAGCTGTTAATAATCTCTAAAAAAACCAAAGGAACTTAATTAGCTCATGGCTTTCTCCCGTGACTTGCTCATGAATGAGGTCTTTAATCAAAGGAATAATGAAGATGGATGGCGCTGCTAGGGAGAAACAGAGGAAGTACAAGAGGGACTCACGGGATCCTTACCGCAGTCCACTGATGCTTCGATAGACGCAGCTTACACGGCAAGAACAGAGAAACTTGATTAGAGAGGAAGAGGTGGACAACAAGTCTGGCGAGTTCGCGATCGCGAGACGTCTCCTTTTAAGGACGAGAGACGCAGGGACGCTCGCGCTGGAAAAGAGACCGACGTACGCCACCAGCGTGAATCAGACTCGCAGCATACAGGTGACAGACTTTTGCTCTGGCGAACAAAAACTTCCACGTGAATAGTATTTTCTACGTGCTACAGTGTTTCTACGCGCGCTACAATGGATTCTGCGCTGCTACAGTGTTTCTCCGATGCTACAGTGAACTCTGTGCTGCAGTAGTGCACTCTACGATGCTACAGTGAACTCTGTGCTTCTACAGTGCATTACTGCGCTACAGTCCCCTGCAGTGACATTGCGTGCTCTCAGGTTTCCTTTCGCAGAGGCAGCGCGCCGTGTGGGCTAGGCAACATTGATTTTTGCAAAGCACGGTGGCTAATTAAGTATTAACTAACACGTAAGTTGTGTGTGGTGTCCGCTGCTACCGCGGTCGGTTGTCGCCGTGTGCGTGCTGCGCGGGCATGCCTTGCGAGTGTGCTGTGAGCGCGATCAGAGAATTTTAGAAAGAAAATAAATTGGTAGCACTGGAGTTGGATCAGGATGACAATAGTTAGTTGAACTATGCTGAGGAATATTTGGACAAAGAATTAATTTAGAGCTCAAATTGAGAATTAGCGCAACAAAATTTAATTTCTCATTTTGCCATAAATAATAATACATAAACATGATGCTCATGACATGGTTTAGTGATTTGTTAACGCGGTAACACCGAGGGTGTTACAGCTCTAACCCCCTAAAAGAAAATCTCGACCCAAGATTTTACGTGCCTAGTGTGAGAAAAGAGATAGAAATAAATTTTTAATCTCGATAATTACATTGATGAGCTATGAAGGAGATGAGGATAATTCTTCAAAATATAACTCTCAAGTTCCCAAGTAGCTTCGTCTTCCGAGTGATTCTGCCATTGGACCTTGTAAAATTTTACCACATTGTTTCTAGTCACTCTTTCTTTTTCATCCAAAATTTTGACGGGATGCTCCACGTAAGAAAGATCAGGTTGGAGAGGGAGCCCTTCAACCTCCACAACTTCTTCAGGGACCCTCAAACATTTCTTCAGTTGAGACACATGAAACACATTGTGGACTGCAGATAAAACATCCGAGAGTTGGATGCGATAAGCAACTGGGCCACACAGTTTCAAAATCTTATAAGATCCAACATAGCGAGAAGCTAGTTTTCCACGGACACCAAATCTATGCACAACTTTCATGGGAGACACTTTAAGATACACATAATCACCAACTTTAGGCAATGGCTGTAGAAAACTAGGCGTACGCATATGGTCCGCCTTCACCCTTCCACAAATGTCTCACTCAGCTATATGCTTAGTGATGTCCTACGTCATATTTGACCACCAATACAAGTGGCGCAAATCATGGTACATCTTGTTACTCCCCGGATGAATGGACAGCTTGGAACTATGAGCTTCCTCCAAAATCTTTCTTCTGAGCTCACCACTTTTAGGAACCACCAACCGGTTCTTGAACTTCACCGCACCTTGTTCATCAATGCTAAAATGAGGACCACGGCCTTCAGCCATTAGCTTCTTGATCTGAGGAATTTCCAAGGCATCCTGTCTTTGCTCAATAATAATTTGCTCCAATAAATCTGAGACTAGAGCAATATGTGCTAAAACTGCAGAGTGAGAGAGAGGCAAAGACCCTTCATCGTCCTGATGCGACTTCCGACTCAATGCATCAGCCACCACATTGGCTTTTCCCGGATGATAATGAACTTCTAGGTTGTAATCCTTGATTAACTCAAGCCATCTCCTTTGTCTCATATTTAACTCGGGTTGAGTAAAAATATACCTGAGGCTCTTGTGATATGTATAAATATGCACCTTGTTTCCCAATAGATAATGCTTCCAAATCTTTAGAGCGTGCACCACTGCAGCCAGCTCTAAATCATGAGTGGGATAATTCACTTCATGCTTCTTCAGTTGACGGGAAGCATAAGCTATCACCCATCCCTCTTGCATAAGCACACAACCAAGACCTGTCTTGGATGCATCACAATACACATCAAATGGCCTGTCAATATCCGGTTGGGCAAGAATAGGGGCAGAGGTAAGAAATTTCTTCAAAGCTTAGAAGGCTTCCTCACAGGCTGGACTCCACACAAACTTGGAGTCTTTCTGAAGCAACTTGGTCATAGGCTGAGCTATCTTGGAGAAATCAGGAATGAAGCGTCGATAATAACCGGCAAGACCAAGAAACTGACGGATCTGATGTACTGATTTTGGAGAATTCCAACTAAGCACATCATGCACCTTGCTAGGATCTACAGATACACCTTCTGGGGTCAGCACATGTCCCAAAAACTGCACTCTATCCAACCAAAACTCACACTTGCTGAATTTGGCATACAACTTGTGCTCACGTAATCGGGCCAGGACTGTGCGAAGATGTTGTGCATGCTCTTCTTTATTCTTAGAATATATCAAAATATCATCAATGAACACCACTACAAACTTGTCTAACTCCGGCATAAAGACTGAGTTCATGAGGTACATGAAGAATGCAGGAGCATTGGTGAGACCAAAAGACATGACTAGGTACTCATAAAGCCCATACCTAGTAGAGAAAGCCGTCTTTGGTATATCTTGGGGCTGGATTTTTATTTGGTGATACCCAGAATGAAGATCAATTTTTGAAAACACTCTAGCACCAGCCAACTGATCAAACAAAGCATCAATGCGAGGCAAAGGGTACTTATTCTTGATGGTTACCGCATTGAGAGGGCGATAATCCACACACATCCGCAGAGTGTCATCCTTCTTCTTCACAAAAATAGCTGGACAACCCCATGGAGAAGAACTAGGACGGATAAACCCCTTTTTCAGCAATTCCTCTAATTGCTTCTTCATTTCTGCTAATTCTGGTGGAGCCATGCGGTAAGGACGCCGTGAAATAGGGGCAGTGCCAGGCTCTAACTCTATGATAAACTCCACATTTCTATCTGGTGGTAACCCAGGCAAATCTTCAGGGAAGACATCAGGAAACTCACAGACCACAGGAATAGAGGTAAGATCAGGAGAAGCTTCAACATTAGCGGCGACTGGTGAAGTAGAATTTGGAGAGATACGGAGAGACATCCTATCCTCAGAAGAAGGAAGTCGTAACTCAACAATTCTCCTCTTAAGGTCCAAGACTACCCCATAAACCTTCAGCCAGTTCATGCCTAGTATTGCATCAATGCTCTGCCCAGGCAGCACCATGAACTGGAGACTGTAAGTGTGAGTGGCTAGTACTAAGCCAACTGTGTCTGTCCGAGTATTAATGCACATCTGGGCACCTGGAGTGCGGATCTTATAGGCAAAAGGAATAGCCCTAAGAGGTATATTGTGCCTTTCAGTAAATCCCAAGCTCATGAATGAATGTGATGCACCAGAATCAAACAACACGAATGCTGGGTGGGAGTTAATGGTAAACATACCAGCCATCACAGGATCATTCTGCAGGAGCTCCTCAGCCTCGGTGTAGTTAACCTGTCCCGAGTGATTCACTGGCATCTTCTTCTTAATGATAGTCCTCTTGATCAAGCGAGAGTTAGCCGACGGTTGAGCAGACTGAGCAGGCTGGTTCTCAGGGCACTCCCGAGCAAAGTGGCCCTCCTTGCCACACTTGAAACAAGCATTAGACTTGATCATCTGCCCCTGACATGGCGGAAACTGTTGTCCTTGAGGCTGCTGCACCTGCAGAGTAGGTGCACGGTACTGAGTCGGCGGTGTCTGGTGAGTCTGCTGAGGCTGCCGAGATGGCTGTCCACCAGGGGGGTGGTAGGACATCCTCTTGACAACCTGCACCTTCTGCGGCTGTGGGTGACTAGAAGATCCAGAAATCCCCCGCTTGTGCTTCCACTCAGCCTGAGTGTCACGCTGCAGTCCTTCCATAGCAATGGCAGCATTCATCAATGTACCAAAAGTCTGATAGTTCCCATTATATAACTCCTTTTGCAAAATACAAGAGAGGCCGCGGTAGAAACAGTCCCTCTTCTTCTCATCAGAGTCCACATGATAACCTGCATACTGTGCAAGATGATTGAATTTGTTGGCATACTCCATCACAGACATGTTGCCCTGCTTCAGATCCAAGAACTCAGATAGCTTCCTGTTCAGCACCCTAGCAGGAATAAAGTACTCTCAGAAGGCAGTGGTGAACTCCTGCCAAGTCACCGGATTTTCCACCGGCTGCATGGCGTGGAAAGTATCCCACCATGCACTAGCAGATCCCAAAAGCTGTTGTGCGGCAAAGCGCACCTTCTGCTCATCGGTCACCAGGAGCAGTAGAAACTTCTGCTCCAGCACACGAAGCCAATGCTCCGCGTCAAGAGGCTTCGCAGTCGGTGTGAACGTGGGTGGGTTGGTCTTCAAGAAGTCCTGATAAGAACAGGGCCTCTCGAGACCGCGGGCACCACCACCGTTCCCGCCGTTGCCACCGTGGCCTCCACGGGCGAAGCCACCAAGAGCCTGTGCCATCATCTCCAAGGCACGGGCTGTCTCCTGACGTGCAGCCAACATCTCCGCCATCATCTCTGCATGGGTCATTAGAGGTGGCGGTGGTAGTGGTGGAGAAGGAGGACCCAAGAGTGGGGCCTCGCGGCTCTCCCCATTGGCATTGTCACGACCAGATTCTCCATGACCTTCACCAAGGCCACGACCCACTCTGGCACTGTTGCTCGCACGACCGGACCCAGTGCCCACGCGACGGGACCTCAGATCCATCTGTGACCAGATAGGAACCAACCATTAGAGAATCTCCAGATTAGGAACAAGAGACTTAGAGAAATGACAAGGCTTTTACAAAGGATTGAAGCATTTCTTTTTATTTATTACCCTATCATCTTAACTATCCAAAATTATACGTGAAGGGGGTTTTAGCTTAACCGATTTTCTTTTATGATGCATGCATCGGCCTATGCGCTTACTCATGCCGGAATATAGCGGCAAATCGTATGAAATTTTTGGCACATCGCACACTCACTCCCCGTATGCTAGTCGATTCTTATGTATTCGTAAGTTAGTGTACCTGCAGAAAATTGGTTAGCCAAAACAGTGCCACTATCCTAGATAGACCATATTGTTAGGGCTAGTACTTATTTATGTAATTTTACCGCATCTATTTTTCGCAAAGCTTTTGTTGGTCAAATTTTTAAGTTTTTGAAAAGAATGATTAAACTTGTAAACTCATTATTAGCTCTGGTACCAACTATGGCAGAACCGCTCGGTTTAGCCCGCTTTCGGAGGTACTTGTCTACCACTAGACACTAAGCACCCCGAAAGGAAGCTAAATCGAACAGTTCCGTCGAGCACACCCAACGGGAGAACTCGAAACAATCCACGTTTTACATCCAGGATCTAATAATGAGTACAAGCTTACAATACTTAGTCCATTTCATACAACAAAGTATCTCAGAAATTCTTTATTACATAACCAAAGTTCAGAGTGCGATAATTAAACAGCGGAAATAAAATAAACATCTAGCGGAGCGATATAAGGATCCGTCTATGCCCACCAGAAGAATCCTCCACACAAAGGCTAGCTTTTCAAGGTGCACCTGCAACAAGGGTAAATAAACCCTGAGTACACAACGTACTCGCAAGACTTACCCGACTGGGAATATATATATTTCCCGACTCTCAAGGAATATGATAGGCTTTATGGCTTGTGGGTTTCTTGTTTGCGGAAAGCAATACTAAGAGTATGTCCTTATTTCATTAGATTCTTAGCAGCCATATTTAATTACTTGTTCAACATTCTATGTAAGCACCTGTTCTAATTCCAAGCAACAGTTGAGCAATCAGAACTATTTTATCATCTTTCTTATGCTAATTCTTACTACGGTGCCAGAGTGCAGTCAAGCCATACCATCACGCAGAAATGGCGATTCACGAATCAATATGCCCAGCTGGGTGCCCCGAAAACACACGCCTCACTTGCACCCCAGGTACAAGCAAGACCAACCCATTCCACTCCTGTCAAGGGGTTCAGGTCCCCGTCCAAACTGGGACTCCAAGCCCCCAACACTGCAGGCCCGGCCTCAGTGCGGTGCTTAGACCTCCACCTAAAACCCACCCCTAACAGTCGGTCCGGAAAGAGCCGGAACCCATGACAAGAGAGTAACAAGTCTTCCCGCTCCCATAAGCAAGTATGTGCTCAGGACAATATATCTGTGACTTGACCGGGAGTCCAGTGCAACGATCGGTCCTTAATCGACACGGACAGGAAAACAATGTAACCAAGCTAAGCCCCGTGGCCGCGGGACATAACCTGTTACACCCACCAGAACCCAACCACATCCCTGCCCGGTCACCATTTCCTTTTTATCATTTTATCATGAGTGTAAATTTTCACCTACTTGTGAGTAACAGCAGGTTACCCATGCTACCGATAAACCTAAGCATAGCAGCTACACGATCCTGTACTAGTATGACTCATAGGTAGATATATATATATATATATATATATATATATATATATATATATATATATATATATATATATATATATATATATATATATATATATATGCATGTGGGTTCCATAAAATTCCTGTAACGTAAATGCACAACAACTATATATATAGTGATTTGTAAAATAAGGGTTATGCACCGGGGCTTGCCTTGGGCAGGTGGTGCAGCAGCAAAGTCAGTGGTCAGTGGCTCTGGGACTCCCTCCTGCACGAGAACCTCCTCCTCGTACTCCTCCACGATCTCCTCGTAGTCCTGTTCCTCCGCGGCCACGTAGTCAACTATCTCGTGATCTACATGCATGAATTGATGACATGACTTAATGCAAAGACAACAACAGCTCTTAAAAATACACAACTACTAAGCTAATTAACTAACTCTAATGATTAACATGCTAAGCTATCCATTACTTCTACTAAGCAAGAACTAGCTAGCCTAATATTTTCTACTAACTAAAATACATTTCATGATAAATAGATAAATTTAGTTGAGCTCTAGAGACGAAGAAAATGACATGGACAGACAATTCTTGATTTTCAATGAATTTAGGAAGAAAAATCAACGGAATTAGAGTTCGTATGGTGGAGATATTGGTTGCGCAAAGTAGCTGTTAATAATCTCTAAAAAACCAAAGGAACTTAATTAGCTCATGGCTTTCTCCCGTGACTTGCTCATGAATGAGGTCTTTAATCAAAGGAATAATGAAGACGGATGGCGCTGCTAGGGAGAAATAGAGGAAGTACAAGAGGGACTCACGGGATCCTTACCGCAGTCCACTGATGCTTCGATAGACGCAGCTTACACGACACGAACAGAGAAACTTGATTAGAGAGGAAGATGTGGACAACAAGTCTGGCGAGCTCGCGATCGCGAGACGTCTCCTTTTAAGGACGAGAGACGCAGGGACGCTCGCGCTGGAAAAGAGACCGACGTACGCGACCAGCGTGAATCAGACTCGCAGCATACAGGTGACAGACTTTTGCTCTGGCGAACAAAAACTTTCACGTGAACAGTATTTTCTACGTGCTATAGTGTTTCTGCGCATGCTACAGTGGATCCTGCGCTGCTACAGTGGTTTCTCCGATGCTACAGTGAACTCTGTGCTGCTGCAGTGCGCTCTGTGATGCTACAGTGAACTCTGTGCTTCTACAGTGCATTCCTGCGCTACAGTACCCCCTGCAGTGACATTGCGTGCTCTCAGGTTTCCTTTCGCAGAGGCAGCGCGCCGTGTGGGTTGGACAACATTGATTTTTGCAAAGCACGGTGGCTAATTAAGTATTAACTAACACGTAAGTTGTGTGTGGTGTCCGCTGCTGCCGCGGTCGGTTGTCGCCGTGTGCGTGCTGCGCGGGCATGCCTTGCGAGTGTGCTGTGAGCGCGATCAGAGAATTTTAGAAAGAAAATAAATTGCTAGCGCTGGAGTTGGATCAGGATGACAATAGTTAGTTGAACTGTGCTGAGGAATATTTGGACAAGGAATTAATTTAGAGCTCAAATTGAGAATTAGCGCAACAAAATTTAATTTCTCATTTTGCCATAAACAATAATACATAAACATGATGCTCATGACATGGTTTAGTGATTTGTTAACGCGGTAACACCGAGGGTGTTACAGCTCTACCCCCTAAAAGAAAATCTCGACCCGAGATTTCACGTGCCTAGTGTGAGAAAAGAGATAGAAATAAATTTTTAATCTCGATAATTACATTGATGAGCTATGAAGGAGATGAGGATAATTCTTCAAAATATAACTCTCAAGTTCCCAAGTAGCTTCGTCTTCCGAGTGATTCTGCCATTGGACCTTGTAAAATTTCACCACATTGTTTCTAGTCACTCTTTCTTTTTCATCCAAAATTTTGACGGGATGCTCCACGTAAGAAAGATCAGGTTGGAGAGGGAGCCCTTCAACCTCCACAACTTCTTTAGGGACCCTCAAACATTTCTTCAGTTGAGACACATGAAACACATTGTGGACTGCAGATAAAACATCCGGGAGTTGGATGCGATAAGCAACTGGGCCACACCGTTTCAAAATCTTATAAGGTCCAACATAGCGAGGAGCTAGTTTTCCACGGACACCAAATCTATGCACACCTTTCATGGGAGACACTTTAAGATACACATAATCACCAACTTCAAATTGCAAAGGACTTCTTCTCTTGTCTGCATAAGTTTTCTGTCGGGTCTGAGCTGCTTTCAAATGACTTCGAATAATTCCGACTTTCCCTCTAGCTTCTAGGATAAATTTAGGCCCGAAATAACCACGGTCTCCTACTTCAACCCAGTTGAGTGGGGTCCTGCATTTTTTGCCATACAAAGCCTCAAAAGGCGCCATTTGGATGCTTTCTTGATAGCTATTGTTGTAAGAAAACTCAGCCAATTTCAAACATTCATCCCACTTCTCAGGAAAAGAAATGACACAAGCTCTCAACATATCCTCCAGCACCTGATTGACTCTTTCTGTCTGGCCGTCGGTCTGCGGGTGATAAGCTGAACTTCTAAGAAGGTCGGTTCCAAGACACTCCTGAAGTTGAACCCAAAAGCGGGACATAAAAACTGACCCACGATCAGAGACAATAGTAAGAGGAACTCCATGAAGAGTTACAATGCGGTCAAAGTACAGCTTAGCATACTGCGTGGCTGTATATCTTGTACCCACAGGAAGAAAATGGGCAGACTTTGTAAGACGATCCACAATGACCCAGATAGAATCATGCCCTTTTACTGTGCGGGGCAATCCTGTAATAAAATCCATGGAAATATCCTCCCATTTCCAAACCGGGATAGGCAATGGCTGTAGAAAACCAGGCGTACGCATATGGTCCGCCTTCACCCTTCCACAAATGTCTCACTCAGCTATATGCTTAGTGATGTCCTACGTCATATTTGACCACCAATACAAGTGGCGCAAATCATGGTACATCTTGTTACTCCCCGGATGAATGGACAGCTTGGAACTATGAGCTTCCTCCAAAATCTTTCTTCTGAGCTCACCACTTTTAGGAACCACCAACCGGTTCTTGAACTTCACCGCACCTTGTTCATCAATGCTAAAATGAGGACCACGGCCTTCAGCCATTAGCTTCTTGATCTGAGGAATTTCCAAGGCATCCTATCTTTGCTCAATAATAATTTGCTCCAATAAATCTGAGACTAGAGCAATATGTGCTAAAACTGCAGAGTGAGAGAGAGGCAAAGACCCTTCATCGTCCTGATGCGACTTCCGACTCAATGCATCAGCCACCACATTGGCTTTTCCCGGATGATAATGAACTTCTAGGTTGTAATCCTTGATTAACTCAAGCCATCTCCTTTGTCTCATATTTAACTCGGGTTGAGTAAAAATATACCTGAGGCTCTTGTGATATGTATAAATATGCAGACTTCTTTCTCTATAGATAAACTCCACATTTCTATCTGGTGGTAACCCAGGCAAATCTTGAGGGAAGACATCAGAAACTCACAGACCACAGGAATAAGTAAGATCAGGAGAAGCTTCAACATTAGCGGCGACTGGTGAAGCAATTTGGAGAGATACGGAGAGACATCCTATCCTGAGAAGAAGGAAGTCATAACTCAACAATTCTCCTCTTAAGGTCCAAGACTACCCCATAAACCTTCAGCCAGTTCATGCCTAGTATTGCATCAATGCTCTGCCCAGGCAGCACCATGAACTGGAGACGGTAAGTGTGAGTGGCTAGTACTAAGCCAACTGTGTCTGTCCGAGTATTAATGCACATCTGGGCACCTGGAGTGTGGATCTTATAGGCAAAAGGAATAGCCCTAAGAGGTATATTGTGCCTTTCAGTAAATCCCAAGCTCATGAATGAATGTGATGCACCAGAATCAAACAACACGAATGCTGGGTGGGAGTTAATGGTAAACATACCAGCCATCACAGGCTCATTCTGCAGGAGCTCCTCAACCTCGGTGTAGTTAACCTGTCCCGAGCGATTCACTGGCATCTTCTTCTTAATGATAGTCCTCTTGATCAAGCGAGAGTTAGCCGACGGTTGAGCAGACTGAGCAGGCTGGTTCTCAGGGCACTCCCGAGCAAAGTGGCCCTCCTTGCCACACTTGAAACAAGCATTAGACTTGATCATCTGCCCCTGACGTGGTGGAAACTGTTGTCCTTGAGGCCGCTGCACCTGCAGAGTAGGTGCACGGTACTGAGTCGGCGGTGTCTGGTGAGTCTGCTGAGGCTGCCGAGATGGCTGTCCACCAGGGGGGTGGTAGGACATCCTCTTGACAACCTGCACCTTCTGCGGCTGTGGGTGACTAGAAGACCTAGAAATCCCCCGCTTGCGCTTCCACTCAGCCTGAGTGTCACGCTGCAGTCCTTCCATAGCAATGGCAGCATTCATCAATGTACCAAAAGTCTGATAGTTCCCATTATATAACTCCTTTTGCAAAATACAAGAGAGGCCGTGGTAGAAACGGTCCCTCTTCTTCTCATCAGAGTCCACATGATAACCCGCATACTGTGCAAGATGATTGAATTTGTTGGCATACTCCATCACAGACATGTTGCCCTGCTTCAGATCCAAGAACTCAGATAGCTTCCTATTCAGCACCCCAGCAGGAATAAAGTACTCTCGGAAGGCAGTGGTGAACTCCTGCCAAGTCACCGGATTTTCCACCGGCTGCATGGCGTTGAAAGTATCCCACCATGCACTAGCAGATCCCAAAAGCTGTTGTGCGGCAAAGCGCACCTTCTGCTCATCGGTCACCAGGAGCAGTAGAAACTTCTGCTCCAGCACACAAAGCCAATGCTCCACGTCAAGAGGCTCCGCAGTCGGTGTGAACGTGGGTGGGTTGGTCTTCAAGAAGTCCTAATAAGAACAGGGCCCCTCGAGACCACGGGCACCACCACCGTTCCCGCCGTTGCCACCGTGGCCTCCACGGGCGAAGCCACCAAGAGCCTGTGCCATCATCTCCAAGGCACGGGCTGTCTCCTGACGTGCAGCCAACATCTCCGCCATCATCTCTGCATGGGTCATTAGAGGTGGCGGTGGTAGTGGTGGAGAAGGAGGACCCAAGAGTGGGGCCTTGCGGCTCTCCCCATTGGCATTGTCACGACCAGATTCTCCATGACCTTCACCAAGGCCACGACCCACTCCGGCACTGTTGCTCGCACGACCGGACCCAGTGCCCACGCGACGGGACCTCAGATCCATCTGTGACCAGATAGGAACCAACCATTAGAGAATCTCCAGATTAGGAACAAGAGACTTAGAGAAATGACAAGGCTTTTACAAAGGATTGAAGCATTTCTTTTTATTTATTACCCTATCATCTTAACTATCCAAAATTATACGTGAAGGGGGTTTTAGCTTAACCGATTTTCTTTTATGATGCATGCATCGGCCTATGCGCTTACTCATGCCGGAATATAGCGGCAAATCGTATGAAATTTTTAGCACATCGCACACTCACTCCCTGTATGCTAGTCGATTCTTATGTATTCGTAAGTTAGTGTACCTGCAGAAAATTGGTTAGCCAAAACAGTGCCACTATCCTAGATAGACCATATTGTTAGGGCTAGTACTTATTTATGTAATTTTACCGCATCTATTTTTCGCAAAGCTTTTGTTGGTCAAATTTTTAAGTTTTTGAAAAGAATGATTAAACTTGTAAACTCATTATTAGCTCTGGTACCAACTATGGCAGAACCGCTCGGTTTAGCCCGCTTTCGGAGGTACTTGTCAACCACTAGACACTAAGCACCCCGAAAGGAAGCTAAATCGAACAGTTCCGTCGAGCACACCCAACGGGAGAACTCGAAACAATCCACGTTTTACATCCAGGATCCAATAATAAGTACAAGCTTACAATACTTAGTCCATTCCATACAACAAAGTATCTCAGAAATTCTTTATTACATAACCAAAGTTCAGAGTGCGATAATTAAACAGAGGAAATAAAATAAACATCTAGCGGAGCGATATAAGGATCCGTCTGTGCCCACCAGAAGAATCCTCCACACAAAGGCTAGCTTTTCAAGGTGCACCTGCAACAAGGATAAATAAACCCTAAGTACACAACGTACTCGCAAGACTTACCCGACTGGAAATATATATATTTCCCGAGTCTCAAGGAATATGATAGGCTTTATGGCTTGTGGGTTTCTTGTTTGCGGAAAGCAATACTAAGAGTATGTCCTTATTTCATTAGATTCTTAGTAGCCATATTTAATTACTTGTTCAACATTCTATGTAAGCACCTGTTCTAATTCCAAGCAACAGTTGAGCAATCAGAACTATTTTATCATCTTTCTTATGCCAAATCTTACTACGGTGCTAGAGTGCAGTCAAGCCATACCGTCACGCAGAAACGGCGATTCGCAAATCAATATGCCCAGCTGGGTGCCTCGAAAACACACGCCTCACTTGCACCCCAGGTACAAGCAAGACCAACCCATTCCACTCCTGTCAAGGGGTCCAGGTCCCCGTCCAAACTAGAACTCCAAGCCCCCAACAGTGCAGGCCCGGCCTCAGTGCGGTGCTTAGACCTCCACCTAAAACCCACCCCTAACAGTCGGTCCGGAAAGAGCCGGAACCCATGACAAGAGAGTAACAAGTCTTCCAGCTTGTAACAGAACCGTCCAAATTATAAGAGCACAAGTACAAAAACAATCACCGAAATGATCAAATTCTCGCACTTGAGCCCATATAACTCCGGTAGTCCAATGAAATCACGAGGGATTTCAAACCAACCAACATACAAGCCAAGATCGTAGTGATTCAACATAACAAGTCACATGTTACAACCATTTCACAAGTAATTCAATATACATCGGAGTTTAACAAAGTTATTACAACTTAAGTTCAAAAGTAGCGGAAGCAAAGTAATTTGAAACTAACATTAATCTTATTTAAAATACATGCCAGTACCACGGTCGACTTCCAACAAAAGCATTAGGGATAAGGTAAATAAGAAGGATCATGCCCGTGATCACACTCCGCCACTACGGCAGGAGTCAACCAACTCTTGCAGCCGCCATGATACATCATAACCTGCAACAAGTGGGGATAAAACCCTGAGTACGAGAAAGTACTCAGCTAGACTTACCCGTCAGAAACCAGAAATAAGGTGACACCAAGGATCATGCAAGGCTGATATGAAGTGGGGCTAGCTTGACAACATTTTGCATAAAAGCTTAATATAGATGATCAATCATTAATGCTTAAGCATCAAGTAAATTATCATTAACCTGTCATCTATATTAGCACCTGTACTAGAGCACTCACTTTATTAGGAGCAAACAATATTAACCATAGCAAGTATAAATTGAGACAACCTTTCCATCGTGATCCAATTAACCATCCGTTCAATTTAATGGAATCTACGTTGCCGCTGCTCAAGTCAAGTGCTCACTAACCGGGAGCGACGGCGATTCGAATCGAATTCCTATCCAGCTGGAGGGGTATTTCTAACACTCACCGAGTCACGCCTGGCGAGGGCTGCTCAGGTCACCTTTGGTACAGTTCAGGAGCCGCGGGTCCGAATGATGTCGCGACCCCAAGGGCGACACTCTGCCAGGTGATAGGGACTCTAACCCCCCCCCCTTGGTCTCACGCCAATGTCCCCAAGCACATCCTTTCTCTCCTCCAAGAAGCAACCTACCATTCGATTCCCGGCCTGAACTGTATTACTCGGATTCGCGGTCGGAACGGCTTATCCGGCCAACTAAGTGTTAGACTGCGTTCAACATGACTCAAGGACGTACAGCGAATCGGTCCTTAAATGACTCAGACGGGGATAGATCTACACCCAAGACCTCCATGCCTTGTTGCTTCACTATCGTCATCCCGCCCGGTCTCATTTCATTTTATTAACACATGGTTCCATTCCACGATAGCAAATATAGCCAACCGTGCCATATATGAATATCCCTATATCTCGCAGGTGACAGGAAATCACCTGACTTCTACCGCTTAAAGCAGGGCTAAGCATCTACTCGATCCTAGTCTATGAAGGATTCAAGGATTCATATATCTGGACAAGGAATGATATAATGCAGCAAGGTTTTCAACCAACTCCTACCACTTAATGCAACAATACTTATAACATATATAGAATTAATTGCTTTGAAGGTAGGAGGCTTATAATGCTCCGGGGCTTGCCTGAGATCCGACACAAGTCAGTTTAGTTAGCTTGCACCGTCATGGTGACATCTCCGGTCCTAGCACTTGCATTCAGGGGTTCTTCCATCTTCTGGACAGCCCACCGTTACCCCATCATCTGTCTCCACATCATGCGCTCCACGTCCACGTGTTGTACCTAGCGTACCTAGGATGAGATGCATAGATGCAGATGCATGAACATAAAGAATACACATGAAGGAATGCAACAAGCATACTAAACAAGCATATGTTACACTATACACACATAAGCATGTCATACAACCAGCTAGCTATACATGATCAAGTACTTCACAATTTAGCAAAACATTTTAGGCATGCTACCTTAACTCTAGGTGTCCAAGATAACCATTTGCAATCATACAAACAAGAGCAAGTAGAAGCAAACAATTCTAGATACAAGTAGATTTGGACAGCAGCAAACAGTCACTTGTTTCGAACATAACTTAAGCTACAAACATCCCACAAGGATGATCTAAGACTTTATGAAAATCCATAGAAATTGTCTACAAGATTGATTTTTACATAAAAAGCTAATTACAAAGTTAAACAGGTCAAACATGTAGATGTTTCAGACCTATCTAGACATGGACATAAAACTGATTGCAACTTCAGAGAAGCATAACTGTAGTTACACAAATCCAAATGACTTGCAAGAAGACATTTTGGAAAGCTTATGAAATTATATACATTTGATCTTTAATCATCTTAACCTGATTCCCAAGTTATCATGACCAAACATGCCAATCTTTAAAGTCTGCACAGAAGGTAATTAAAATCTGACAGTAGACTTATTAAGCATGCAACTTTTAAACTATCAGACCTGGGATCATAAAAATTTAACACAAGCAAGATAAGATAATTATCTACAACTTTTGTATTTACTAAAACCACAGTAAACATCATTTACACCATGAAACCAGTTGCACGAGTAACACCACACATGCAGCCCAACAGCAGTGGTATAATTATAGACAGAAAACTGATAGAAACTTCAGAGAAGCATAAATGGAGTTCTAGACCTCCAACAAACATGATTCTCAACTTTATGGAAAGCTTATAAAGTTATCTACTACTTTCTTGTAATCATCTTAAGATGATTCTACAGTTAACATGGTCAATTAATTAAATAATTGCATCTCTGTCCAAAATATGGACAGAATCTGATATGCCACTTTAAATCGTTATAACTTGAGTTTTATAAACCCAATAATTATGGTTCTAGACTTTTTAGAAAGATTAACAAATTGTGAACAACTTTTCTAAAAACATCTAGAACTAATTCTGCCACTAACAAGGTCACACAGGGCACACAAAGCAATGGTGTCTGGGTTTGGGCAGAAACTGCCACAGTACTTTAAACAACTATAACTAAACATATGCTTAACCAAAAATTGTTATCTTTAGCTTTTTGAAAAGATTATGAAAAGTACTACAATTCATTTATTGTCATCAAGGCATGATTCATAACTTAACTAAGCCAAACAATGCATACATGCAGAACTGTCCAGAATAAAAGCAAAGCAGCATATAGCATTTGTTATTTCTATAGCTCCTAAACTATCAAGCCTAAAATCTTGAAATTTTTACTAGACATCATACATCACAAGAGTAACATGCCACAAAAATTGCACTTCATTTGGAGTTATATATTTACAGTTATTAAAAATAACAGATCCAACTAGCATTCAAAACCTAGTTGCATAAATATATTTTTACAGCTAAAACTTTAAACTAAAACATGCCATATTATAGATCTACTGCATAGACAATTTCACAAGGATTCCAAAAAGTCCTCATTTGCTATTGTACGATTTTTCTACAATTTACCATGTATTTTCGAAGTTCAGCCATTTAATTGCAATATAAATTCCGAAAAAAAGAAAAGGGAAAACATTATGCAGAGTGAACACAAAACTACTCTGAAATTAACCAAGCCCACATTTGTAAATCTATGTGTCTAGCACTTTTACAAAGTGAACACACAAAAGAGTTTCTATTTACTAGAGGGTCCTTCTTCTTCAATCTCTCGACGCAACAGGCAGGGGATCGACGGGCTCTGGCCGGTATCCGGCGAGGTGGTCATCCGCCGGTGGCCAGCGGCCGAGCTGTGACCAGCCCTGAGCCGCGCCTCACCTTGGCTCGGCCTATGGTAGCCAGCTGCAGCCTAGCTACGGTGGTCGATGGCAATGAGCGTGGCTTCGGCGGCCCGTGGCAGGTCGCGTGCCCGCACCTGTGCACGTGGCTGCGACCACCGGCCTGGCCAGCCAGCGATGGCAGCGGAGGAGGTGCAGCATGGCCGTCACGGGATGGATAGAGGAAGAGGATAGTGAGGCTGGAGGGGGAACGCTGCAGAGGAGGAGCAGCGACATCCTGGCTCTGCTCGTACTCGACCTTGAAGACGACGAGAGCGAGATAGAGCGAGAGATGAGGGAGACCGAGGGGGAGAAGAGAGAGGGCACCGGCTTCTTCAACTCGGCACGAGGACGCGTGGGTGCGAAGGTGTCGAGCAGCGGGCGTCCCCGAGGCCACGCGGCATTGCTAGACTGTGACCGGTCGGCCACGACGGGTCCAGCCCGATCAACGTTTCCAAATTTCAGAAATTAGAAACCAACAATACTACTGCAAACATATGACTGAAACTCAATCTTCCTCATCCTCTGTCTTCCAATCCGTTTGTCCATTGGTTTTGGCGCAAGAGACAAAGTTATAGAGCTTTATGAGGTGAACAATATTGCTTTAATAATCAAGAGCTAAGTCGGCCTAGATTAGAAGATATCGAGCTCCAAAGAAGGGTACCTCAAAACTGAATTCTGCAGTTTAGTTTCAAGCGACTGAAACTGCTAACTTTGAGCCCCTTGATCTCTCAAAGTGTGGCGTGATTTGGTCAACCAATTTCACCAATGCGTAGAGCTACACAAGTACAACAAGTTTGCTCAAAGAACTTTCATCTAATTCTCAACGGTTTTCAAAAGAAAATGCGCCAAAGTAAGGTACACGCAAACTGAAACTGAAAAGTTCAGTCACCCAGACTTAGCCGATTTTCGAAGCTTCAAAACAGCAGGAACTTCCAGACCTTGTAGCTCATGAACTAGGCCGAATTAGCCAAAGTGCCAATTGACAAACTTGTAGCTCAGGAAATTCTCTACAACTTTGCTTTAAGGAGTCAAGCTTGAATTAGCATAGTTTGCGAGATACAGATCAAGGAATAGAATCTGTTTTTGGGAACTAACAGAATTCCAGAACAGTAGTAAAGTGCAGTTTTGACAGGCTTAAGAGCTGAATCATGAGATGGGTCAATTGACAAAGTTGAAGCTTATAAAATTTACTACAACTTTGATATAATTGACTTGGACTGATTCAAACTCTAAGATAGAGATTCTGAGAGGTCAGCTAGCACACTATACTAACAAAGCATGGAAAACAACACTTTAGGAGCTAAGTTAGCATAAGCTATTAACATGAGAAATGCTCCAAATGCATAGTTAAGCAATCCTAACATGTTTACAAACATTCAAAGCAATAACTTACATTTGCACACATGATCATAGCATTACAAGACAAAGAAACATAATGGCACAAGCATGTTTCACTTACTTAAACTTAGGCAACAAGATGAGATGCTTATGATAAGGCTATACTCATGTGAAGCAAGTGCATTAGGAGGCAAGATAACACCCGGGGTGTTACAGCCCTCCCCCCTTAAAAGAATCGCGTCCCGAGATTCGAAATGGAAGACCTTTTAAGGAGGAGAGGCACGTTATCTAGTTCCCAACATCTGCTATAGCATTCAGCTACAAAGCTTCAACATTGGTGAACAATTTGGCCAAAGGCACTTTCTGATACTTACTCTTCATGGTAAAATTTGTCTGAAGAATTTTCTTCATTGACTTCCATGAAGCATTGTTACTTTGGGAGGAATCCAAGACAACGCAGTACTTCGTTCTCATTATATAGAGATCAATTGGTCCATAAGCTAACCATACACAAGTATCTCTTCTTCTCTAGTGAACATAGTATGGGCCGTATGAACTCCACACTAGACCGGAATTATCAGAAGTATACTCGTTGAATTGACTCTATGTGCACAAAGTTTGAAAAGCAATCCTCTACCAAAATGGCTTGAGCACAACCTTCCAAAAGGGTGAGATCATAGGTGACAAATATACTCTGAGGCTATAGGATACTGACTAACCAATAGACAGGGTCTATATTGGTCGTAAATATTCAATCCTTTCGATATCAACTAATGGAAAACTACTTAAGGTTCCATGTGTGCAGTTCTCTTTCTCTGATGACAACATTGTATTATCTGAGTCTGTCAAGGGATTAGTACATATGATAACTGACTCAGTTGGCTCCGTATTTCAGCCAAATGTTACCTAAGAAGATTCTCTTATCGAATTGCAATAGTTATCCGGGTGGATTCAGATGCAAGCTCTTGGTAAAAACATGTATAAGGTACCAAAGTATGTCATCATTGGAAAATAATTCCTAAAGAAAGATGTAACGAGGCCTTAAGGACAACAAAAGTTGTAATTATTCACTTAACCGCGGGGAGTAGTCTACCACCAAGCGATTGAGTAAAAATTTTCCTTAGTGACTTAGTTGTACTGTAAGTTGAGTTGACTTGCAGCATAACAACTTTGTCAGGCCAACTTTCACCTTAGGCTTTTCTCCTTTTGGATCAAATAGTAACTCTAAGATGGGAAATCTGTTGTTTGACACTTTTCAAATTGCTTTTGATTCACGATGGTATAAATTGATCGGTAGAAACCAAGGCTGCTCATACATTGGGGATACGAGAAAGCAAAAACAAGTGAAAGAGTGTAAACAAGTATCTGTGGGACCTCAAAAGGGCCATTCAACAGTAGATCTTGACTATTAATTTACATATCAATCCAAGGATGCACGCGCTTTGAACTTGCGGGTTACTTTTGCAGGGCAAGCACATACTCTGCCTGGAGAACATTCCTATAAGGATAAGGAACCGCTTTCGAATATTCCTTGACACTTCGTCCAATCAAGTTATGGACAAACCATTTGTGGCACCTATGGCACAAGGATACTAATTGAAACTAGGGTATACTTTCTCTAATTCTTCGCTTTAGCTGATAGAACACCTTGCACTATCTGTGTGATTGTTTAAGACAGAATTGACTTAATCACAATGGCTCTAGAAGATAGAATATCACTCAAGTTGTTGGCTAGTTGATTAACTTCTTGTTGGTTATTGCTCTGTAAGACATAGCCTTCATAGCTACCAAAGAGTCGTTACCTAGCTGGAGATTAACCTTCCTATTGGTAACTAATCAGTTGTCTCTCAACACTAAAAAGTTCGAAATCTTCACTCTTGACCACAACAACTGTGGTTGATGCAGAATAGATGGTTGCCATCGAGGTTGGCAAATACGAAGTTATTCTAGAGATAGTTGCTTTCGATTGTACGGTCATTATGCACCTAAGATTGCGACTTGGATAGCTCTGGTCATATGCATAATGCGATAATCGATTCTCATCCCACAGATAATTTGTCCAACATTAAGTGTTGTGTGCCCTTTTTATCCAACAGAGATGAGATACTTTGCTCACTAGATGTCGTTCGTCAATACTGGGACAATTAAGCAAAGTCACTTGTCTACCACCTCTTGTAGTCCATTAACGTTTATGTCGGTGACCTATTCTTCAAAGGTTATCCTCTTAGCAACTTCAGAAGGAAACTCCACTACTTTCGGTCTAAGATATGGATCTTATGATACAATATGGAGAGATAACCAAGAAACAGTTCACATGAGAATAACACGTTGATGTTGTTCCGCAATGGATCATGACTAGAAACCACGATACCAGCGCGTGCCCAGTAGCACAACCATGTGCCGGCCGGTCACAAGGAGGCCCTAGGTTTCGTCGCGGCACCGTTAGCTGCTACTCATAACACCATTACCGATCACACCCCAAGGTGAAATTTCAAGTGACACAATTTGGGTGGTAAAAACAAGCATTATACAAGGAGGTATAGCAAGTAAAGGTAGTCATAAGGTTTAAAATCAACGAGGAGGAGATCCGTAGATCAAACACCTCACAAGAGATCATAGCTCAATTCCTAAAGACAACTGATCAATGGACTCTTGCTTAAATTCTATGCACGACTTGCGTCCACCAAGGTGAGTTCCAGATAGAAGATTAATAGGAGATTCATTCATGTTGGGCAACAACATGAGATCAAGATCGATAAACATCCTGAGACTTGGGAAGGTTAGGGATGGATTACTCAAACTTCAAGGACGAAAACCAATATGTCAATCATAGATTGAGTTGATAAGGTAGATACCCGAATTTACAAGCAACCGATTTTGAGATCAGACGACGAAAGATTATTATTGCACCAGATCACCTGTAGGAGAGGCAATCAGTAGGTCCAACATGGATTCAGTTAAGGGTCTTACAACTTGGCATCAAACAACTATAGCTAAAAGGAAGAGTTGGAGAGAATCTATCTTGGCTAGTAGATCAAACAAAGGTATTCACGTGCGGTTGCAGGACAACCATGGTATACACGCATATTTAAAGGTCCAGACTTGGGCTCATAAGGAAAAGAACCTAATTGGGGATGACGCCAAGAGATCGTTTCGCGTAGCTCGAGTATTGCTCTAATATAAAGCTACTCGACACTCGTATACTTACCGAAGACAAACGAAGTGACAACTATGACACTAATTAACTAACAAGCATACATACAAACATCATAGTCAAGCATTGGAGAGATCCAATCCAATTAGCTTAAGCAACCACTACTAAGCATCAGGCTCACCCATAACAAACATTCATCTAAAGCAAGAACTAACTACGAGTTTAGCCTAAAACAAACGCTAGCTAAGGTGGCTACTTAGCATGGGCACAGAACATGGACAGCAACATAGTAGTTAATTGTTTCGACCATAGCTGAGGTTGTAGACATCCCATAAAGGTGATCCTAGACTTTCTAGAAAGCTTAGAAAGATGGCTACACATTAGTTATTCATACCAAAAGCTAAATCATAGATTAACATGACCAAAAATGCTAATGTTTCAGTTATGTACCAATATGGATAGAAAACTGACAAGAACTTCAAAAATGCATAACTGGAGTTCTAGGGACCCAACAAGGCTGAGCCTTAACTTTATGTAAAGCTTATTAAGTTGTCTATAACTTTCTTACTATCCTATTAAGATGATTTTATAGCCAACAAGGCAAAACAAGACAAAGAAGACATCTCTGCCCCAATTTGGATAGATTCTGTCATTCTATTTTGCAAGCTCATAACTAGAGATTTATACCACCACAATTAGTGCTATAGGACATTTTGGAAAGCTTAGAAAAAGTACTACACTTCTTCTATTATCTCCAAGACATGATTCCCTATGCACATAGGTCAAACAAACCAAACATTCAGATCTATTCAGAGCATAAGCAAAACCTGATAATAAACTTCTAAAATTCATAACTCTCAAAGCATAAGACCTAGGGTCATAAAATTTTAGGACAAGCTAGAGAAGTAAGTTTGCTACAACTTTGGTATTCTCTATAACTACAGAAAACACCATTATGATCACGAAAGCATCACTACAACAGAAACCGCTCTAGCAGCCAACGTTAATAATCAAAACAAAGTTTGCCTTTGTTCTACTTAACAAGAGAGCACACAAACATATTATTCTAGCAGCTCTAAACATTATTACCTTAGACCAACACCAATTTAATTCATTTATGAGAATCCATAATTATTTAAGTGAGGTCTAAAGCATTGGCAAACGCTTGGGTGAGCAACATAGAGTAAGACATTTTTGTTTAGCTTCACACAAGAAGGATAGTGTACTACATTGATCACAAGTTACTTATCATTTGAACAAGGGTGAAAGGAACATAGTCATGTATAAAGCAATAATCATGAAGATGCATGCTTCGTCCTATTCGTCCTCACAAGATTGCCAACCTAAGGTGGCGATAACGTTCTATGTCGGTGGCATAACACGCACTCTCTCGATATATAGCTAGTCGTCAGCTACATTCGACTTACGCATTCGTGGTTAGCGTACCTGCAGAAAATTTTCATTGCAGCCCAACAATTCCCCAAATATAGCACATAATGAAAGCAGGAAGTAAAATTCTAAGTACTCCCATGTACATATACCCCCATATATACATGTAGCACCAAAACTACCCGAATCATTCGATCACCCACAATTAAGTACCTTCATATATACATGTGTGTAACATGTAAATAATCCAGTAACCAAAACTAGCTCTCCCCTAGACCGAGGGTTGTACGGTCATGCTCTCACAACTCACACTTACCTGAGCGTAGGTGCGACGTTGCATAAAAGTAAACTTAGCAACATATATGGCTATTTCATATATGAAGGCTACCTCTAATCTGACACACTGGGTAGCATAGTGTGGGAGAGTTATCACACATACATACCTTGGCCTGGGCGTAGATGCATAAATGAAAAACCCCCAAGTTAGTACTTATATAAGCCACCTAATAATCCTTATATGGGCATAAGGAAATTGACCACTGGCATACTTAGGTTTAAAATTTAGATTTGGCAAACCTATATATAGCTATAAGTTAATAAAATTGATATTATAAAACAAAACCTTTGTTTTAAATACACATACGACAAGTTTAATGTTGAATCTTGCTCCGATACCAGTTGTAACAGAACCGTCCAAATTATAAGAGCACAAGTACAAAAACAATCACCGAAATGATCAAATTCTCGCACTTGAGCCCATATAACTCCGGTAGTCCAATGAAATCACGAGGGATTTCAAACCAACCAACATACAAGCCAAGATCGTAGTGATTCAACATAACAAGTCACATGTTACAACCATTTCACAAGTAATTCAATATACATCGGAGTTTAACAAAGTTATTACAACTTAAGTTCAAAAGTAGCGGAAGCAAAGTAATTTGAAACTAACATTAATCTTATTTAAAATGCATGCCAGTACCACGGTCGACTTCCAACAAAAGCATTAGGGATAAGGTAAATAAGAAGGATCATGCCCGTGATCACACTCCGCCACTACGGCAGGAGTCAACCAACTCTTGCAGCCGCCATGATACATCATAACCTGCAACAAGTGGGGATAAAACCCTGAGTACGAGAAAGTACTCAGCTAGACTTACCCGTCAGAAACCAGAAATAAGGTGACACCAAGGATCATGCAAGGCTGATATGAAGTGGGGCTAGCTTGACAACATTTTGCATAAAAGCTTAATATAGATGATCAATCATTAATGCTTAAGCATCAAGTAAATTATCATTAACCTGTCATCTATATTAGCACCTGTACTAGAGCACTCACTTTATTAGGAGCAAACAATATTAACCATAGCAGGTATAAATTGAGGCAACCTTTCCATCGTGATCCAATTAACCATCCGTTCAATTTAATGGAATCTACGTTGCCGCTGCTCAAGTCAAGTGCTCACTAACCGGGAGCGACGGCGATTCGAATCGAATTCCTATCCAGCTGGAGGGGTATTTCTAACACTCACCGAGTCACGCCTGGCGAGGGCTGCTCAGGTCACCTTTGGTACAGTTCAGGAGCCGCGGGTCCGAATGATGTCGCGACCCCAAGGGCGACACTCTGCCAGGTGATAGGGACTCTAACCCCCCTTGGTCTCACGCCAATGTCCCCAAGCACATCCTTTCTCTCCTCCAAGAAGCAACCTACCATTCGATTCCCGGCCTGAACTGTATTACTCGGATTCGCGGTCGGAACGGCTTATCCGGCCAACTAAGTGTTAGACTGCGTTCAACATGACTCAAGGACGTACAGCGAATCGGTCCTTAAACGACTCAGACGGGGATAGATCTACACCCAAGACCTCCATGCCTTGTTGCTTCACTATCGTCATCCCGCCCGGTCTCATTTCATTTTATTAACACATGGTTCCATTCCACGATAGCAAATATAGCCAACCGTGCCATATATGAATATCCCTATATCTCGCAGGTGACAGGAAATCACCTGACTTCTACCGCTTAAAGCAGGGCTAAGCATCTACTCGATCCTAGTCTATGTAGGATTCAAGGATTCATATATCTGGACAAGGAATGATATAATGCAGCAAGGTTTTCAACCAACTCCTACCACTTAATGCAACAATACTTATAACATATATAGAATTAATTGCTTTGAAGGTAGGAGGCTTATAATACTCCGGGGCTTGCCTGAGATCCGACACAAGTCAGTTTAGTTAGCTTGCACCGTCATGGTGACATCTCCGGTCCTAGCACTTGCATTCAGGGGTTCTTCCATCTTCTGGACAGCCCACCGTTACACCATCATCTGTCTCCACATCATGTGTTCCACGTCCACGTGCTGTACCTAGCGTACCTAGGATGAGATGCATAGATGCAGATGCATGAACATAAAGAATACACATGAAGGAATGCAACAAGCATACTAAACAAGCATATGTTACACTATACACACATAAGCATGTCATACAACCAGCTAGCTATACATGATCAAGTACTTCACAATTTAGCAAAACATTTTAGGCATGCTACCTTAACTCTAGGTGTCCAAGATAACCATTTGCAATCATACAAACAAGAGCAAGTAGAAGCAAACAATTCTAGATACAAGTAGATTTGGACAGCAGCAAACAGTCACTTGTTTCGAACATAACTTAAGCTACAAACATCCCACAAGGATGATCTAAGACTTTATGAAAATCCATAGAAATTGTCTACAAGATTGATTTTTACATAAAAAGCTAATTACAAAGTTAAACAGGTCAAACATGTAGATGTTTCAGACCTATCTAGACATGGACATAAAACTGATTGCAACTTCAGAGAAGCATAACTGTAGTTACACAAATCCAAATGACTTGCAAGAAGACATTTTGGAAAGCTTATGAAATTATATACATTTCATCTTTAATCATCTCAACCTGATTCCCAAGTTATCATGACCAAACATGCCAATCTTTAAAGTCTGCACAGAAGGTAATTAAAATCTGACAGTAGACTTATTAAGCATGCAACTCTTAAACTATCAGACCTGGGATCATAAAAATTTAACACAAGCAAGATAAGATAATTATCTACAACTTTTGTATTTACCAAAACCACAGTAAACATCATTTACACCATGAAACCAGTTGCACGAGTAACACCACACATGCAGCCCAACAGCAGTGGTATAATTATAGACAGAAAACTGATAGAAACTTCAGAGAAGCATAAATGGAGTTCTAGACCTCCAACAAACATGATTCTCAACTTTATGGAAAGCTTATAAAGTTATCTACTACTTTCTTGTAATCATCTTAAGATGATTCTACAGTTAACATGGTCAATTAATTAAATAATTGCATCTCTGTCCAAAATATGGACAGAATCTGATATGCCACTTTAAATCGTTATAACTTGAGTTTTATAAACCCAATAATTATGGTTCTAGACTTTTTAGAAAGATTAACAAATTGTGAACAACTTTTCTAAAAACATCTAGAACTAATTCTGCCACTAACAAGGTCACACAGGGCACACAAAGCAATGGTGTCTGGGTTTGGGCAGAAACTGCCACAGTACTTTAAACAACTATAACTAAACATATGCTTAACCAAAAATTGTTATCTTTAGCTTTTTGAAAAGATTATGAAAAGTACTACAATTCATTTATTGTCATCAAGGCATGATTCATAACTTAACTAAGCCAAACAATGCATACATGCAGAACTGTCCAGAATAAAAGCAAAGCAGCATATAGCATTTGTTATTTCTATAGCTCCTAAACTATCAAGCCTAAAATCTTGAAATTTTTACTAGACATCATACATCACAAGAGTAACATGCCACAAAAATTGCACTTCATTTGGAGTTATATATTTACAGTTATTAAAAATAACAGATCCAACTAGCATTCAAAACCTAGTTGCATAAATATATTTTTACAGCTAAAACTTTAAACTAAAACATGCCATATTATAGATCTACTGCATAGACAATTTCACAAGGATTCCAAAAAGTCCTCATTTGCTATTGTACGATTTTTCTACAATTTACCATGTATTTTCGAAGTTCAGCCATTTAATTGCAATATAAATTCCGAAAAAAAGAAAAGGGAAAACATTATGCAGAGTGAACACAAAACTACTCTGAAATTAACCAAGCCCACATTTGTAAATCTATGTGTCTAGCACTTTTACAAAGTGAACACACAAAAGAGTTTCTATTTACTAGAGGGTCCTTCTTCTTCAATCTCTCGACGCAACAGGCAGGGGATCGACGGGCTCTGGCCGGTATCCGGCGAGGTGGTCATCCGCCGGTGGCCAGCGGCCGAGCTGTGACCAGCCCTGAGCCGCGCCTCACCTTGGCTCGGCCTATGGTAGCCAGCTGCAGCCTAGCTACGGCGGTCGATGGCAATGAGCGTGGCTTCGGCGGCCCGTGGCAGGTCGCGTGCCCGCACCTGTGCACGTGGCTGCGACCACCGGCCTGGCCAGCCAGCGATGGCAGCGGAGGAGGTGCAGCATGGCCGTCACGGGATGGATAGAGGAAGAGGATAGTGAGGCTGGAGGGGGAACGCTGCAGAGGAGGAGCAGCGACGTCCTGGCTCTGCTCGTACTCGACCTTGAAGACGACGAGAGCGAGATAGAGCGAGAGATGAGGGAGACCGAGGGGGAGAAGAGAGAGGGCACCGGCTTCTTCAACTCGGCACGAGGACGTGTGGGTGCGAAGGTGTCGAGCAGCGGGCGTCCCCGAGGCCACGCGGCATTGCTAGACTGTGACCGGTCGGCCACGACGGGTCCAGCCCGATCAACGTTTCCAAATTTCAGAAATTAGAAACCAACAATACTACTGCAAACATATGACTGAAACTCAATCTTCCTCATCCTCTGTCTTCCAATCCGTTTGTCCATTGGTTTTGGCGCAAGAGACAAAGTTATAGAGCTTTATGAGGTGAACAATATTGCTTTAATAATCAAGAGCTAAGTCGGCCTAGATTAGAAGATATCGAGCTCCAAAGAAGGGTACCTCAAAACTGAATTCTGCAGTTTAGTTTCAAGCGACTGAAACTGCTAACTTTGAGCCCCTTGATCTCTCAAAGTGTGGCGTGATTTGGTCAACCAATTTCACCAATGCGTAGAGCTACACAAGTACAACACGTTTGCTCAAAGAACTTTCATCTAATTCTCAACGGTTTTCAAAAGAAAATGCGCCAAAGTAAGGTACACGCAAACTGAAACTGAAAAGTTCAGTCACCCAGACTTAGCCGATTTTCGAAGCTTCAAAACAGCAGGAACTTCCAGACCTTGTAGCTCATGAACTAGGCCGAATTAGCCAAAGTGCCAATTGACAAACTTGTAGCTCAGGAAATTCTCTACAACTTTGCTTTAAGGAGTCAAGCTTGAATTAGCATAGTTTGCGAGATACAGATCAAGGAATAGAATCTGTTTTTGGGAACTAATAGAATTCCAGAACAGTAGTAAAGTGCAGTTTTGACAGGCTTAAGAGCTGAATCATGAGATGGGTCAATTGACAAAGTTGAAGCTTATAAAATTTACTACAACTTTGATATAATTGACTTGGACTGATTCAAACTCTAAGATAGAGATTCTGAGAGGTCAGCTAGCACACTATACTAACAAAGCATGGAAAACAACACTTTAGGAGCTAAGTTAGCATAAGCTATTAACATGAGAAATGCTCCAAATGCATAGTTAAGCAATCCTAACATGTTTACAAACATTCAAAGCAATAACTTACATTTGCACACATGATCATAGCATTACAAGACAAAGAAACATAATGGCACAAGCATGTTTCACTTACTTAAACTTAGGCAACAAGATGAGATGCTTATGATAAGGCTATACTCATGTGAAGCAAGTGCATTAGGAGGCAAGATAACACCCGGGGTGTTACAGTAACGTTTTACACAGCAACACTAACCTAACCCAAAAGTAGAGTTTCAATAGGTTAACCTTTTCGTTAACAATTTTTGTTAAACACATGAAATAATACCATTTAAGCCCTAATAAAACGACTAAGAGAGTCCAAACAATCAATTAAAGGTGCTAAAGGTCATTAAGTGTTAATGACCCAAAGTCAACACTCAATCACAAAGTCAAACAAATCCTAAGTCATTAAGCCCTAATTATAAGATTAACTAATTAATTAATAAAGCATAAATTAAGATTAAAATCAAAGTTGTCCAATTAAGCTCAAAATTTTATTTTAGGAAGCTTACATCATAACTAAGTGACAAAATAATTTTCATAATTTTTGGACAACTAAATAAGCCTACAAAAAATTATGAAAAAGCCATTTAATAATTAATTGAGCTAATTAAATAACTTACAAAAAGTAATCAAAATTTGCATTTCATATTTTTCCTAAATAGTACACAGTACAGAGAGGATTCACGAAACTTTTCAATATTTTTGGAGCTTTACAAAAATTCCATTGAAATAAACAAAAACTATTACTATTTACTATTTTTGAAAAAAGGAAAAACAAAATCGTCGATGTGGCCTGCTGCCTCTCTTCTCCCTTGCTTGGCCCAGCCAAACGCGCGCGCGCAGCCCACCCGCGCGTCTGCCCTCTCCCTTTCTCTCTTCGCGGCTCGACCCAACACGGACGGCCGGCCAAGCTCCTCCTTCCTTCCCCATTCTCCTCTCTTCTTCTTCCCCGCGTCCCGCGGCCCGGCCATGGCGGCACGACGTCTGACCGGTGACCCCGACGCTGGCGATAAGGTGCTGACCAGCCAACCCGAACATCACGACCTACCCGACACCGCGAACTCCCCAAGACACACTACACGGTCGGAGACACCCTAGAGGGAACCCTACCCCGGCCATGGCGGCACGGTAGCCGCGGTTCACGCCGCCCCGGCGAACCGGACCGGTAGAGGTCAAATTTAAGGCATGAGAAGGTCCAGTAGCTCACCACGATCACGGCTGAGCAACCCGTAGGCGCGGAGAGCAGTGGCGGAGCCTGAACCAAAGCACAGGGGGGGGGGCAATTTGCCGATTGAAACTACACGTATCTACGCCATTGCACAGCCTAGCGTTTGTTGTTGCATCGATGTAGCCAAACGTATCGCTAGAAAGAGTGCAAGTGCAAATCATGTATAGAGCGCCATCAGTACTACTAAACTACTAGTATTTATATACGTAGACAAAACGCAGAACGCTTAAGATATTTGCATGCTTCACCACAAGCCCCTTGCCCAGTACGTCGTCGTTCCGTTCTACCACGTCGTCTCAGCTGTGGTTGCAATATTATTCAGATCTTCACTACGGAAGCATATATTGCAGCAGAGGCCACAACCCAACAATGGGGCTGTTGTCTGGGTGCCGCCATGCCGGCTGCCGGGGTTGGGGCTGTCCCTCGCCGACGGTCGCGGTCGATCGCTGTGGAGTGGACGCCATCACGCCGCGACTTGACTGAGCCGGAGAAGCGGACGACAGGAACGACGGTGCTGTGGACCTGCGGCTGCGATGACTTTGCGGAGTCACAGTCACAGAGAGTTGCGTTCACAGGACTAGACATAGTGGGCTTTGGGCTGAATAGCTAATCAAGTTTAGAAAAATTACATAAGCAAGGGGGGGCAGTGGCGGAGAGGCAGTGGAGGTGGCTGGCCACGGTGGCGAGCTTGGAGTATTCGTGCTGTGTAACGTACCCAGAGCTAAACGCGCGGTCGACACGGCGCCAATCCGCACTCGACGTGGTGCGGTTGGAAAGCTATACGTACGCCGGCCTCCTCTACACTGCAGTGCCAGCCCCAGGCAGGAAACCACCTGCAGTCCACCACGGCAGTTTCCCATGCATGCATCCATCCGCAACCAAACCATGCCGAAGCGCACGCGCGGCGTACGTACGCTACCACATGTTCGCTCGCGTACAAGACCTGGTGCGTGCACGGGCCGGCTGGCGATCCGCACGTGAGAGACTGAGCGCCGCGAGCCCCCTTCCCCGCTGCCCCACCACGTTCGGTGGCAATGGCAGACGGCCAGACGTCCCCTTCTCGCTTGCTGCGATTGCTCGATCTGGCCTGGTTGCCATCGCCGTGGCCTGTGGGCTGTGCGGTATAGATACGCTAAGGATATACACTTTTTTTTAAAAAATAAAAATGAAACTGCTGGGTTTTTTTTAGGACGTTTTCACGTTTCGACCAAAAAAACCCGCATAGTAAAGCGCCTAGCTCAACTTGTACGCAGAGATGAAACGATCGAGAGCCGAGAATGCATGCAAAAATTGCAAAGTCTGCAGCACCAGCAGCCATTTCCAACATTGCCATCAAGATGTACCTAGTAGTTCTATGAGAGCTAAAACCATCACAAAGGCCCAAAAGTAAAAGGGGCATAAACTGTCTCTTCGATCATACAAACCACCGACACAGGTAGTTGTTCATGATCATCGTTACACAGACACGGCTACGCGGGGCCGCGGCCGTGCCAGCAGCCCGGCGCCGGCGCCGGCAGCGGTTCTGGAACGCGGCATCTCGGTGTCTCTGTCTTCAAACGCTGGCAGGCTCTCGAGCTCGAACAGGTCGGAGCTGGACTCGCTGCTCTCCTTGGCCCTCTCCAGCTCGTCCGCCACGCCGAGCGCGCGCAGCAGCTCCTCCACCTTCCTCTCCGCCTCCGCCGCGGACTCCTTGGCCCGCGCCATCTCCGCCCCCGCGTCCCGCAGCCCCGTCGGCGCCGTCCTGACCACTCCGTGCCCGTGCTCGTCGTCCACCACCGTCGCCACTGGCGAGAACCGCACCGCCCGCCTCGCCGGGGTCAGGATCACTCCCGTCGCCGCGGACTCCCTCCGGGAGGCGCGCGACGAGAGGATCGACCTCGCCGACGCCGGCTCCGGCGCCGCCGCGAATGACGCCGCGGCCGTTGCCGTTGCCCGCGGCGTGTGGTCGATCGACCTGGCCCTGGCCGGCCTCCTGTTGCAGAGCAGAGCGTTCAGGAGGCACGCGAACGGCGCCGCCTTCGCCGTCGTCCTCTTGCTCTTCCTCCTGCTCCTCGTCTTCTCCGCGTCCGCAGCGCGGCGGTCCCCGGTCGACGGCTCGTGTGGGTGTGGCGGAGGGAGCGGAGGCGGCAGGAGGAGGGAGCTGGTGGGGTTGGGCTGCGGGTCCGGGCGGACGCGCCACGGCCGCGGCGTCCGCTGCAGCCGCGGTGACCGGACCGAGGAACGGGACGGCGACTGCTCGGGCGTCGGGCGACGTCGGCTCGGAAGCGGCGTCCGCCGCGCCGGGGACGACGACGACGACGGCGTCCGGGTCCGGCGCGCCTCCGCGTCGTCCTCCAGGGAGTGGTAGATGGCGTCGAGTAGCGCGGCGGAGAAGGACGGCTGGTGGCCCTGGCTGGGCCGGGGCGGCGGGACGCGGGCGGCGTCGTCGTGCGGGGGCATGGTGGAACTGGAGACGACGTCGGCCGTGTGGACTTGCCGGCGGGGACCGGGAGGTGACACCGCGGGGAAGGGAGGATGGTTGGGTGGTGGTGATGGCGGCATGGCGCGTTCGTGCGGGGGTGAACGATCAGGTGGTCTGGGGAAATGGCGCGCACGCATGCACACGGGGGGCTGACGGGCACAGGTGGTGGAAGCGAAATGGAGGTGGGTCCGTGGGTGGGTGACACTGTCCGCACTCGAGTACTTTTCTCTGATCAGATTCGCCCCCCTCGGGCCACGGTGGAGTTTGTTGGCAACGGCCGGGCCAGGGAGCTTTCTGCGCCGCTCATGTGCAGGGAAAGCTGAGTGGGGGCGTACTACGGCCTCGCAGCCTCTGATAGTGTGTGTACGAGAGATCCTGCGGCATGCAGGTGTAAGGTAGCGATGCCATCCATTTACTCGTGGTACTCTAAATTTATCCTCTAAAAGGTCTGGTCATCAAGATTTTCTCATCTATACTTAATTCTTCCGCACTCATTCATCCTATATATCATCCTCTATCTACTGTGGAGCCCAATTGTCACTTTATCTAAATATATCTATGTGACATGTTGTTTTGAAGAATTTATTGAAACGAATTTAATGGTGTAAACGAAATTTAATTTGGTTTTTTTGTTTGTGAGTTATAACATTTTTTTTATGCGTTGAAATAGTGGGACCCGCCATTTGATCCATGCTTTCTCTCTCCAAAGCATGCGCTGTCTCTCTCCCATGCATGCTGGCGTGAGTGGTGGGGCTGGCTCTCTGCATGCCGGATGCCCTCTATGCTGCTAGATTTGGCTCCGGTTCCAGGGGGAGGTCCTCTTCCTCACATGCGTGCACACCAAAAAGAAAAGAAGAAGATTCTTTACGGCGTTTGTTTTGTTTGTGATTATTTATGGAATCATCAGTTCCATGGCTCCGTCCCGTGGCAGAGAGCTGAAGGCGAAGCTGGGCGACGAGGATGCCTTCTTGTCGGTGATGGAGGAGGAGCCAGCCGCGTCCGACATCGAGGCCCCCGCCGCCGGCGCGGGCATGGCGGCGCAGGGGTCGTCCGGCAGGGACTCCAGCGGGCCCTGCTAGGCCTTGCAGGTTTGGCCACTAGGCCTAGCAGGCTGTTGCGGCCAGCAGGCTTGCAGCCAGCGGGCACCCGCAATGCCTGCAAAACGCGTTTGCGGCAAGATACGGCGGCTTGCAGGTCTCTGCAGACTGGCCCACTTGCGTCTTGATAGATGAACGTCTTAGGGGGTGTTTGGTTTGGAGTGTTAAAGTTTAACAAACACTGTAGCATTTTCGTCTTATTCGACAAAAAGTTTTCGATCTTGGACTAATTAGGCTTAATAGATTCGTCTCGTAAATTACTCCTAATCTGTGTCGACATGCATGCAATTAGTCTACATTTAGTATTTCATGCATTTGAGGGAACATTGATGTGATGGGAGTTAAACTTTAACAAAACCTAACCAAACACGCCCTTAAGTAGGCACGTTTAGAAAATCACATTTCTAATAAGTACGTCTTAGGACACCCGCTGAGGCTGGTTTAGGAGAACCGTCAATGAAAATAGATCTACATTTACGCTTGGACATAGACCTACACTTCGTTTTGTTGTGGCATATATTATTTGTATACCACAAGTAAAAATAGAACGTCTCATTTATATATATACTACTGCACTAGTAAATAGTAATAGTGACATGAACAGTATGGTACGAGGTGAAGCCGAAATCCTGAAAGCTCAATAGAAGAGGTCTAAGTCTGACAAAAAAAAAAAAAAGTCAAACAACTTCGCAAGAATTTACTTGATGCAGCAAAGGAGTACATGTATACTCCCTCCATCCCTAAAACAGTATAGCATTAGGGTTCGTGTTGATAAAACTTATTAAATTTAACTAAATTAATAAAAAAAAATAGTAAAATTTTATCTTCAAATAAGTTTGTTGTAAAAATATATTCAGGGATACATCTAATGATACTAATTAATAATTATGCATCATAATAAATATTAGTATTTTTATATATTAAATTAAAATTTAATTATTTGACTTCTCAATAAATAGACAGTTTCATGCTAGCAAGAAAGTAAAAAAAAAAAATACCGATGGTAACTATAGTAGCTACGTGACGTTGGTCACAGAAGACCCAGACGTCAGAGCACAGCCAGACACAACACAAGACCGCACCACGCATTACGCGCCCCTGGATTTTCGAGGAAGTCAGTCCGTTTCTGCTCGGCTCACTCACCCGCCAATCTTTACGTGCTCGAGAAGCCTTTCCCCATTCCATTCCATTTCCCACCCCACCCCCGTCTGCGCACGACCGCGACCCATCCATCCATATCGTCGTCATCCCCGCCCGTCCCTCGCCGCCCAGCCGTCCGATCCGAATCCCGGATCCATCCCAGCCGCCCACCGGCTCTGCCACTGCCACCCTTCCCCCTTTGCCTTTTCGAAACCACCCACCCTCCTCGGCTCCTTCTCCCTACCGATGGCAAACACGGCCTCGCCCACGGCCCCGGCCTTTTCCTCCCCTCCTCTCTAGATCGCGACGAAGCGGACTCCCCCCTCCTGCCTGAGCGAAGCGGACTCAGGGACGCGTCCCCGCCGCGCGGCCTGATCGATCCCTCGGTTCTGGCGGTAGGGGCAATGCTGCGTATATCGAGCTGCTGCTGATCACGACTGGTGAGTCGTTTCGCTCCGATCCGCTTGATTCATGGCGTTTCGGGACGCTTTCCGCGGTTACTTCCCGTGCGCGCGGCTCAATTTGGGTTCTGTGCGGTCAGATGTCTCGGATTCTGCTTGGTCGGTGTGTTCTTGCGCCCCAATTCGCGCGGTGTGGCGTTGGCAGAGCTTGTTGCTCCAGGGCTTTGATGTGGTAGTGGATTATTGTTTAATATTTTTATGCTGTGCCTTTGTAGTTGGTATGCGTTTCGTGTGAGGTGAAAAAGGTTCGGTTCTGCTTAACCGTGTACTGGAATTGCTACTCTGACGGCTTTAGCAGAGCAATTTTGTAGTACTAGTTATTGATGGTCCCAATTTTAGTATGATCGTTCCGATTTCGTTGGGATTGAGTATTTTTTTGGTGGGGATTTTGTTTCTGTCTCCACAACTCGGTCTCTATGTCTACTTTTATATAGTATATGTGGTAAATACATGGGGAATCCATGGTCAATGCACGAGTTCTTAGTTCCTACACAGGTTTAGAGTCGGCTAATGTTTTCTAACGTGAATTTACTATTTTGGGTACATAGCTGTAATCAGTGAAACTTGGATAAGCTTAATTTTGCAAACGACTCTGCTTTGGGCTTGATCCTTCTGTTATTCTCAGTTTTGCCTAAGGACAGGTTTCTTAGTTCTTACATAACACTGGCTCTCTAGGAGCAACTGGTTCTGTGACTTGTTGCTGAGGAACTTACTAAAAATGTCTTGTGGACCGTTTGCATGATGCATGATTGACTAGTTCTGCCTAACTAATCTGTTCGTATGAAGAGCATGAGATTTTGGCATAATGGAAGAAATTGCTTTTTACCACAAAGTTCATAGTCTAACAAGATTGAGATCATGGAAACAAGGATTTTCTTGGGTAATAACATGTTCATTTCGCTCTGCATTCTCTTTTATCAACTATTTAACATTATGCTCTTGATTGAGTGATTCATAAATGCATCTACACCGAAGTAGAATTGATGACTCAATCAAGCTTTCACCGATTTGTACTTTAATTATTAAAGTTTGATCATTACTGATGCACAATGACCGAACACCTGCGTAGAGCACATAGCTATGTTTTGTTTCATCTTGCAATAATTTGTATGTAATCACCTGCATCCTTTTGTTTGTCTCCTTTTTATTCAGAATGTCATTTTTTCATTTGTCTACCCAGAATTAATCATTGCATGTGTTATAACATTGTGTACCTTTGTTTGTTCTGGGATTGATGAAATGATCACTGTATAATCCTATTAATTTATAATTTTAAATTCACTTGCAGATTATAGGTTTTAATACCTGCTTAGTTTGATTGCTACAAGTTTTGGATGAAGTTTGCACTTATCTATGGAAGTGGACGACTCACATGGCACTCTTGTTAATAAAAGTGAAGAGAATGACTTTGAAAAGAAAGGCACTTCTGATCCTGTGGTTTATCAGCTAGTTCGGGTAAGTTCTTAGTTAATTATATGCTTTGCCGGCCACATGTTAATATAAAAAACATGGCAGGACATTTCTAGATGCTTACTCGAGTCCTTTGAGAAACACTTGCTTTAAATATGTTCAGGTTGAAGGTGATGGAACACTTGTTCCTGCTACAGAGGATGATGTTTTGCAGTTTGAACATTTCCTTCATAATGAGAAGGTTGATCTTCCTTCTATTGAAGATGTAGGCCATGTGGAAGAGTTTTTCAACAATGACTGCATGTTACCGAAGAAGCCTGACTTGGAAGGTGATGCCAATAGAATTATTCAGCTATGAACTACTACTTTGTTACATATTTTATTTTGGGTATCACTTCTATAGAACAGGACTTTATGCTGTCTCATTGGAATACTGCCTGCTAGCCAAGAAATTCACAAGATTCCTTTATTGATTCAACTTCTTTGAGTTTGATGTTAACTGTTTACTAAACTTGCGCAGATGGATCTTCCAAATTGGAGACTGTAGAAGTACACACACAAAAATTGGGTGCCGACTTGGAGGTATATTGGTTATCTCTTGTTCGGCATTATTATCTTATCTGCCATAATATGTTTATGTGCTTTTTTATAGAATTTTGAGTTGAGAGTTCAATTTGCCTTCCTTCAATAAATTTTGCTATATATAATGTTAAATTTAACTGAAACTACTTTTGTACATATTCAAGTCAACTCAACTTTAAGAAGATCCACATAATTGCACAGGAAAACAGATTACAGTCATTGGATGATTCCCTTAGTCCTCCCTCAGAGTGTAGAGTTATTCATAGTCAGCATTCAGATAAATTGCTTACAGAACAAGGGGACAACGTCACTCAACAGGACAATGCTTCAACTGAGACTACAAAATCAACAGTGTTAAATGACTCTTGCTGCGCTGAAAAGGACAAGGCTGATGCCTGCTCAAGACCTGTGTGCGACACATCTACAGATCCATCTGTTTCTGGAGTTAATAGTTCCATGCCTGATTTTTCCATATTAAGAGGAGAAGTCTGTTTGGATGATCTTACTATTAGAGAACTTCAGGAGGCATTTAGAGCCACTTTTGGCCGGCAGACTACTGTCAAAGACAAGATATGGCTCAAAAGACGGATTACAATGGGCTTGACTAATTCCTGCGATGTTCCAAGTTCAGGTTGTGTAGTTAAAGACTACAAAATTGTTGGCAAGGATGCCAAGAAAGATATATCAGACATGGATGAAAGAGATAAGACTGGGCTTAGAGCTACTTCTCTAGTTATATATCCAGGAAACGAAGGGGACTCACCATCTAGCTCTTACTATCAGAGCGAGGACCAGCAAGATTCTTCCAAGAGAGTTAAAAGAGTACAAATTCATAATGATGAACCACAAGGAAATCTGCTAGGCGAGCAATGCACTAACAAGCGAACTAGAAAGCCAACAAAAAGATACATAGAGGAGCTATCAGACATTGAGACTCATGACTCCACTGTAAAAATTTCTTCACCAGCAAAAAGGCCTGCACATGATGAAGTGTTAATGAAACCGCGGGTCGCACCTTTCAATGAGGCTGATTCTCTGGGCACAATCTATCCTACTAGAAAGGATACCCTTGGAGGATTTAGTGTACATGTTCCTTACGTTTCAAGGATGAGAAGGGGGCGCCCTAGGAAGGACTTCATTTCATTTGCGGTAATAATCTACGTATGAATCACTTCTTTTAACGGTTTTGCCCAATTTGATGATCCTTTATTATTATCATGAAACAAGACAGATGTTGAATTATGTCCATTTCTTATCTCTTTTACTGAAGTGCCTTCAGCTAATACTGCACCATTAGCCAGCTTTATTTCTCAGAATGATAATCACTTGCACAAAATTTTCTGGTTTAATTCAGCTCTGTAATTTTCAACATGCCCCATCAATAAGACTTAAAAACATACTACTTTCTTTTCAGTATTCCAGTCCTAGTTCCAATCTGGTATCTTTTGTTCTTTTCTTTATCCAAAACCTACCTCATTTTGATTACCCTTAAAACCGTTAGGCAAATGTAGCAATCGTTGATCAATTCATCTTTTGTCTCTAAAAGGGTGGGGCTCAGCATGTTAGTTTTTCCTGTATGCATTTTTTGATGTGGGGTGTAGGCATTTGATATGCATAATTGGTATGAAAGGCTTTCTGTGCCATGCTCCAAACTAAAATGGATGTCCTTTCAAAAAAAACAACTAAAATGGATGTAGTAAATTGCAACATATATTATTGGACATGTTTGGTTGTCTTGTATTTCCTTGCTAAACTTGTTCTCGCTACCTTTTATAACAGGATAAGGAACCCTCAGTTGAACCTAAAGGGATTCAGACAGCAGTCGAGATGATATTGGCAAAAGATGGTGACAAGGGAAACCACCTGAGGAAAGCACCTGAAGTTCCACTAAATGTATGCCGTATGCCTTTTTCATGTTTATAAATTGGTGCAAGTAAATGCAAGCTTTAGAAGCTAAGCAAGTAAATGGAAATAGATCTTGAATACCTTCTATCTCAACAAATTGGCTGTTGCAGTTTTGCATGTTCCGTACATGTATTAACTCGTTTTTCCTTCTCAACCCACTGCCAGGTAAGTTCTGAGAAAGGGCATATAGAAGCAGTTGATAGTAAAGGGGTTCAGAACCTACAAGCAAAGGTTTACAGTGCTGTTGCCAAACCCAAAATAAAGCGAGGTTTAACGCGGAAGCATCACCGAGCATGGACATTGTGTGAGGTCGTGAAGCTGGTTGATGGTGTGGCTCAGTTTGGAGCTGGCAAGTGGTCTGAGATTAGAAAACTGTCCTTTGCCTCATATTCTTACCGCACTTCAGTGGATCTCAAGGTGTGTTTGCTTGTACAGCTGAAACTTACTGCGATTTCCAATCAAACATTGAAACCTGCTGTTTATTCAGGACAAATGGCGTAACCTGATCAGAGCAACCAAGACACAGCTTCCGGCACAAAAGGACGTAAGCACTTGTCCCTCTTCAAGGCACATGAGCACCGTTATTTATTTTGTTATTTATTTATTCCTATCGTTTATCATGCATTTATTTGCTTCCTGATGTTTGATTGCTCCTTCAACTCCTCTTAGCAGGGTGCCTGTCCGCGGAAGATTAACCCCTCTATCATACCAATACCACCATCCATTTTGTTGCGAGTGAAGGAGCTAAACGAGCTGCAGTTGCAAGGGGGTGGCTTCACAGCCCCAGTCAAGTTCTCTGAGCAGGACAGCAAGGTTCTACAGGGAAAAGGGTCAGGTTTTTTGTGATCCGTGTTATGCAGATAGAGGAGGGTAAAGGAAAGCACTAGTTAGTTAGGTGTACGCTTCTGGACGATGTGGTATATATGGGTAAATATTATACAAAGTTGGTGGTGTAGCCACGTTATCCATCGTATTGTTCTCTACACGCTCAATGCACGTTTCTCCTGTGCTGGAACATGTGTAAATCAGCCGTCCAGAAAATATTGCTTATATCTTTGTAAAGGGCAGACGTCTCTGTGGTACAAGGACCAGTAAACGAACGTGTCAGGAGGACCTAATTTAAGAGCACATGTAAATCTAGCTAATAAGAGGAAAATGGGAGTAAATGGAACGTTGTCGCGGCAGTAATGAACCAAACTAAGTATTTGCCATGCATTACAATGGGAACTCCTAATTCCCTTTGTAAATACAGGTCTCTGGTTTCATCTTGTGCTTTATAATAAATTGCTTTGGCAAAACTGCAAAAGAAAAGTATTGTTCGCTGATTTGCTGTGAAAGAAAAATACTATACCATGGCTGATAAGTTCAAGCGAACATGGCCAATGTTTCCTCCGGCGCATAAATGGTCGATTCGTGCGCACTGTTGGAGCAATAGGAATGTCTGATTACATCAAACTAAACCAGAGTAATAGTAACCACAAAGTAGCTGAGTTAAACAGAACTTTCATAACTACAGTTACAAGCGTTCAGTTAATTATGAAAGAACACAGCTCCAAGCTGCAGGTATCTGGCAGACACACACAAAAAGGAGAAAACTCTGTACTGCTGAATGATAAAATTCTATTCGCCAAAGAAACCACCGGGCGTGTGAGTGGGAAGAGTTAGATACTAATTACCACTTCTAAGCGAGCAACACATTTACCAGCAGTTGATAGATGTAAGAATAAAGCTCTCATACTATAAACCTTGAAATGGAATCAAGCAGAAATTTACTCTCAGCCAAAGGATCCACCCTCTCCACCTTGGCCACAGTGTTCTTCACTCGTCGCTCATCGCCGTATTGTTCTTCCTTCACTTTTAGCCTCAACAAATAATTCTGATACAAGCAATGGATCAAGACAGCTGTGTAGCGAGGATCTTCGTTCTCTTTAAACATGTTGAGCTCTCGTGCTGAGCAACCAAGTAGCTCCTGTCCAGCCTCTTGAAATGCTGTCGCAGAAGTTGTTCCTGTGTGATCTTGAATGTTCAACTGCAGGAGATACCTGTAATCACACTCTGGAAACTCTTGATTGCACTTGTCACATAACCAGTTGCCTGAATCAGACTTTGTCACCTTTTTACCACATTGCCTGTCTCCAACCACATTGGGGCAAGCTGTGTAGCAGAAGGGGTCGGTTTTGATGAATGTAACAGCAGCCTTCACCGTGACCCAATCGGGTTTGTCCCCCATTCCAAGGCCATCATCCTTTATCTGTGCTATTGTCTTTCGGATCTCATTCCTTGATGCTGAAGGAGTAAAATCCCTGGATATGGACTGAGTAGAAGCATCTCTTCCTCCACAATCAAACCACTGCCTGAGAGAATGAGCCTCAGCAAGATCAGGGTTTATGAGGAGTTGAGATGAAGAAATTGTGCCAACAGACTTCCCACTGTAATCATTGACTTTTCCAGCTTTGACAGCCAGTACAGGAAACGCCCCGCATTCAACCATTTCTTGCAGCTGCAAGCCTTCTCTGTTGCAAAAGTCACCCCACATGGTAAGCTCAACACTTCGACCAGACATATCCTTCAGGGTGATGGTCCTTTTCTGAGCTTCCATACCATTTTTCCTCTGTATTGTAGTACTAGGGTTGACAGATGTAACAACACCAATGACATCAACAATAGCATTGTTCTCTGAATCTTCAATTTTATCAATAGATGAGAAGCTAAACCGCTGGGCAGGAATAGAACTGTTCTCATCAAGACAAAGTTCAATAGTTGACTGAAATTCCAAGAAAATCTCCCACTCATTATTCAGATGGTTGTAGTCCTTCTTTGCGGGTTTCAAGTTTCCTCTAGATACCACATAGACCTTACCAACTTCCACAACTTCATAGAAGCGATCAACAAGAGTATTGAAACATGTAGCCCGAATCTCACCACCATCAGAATCAAGCAGGTCAAAAGAGAACACTTTGCCATCACCTTTTGCATTATGGTACCGGCGGATCTCTCCTTTGGCAGTTACTCGACCCTTGATAGCCCAGCGGCCCTGATAAGGATTTAGAGCAGATATGGGGATTATTCTAGCAGGAGCATCGTTTTTCATGATTGTGCCATGGTTTCTGTACTTGGGTGCAGGGCGATAGGATGGCTGTACTGTTGGTTGGAAGACCTGTGCATTGTCACTAGGTGTAGGGACCATGTTCAAAGAGTTCCCTGCCATCGATCTCTGGATTACCTGAGCATTGTCAGAGGGCCTTGCCACTTTGTTCAAAGCACTCCCTGCCATTGAACCATTTTGAGGTGCTCCATTAAACTGGTCTGCTCTCACGGAATTAGAATCTCCAGAATCAGGAGGTAGTGCTGGATTTCCAATAATCTCACACTCTGCAGCAAGAACCTCCATGTTCAGAATAACAATAGCCCTGTGATAACAATCAGCTTATCAGAAGAGCAAATAGAAACCTGAAAATACGTGCATAACCACAGGACAAGTACAATGATCAAATCCCATCACATGATACGGTCAACAAACCAGAACCTAACTGACTCCAAACATGACAGCAGCCTAGCCAATATTCAATTCATAACAAAACGAAGGCATTAAAACTGCATACAGGAATGCCTCACCATTCAAATGGACATAAGTGGTCACTGACCATTAGTCGCAAGGCCAGATACCGGAGCACAGAGATGCCAGCTTTTTTATCATGAAGAAATTTCTAGTTGATTCATGGCTGGTGAGAGCCAATTTGGTTAGAAACATAACCATTATCCCAAATTATCCTATTCTGAAAAAAGAAATTAAGAGGCAAGTATAAACCAACATCAGCTGGACAGCTAGATACCAAACCATAGACATGCTATGATTTCATCATGAAGAAGAAAATTCTGATCCATTCATGGCTGGTGAGCACCAACTTGAACTAAACTACTATGATGGTTTAGTGTATTATAACAAAAAAAAAAAAAGAGGCAAGTATAAACTCAATTAAATCAGAAAAAACGTTCATGAGGACCAATTAAAACGATGGCCGAAACAGATCCACTGAACCAAACATTAACGGGATGTATGGATACATACGCTGGCAATTCGAACTGCAGGCCAAGCCATAAGCCAACAGCCGATCAAACGGAATGCAACTCTCACGCACCAACTAGATGGAACTAACAAGCACATAATCGCAGCTACCGAACAAACTGGACCCAATTACGTACTATGCCTCGCAGGCCTGAACCCTAAACCAAACCCACCAAAGCGCACGCAAATGCAACACACATCGATCTAGTCGGGTGGGAGGGGGAGGGGAGGGGGTCGAGGCAAGGAGAGGAGAGATAAGATATACTTTCTGTTCCGGGTGGGACGGAGACCGACGTCGTTGACGATGTAGTCGAGGAGCTGCACGACCGAGCCGCGGCGGACGACGCCGGAGCGCGCGAGGTCGCAGAGCTGCGAGGCGAAGAGCGCGTGCCCCGTGGCGACGCCATCGGAGATGACGGCGCGGAACCTGGGCCCGGAGCCCCCGGTGACCGCGATGCTCCGGAGGTCGACGACCTGCACCACCGGCTTGAGGTTGGTGTCCCCCGCCATCGCCGCCGCCACGGCGTTGGGGGTCAGCTTCGCCCCCGCCATCGCAGACTCGGGGCAACGGCGACCCTACCCACCACCTCCTCCTCCTCCCGGCCTCGATCTGTGGGAGCGGTTGGACGGCAAGCGTGCGGGACGAAGGCGAGGAGGAAATTGAATGATTCGAGCGTTCGAGTGTGCGAGGTGGGGGCTGAAATGTGGGGAGGGGCAATAGTACGGGACACGGGGAGAGGCGGTTCGATGGCGTCGCGCTCGCGCCTTCTTCCGGAGGAAGGAAAAAAAGGTCACGCTGATGGCTGATGCTTGGATAGCAGTAGCCGTCGGATCAGAAGCACGATGGGCGCATCGAACGGTGGGTATTGCGCCCTGACGTCACGAGTGAGCAGGCCGCAGCTCTTCTGGGAGCCGGTGCGGTGACAAGTGAACTCCGGCAGCTGTATCGACTATCGACCAAAAAAAAAAAAAAGGAAGTTGCTCCCTCCGTGGCCTTGTTTAGATCCCCAATTTGGGGAGTGCCAAATTACTGTTTGGTACTGTAGCTATTTTGTTTTTATTTGGTAATAATTATCCAAACATTGATTAATTAGGCTTCGTCTCGCAAAGTACAACAAAACTGTACAATTAGTTTTTTATTTCATCTATATTTAGTACTCCATATATATGCCGGTATTTTGATGTGACGGGGAATCTTCTTTTTGCATAGTGAATTTTGGACCCCAATTTGGGAAACTAAACATGGCCCGTGTAAAGGAGAATGAGCTGCTACTACAGTCTTCGGTGATGTGGACGTGGAACCTAAAACAAGTCGTGACTTTCTAAGCATCGAGCATGAGCATGCAACAAATCCTGCAAAATACACAGTAGCGAACCCAAGGAACCGATCGGTTCCAAACCCTCAGCAGCACCTGCCCTGCTAGTAGGACTCGCGTCTCACCTACACTCGACACTCTCTGAGATTTTCGACAATGAAGAATGAACTCATCACCAAGACTGTAAGAACTCCAGGACAGAGTCGGGGTTTAGGCAGATTGGGATAACAGTATGTTTACTGAACAAATGGGGTCAATATAATGAAGCTGTTAAAGCAGTTTTTCGGTTCTTCCGGTCCACCATCTTCATCGGTGCATTACACAAATCAGAGAGGGATTACCACGAGCACCGACTGTGGTGTATCACGTGTCGAACAATATTGGGCAGCATTGGCAGAAACGTTGGAAGGAGAAAAATATGTTTTGGTGATGATGAAATATGCATAAGCTTTATAGAGAGATTTAATTTACAGTGTCTGACTAACACTAACTAGATGTGATTTACAATAGCCATGCAGAATGGTCTCCTTTTCCCCCATTTTGCTGCAAGTCCAGCATTAACCCCATGCTGCTGATAAAGCATAATTCACCACCAGCTTCCCATCAATTCCAAAGTTCTGCAGTGTAATGTAAGAAGATGGTTAGCTGCCTACTTTGGCTGTATGCCATACAAACAGAAGGATTCTAAACATAAGAATTGTAATCAAGGCCAGCACTTTAGGTGGCCACTATTTCCAAATGAAACTATACTAAATCAACAAATTATTAAGCAGATGTAATAGACATCAATCTAACAGGCAGGAAAGGATATAATAAACGTGCCAGGACTCACGGTGATTGATATTTCCAGATGAAAACGTATGTGAATCATTAAATCATGAGCGGACAGTTTGGAAGAGAGGAATGCTCTATGAATTTTTAGTATAAAACCTTGCTTCATCATAAGACAAAGGCCCCAAGATTTTTTTTTATCCCAGACTTTGTGTATAGAGCATACAACATATATGGAAACAAATTACTAAAAGAAATTCAAGTTTTGATGTTGCAAGTTGTAACTAAGTGGTACAGATACATATGGAGATAGCAAATCGAACAAAATGTAAGCATAGATATCAATTTCCAAGGTAAAACTTGGTACAAGTATATATAAGTTAGAATCTTACATTATACAGGTCAATTACCAGTTCATCCGGGTTTGGCGAAAACGCACTGTTGATATAGACAAACTGTTGGCAACACAGGCAACAACTCAGTAAAATTCCATTGCGTTAAAAAAAACTCAGTAAAATTCCAGTGTCATTCATAGAACTAACAATTATGTTCCTACCAGTGTATCTTGATGAAGTTGTCGGCGAAGAAACTCTATGACCTTCAAAAACTTATCTCGTCCTGAAATCTGGTAAGGGATACATGAATAACAGCTTAATCAGGTTCAAGGTGTGAAAACAAAGGAGAACATCACTTAAGCCAATTTCAGGGACAGACAGCAGTAATAAGCTGATGATGAAAGGATTTAACGAAATCAACCACTTGAACTAAACCATTGTGCGAAGGTTTACTTAGTGACATACTGACATGAGGCAAAGATCGTGTCTACAGGCTAACCAGATTAAGATAACAGTGACTTTTTCACAAAAGAGAAAAATAAATACTACCAATAAGAAGCATTTAAGCAACTACTAGTACATGGAACGCACTCTCTCTTAGTACTACACGACACAACATATATAGTTATTTCCTCTCATTCTCTTAGTGAACTATGTTAAAAACAACCAAGCACTCAAATTTGTAGCGAAAATCACTCTCCCCCTCTACAACCAATATAAGATTACTGCAATGTGTATACAATCTAAGAATTCTCATACTGACTCCACATATTTGAGAGCCAGTAAACCTCCTCTTGGATACTATGTTCCTGAATTGCTGCTCTTTTTTCACTAACGTGAGCAAAATGTTATAAGAAACCATGAAACCTGTGTTATGGATTGACAATTCAGACTTAACAGTTTCTGTTCATTGGAGATTGATAAACTGAAACAGCCCAAGTTCATGAATTCACTATCAGCACAAGCATCGCCAAGTCAAGTGCCAAATATTTTCAGCAACTATATTCAAAGTCCAAATTTAAGCATCCTCTTGGAAGAGAAACCCCCAATTATGAAGTCCTATCACCAAACCCTCCTTCCCAGCTATACGGGGAGTAAACAGATCTTACTGGAAAGCGGAAACAAATAATAGGGCCACGGGAGGACGGAACTCGAACCTTGAATTTGGATTGCTTCAGGATCGGCGCGTCACCCGTGGACCGCACGTGCACCACCACTGCAATCTCGTAGCACGCAGCATAGAGGTCAGCACACGAAAGAGGACAAGGTGAGGAAAAGGATAACAACTCACAAGGGTAGCGGAAGTTTGCGCGGACCTTTCTGATCCGCCTCGGCGGCCATCGGGATCCCTCCGACGACAACAAGGTTACCACGAGCCGGTGGTTTTGTCGGCGGCAGACCTCTGGAGCCTGGAATCGCGAGAGACCGGAAAGTTTACCTAGGCCCTGTAGCTTAAATTGCCCACGCTTCAATTCGAAGCTGGTTTCCTTGGTATGGCCGTCGGCGCTCGGGGAGGGGACGGCCTCCGCGCGAGGAGGAGGACGGCCGCTGGCGCGGGGAGGAGGAGCCCGGCGCCGGAGACAGCGCAGTCGCGGGATGTCGCCTGCTCCGCCGTGCGTGTTCGGCGTTTCAGGTCGGCGCTCGGCGGGCCGTGCCTAAACACCCACCCCCTCTCACGGTTCCTCTGACTCGGGTCCATCAGAAGTTCAGAACTCGGTTAGGAGTTTTGGGCCTTAAAGGGCCTTCACTGATTGGGACTCGTATAGCAATAGCGGTGTGAGTGCGATTCGGCCCGTCTAGGCCCAAGACTGACTTGAAATCGAGTACTAGTTTCCTCAAAAAAAAAAAAAAGAAATCGAGTACTAGCAGGCAGAACCCAACGCGTTCTGACACTACGAGAGCTGCAATGCCCCCTAGTAGTTGGTCTCGAGGGTCAGCGTAAAATCAGGACAGATTGCGTGCGGCAAACCAACCGAACATTTTATGTTTGATTAGTACTAACCAGTAGTATATGGATCGGTTGCTAATGGAAACTTTTAACTAGCAAAAACTGAAGCGTGTGCATCGCTGACAGGCCTGACGACACTGTGCAAGTGTCAGTCGCAGCAGCATACGAGAACTGCGGATCCCAAATATTTCCTCAAATTCCACTATGCAAAAAGAAGATTCTCCATCACATCAAAATGTCGGCACATGTATGGAGTACTAAATGTAGATGAAATCAAAAACTAATTGCACAGTTTTGTTGTACTTTACGAGACAAACGTTTTGAGCCTAATTAGTCAATGTTTGAACAATTTTTACCGAATAAAAACAAAATGCTACAATAACACAGAGTGTGCTACAGTGTTTTTGCCGCCACGAGTCGGGGAAACTAAACACGGCCCTGGGCAGCAGAGCTCGTAGATACAGCTCCAGATCTGGTGCGAGCCTGTTGGTACGACCCCGTAGATCGAGAGGTTAGTCAAGCACCTGACACGAGAAATGCTGTCGCTGAGCTCTGACATCGCAAGCCAAAAGAAAAACCAGGTCACTGTACATCCCTGCAAGCTGCAATACAGTAATCCTACTATACGTAACATCGGATCCCTTAAGAACAAAAAGAACACCAGTGCGTACAACCACACAAATGGCGGTTAACAATAAACTAACCCACGGCCGCAGCAAGAATCTCTGAGCCCTTGTTTAGTTCCTAATTTCATCCCCAAATTTTACTATGCAAAAAGGAGATTCCCCATCACATCAAAATGTCGGCAAATGCATGGAGTACTAAATGTAGATGAAATAAAAAAAAAACTAATTGCACAGTTTTGTTGTACTTTGCGAGACGAACATTTTAAGTCTTATTAATCAATTTTTGGACAATTTTTTCACTAAAAAAACAAAAAGTACTACAGTGCCCCGACACGGGCACTGTACCTACAGTGCCCGAATCGGGGCACCCAAGTCCGGATCTAAACACGGGCTGAACCATAACACACCGACCTCGCCGCAGGTTTGTTTAGCAGCGCAGGTACGCCCACGGCCACGTTGCAGGGCTGGTTATCCCGAGGCATCTGGCAGGCGATGCATGCCTCCGTCAAAGCACTGGGCCGCGAATAATCGGGCAATTAACATGTCTAGCGACCCTCAGGATCGTCACTGCCTGCGCGTGACAGTAGTTTATGCATATGCGAAAATACCGGATTCCTAGGTTGTCCACGTGTGTCACTCCGTGAGCACACGTGATGATGGGCTCTCATTCGTGCGTGTTTGCTAGTACTAGCTGCTCATGCTCTCTCTGGCTGACTCATCGTCATGTTCAGTGTCCTGCATGGAGTACTACTATTTAAAACTTGTACTGCTTTCGATCGCCTAGCTTTTCGCCACTGCCATAGCTGAGCAGGAAATACGGAGTACGGAGTACGGGCCGAGCTGAGCTTAATTAGCGGCTTAGCGCCCCCTTGAAAACAGGTGAACCATCACTCCATCAGAGACACAATTCATCACTCCCACAGCTAACGTGCCACGAGACGGGCGCAGGCGCCACATGCACGCAGAGGCAGTTGCCCAGGTCAGGTCAGGTCAGGCCGGGACGGCGGAGACCGACAGTGGAACAGTAATGCGGTGCGGCCCTTACCTTGCCGCAACTGTAGTGCTGGCGAGCGGCGAGCAGCTTTCCATCCGCAATAATGCCCCAGCACGGCGGCACCCTCGCTCACAGGCACCGCACAGCCCACAGGCCACGGCGATGGAAACCAGGCCAGATCGAGCAATCGCAGCAAGCGAGAAGGGGACGTCTGGCCGTCTGCCATTGCCACCGAACGTGGTGGGGCAGCGGGGAAGGGGGCTCGCGGCGCTCAGTCTCTCACGTGCGGATCGCCAGCCGGCCCGTGCATGCACCAGGTCTTGTACGCGAGCGAACATGTGGTAGCGTACGTACGCCGCGCGTGCGCTTCGGCATGGTTTGGTTGCGGATGGATGCATGCATGGGAAACTGCCGTGGTGGACTGCAGGTGGTTTCCTGCCTGGGGCTGGCACTGCATTGTAGAGGAGGCCGGCGTACGTATAGCTTTCCAACCGCACCACGTCGAGTGCAGATTGGCGCCGCGCGTCGCCTTGTCGACCGCGCGTTTGGCACTGTGGGTATGTTGCACAGCACGAATACTCCAATCTTTCTAGGTTTTTCTCTGGTTCATAGTATTATGGAACCCAAACTCAATTAAGCGACGGCTCCTTCCCCCGTCCACTCGCACGCTCCCGATGCCCTCGCTCGCGCCCGCGCGAATGCCCACACACGCGCCCCGCGCGACGCTCGAGTCTCACTCACCCGCGCTCGACCGTGCCCCCAACCTTTTTCCCCAACTCTGGCTAGGGTTTCAGCGACCGGTGCCCCTCTTTCTTCAACAATTCCGGCGGGCGTAGAAGGGGCCAGCCGGGGGGGAGGTAGAACGGCCAGGTGGTGGGAAAGGAGGCCTGGCGGTTCGAGCCCTAGCAGCGGAGGAGGAGGCTGGACCAAGGAGAGGCATGGGTGTCTTGGCACCCTCGGCGAGCATGGCCATGGTGGAGCTCCGCCGAGAGGGAAAGAATGCGGGCGCTAGGGTTTGCAGGAGCTCTGGCGCGCTAAGGCCTCCGGCGAACCCTAGCGCCCCGCGACGGGGGCAGTGATCGGCGGCGGGGGCGAGGAGGAGCATGAATGCCGCGCGGGGTCGAGGACGAGTACGGGAACGAGGTCGAGGTCCGGTGGTGGAGGTCGCGAGGAGGTGGCGGCGAAGGAGGGGCGCGGGACGGAAAGACTCAACGAGAAAGAAGGGCCGCACGCTCCATGAGTGGGCGACGGATCGCAGTGTACCTTCGTCTATTATGGAATGCTAAGCTGGGATAGTCTTTCATCAATTTAGGAGTACAAGCAGGGGCGAAGGTACACTACATGCAGGGGTGCAAATGCACCCTATGAATTTGAAAAAAAAAACAGTGCTCTGACTAAACATCTTTCATAACCCAATGGTATGGACTCCTACCCATAAGACAACTTTGCTGGCTTTGCCACCAGTATGGAGTAAGGGGGTGTTTGGTTTCTCCTTCTAAGCTTTAGCCGCTGTCTCATCAGATGTTTGAACAAATGCATGGAGCATTAAATGTAGACTAATTACGAAACTAAATGCACAGTTTGTAACTGTTTTGCGAGACGAATTTTTAAGCCTAATTAGTCCATGATTTGACAATGTGGTGCTACAGTAACATATGCAGATGACGGATTAATTAGGTTTAATAAATTCGTCTCGTAAATTTCTGACGGATTCTCTAATTTATTTTTTTATTAGTCTCAAACACGCCATGCCACTCCATATATCACGGGATCAAACACCCCCAACAGGAGACAGGGTCAGGTTTAGGACGTCAGGTCGCTCCGTACTCCGCTAGAGCAGTTGAGGGCGGGCTACGCGGCTGACCAAAGTGTCAGTGGCGCTTACTACCGGTACTTGCGCCCATGACTCGCGAGGCTCCGAGGCAGGCAGCGCCGCAGCAGGCTGGCACCATGCCGGGCAGACAGCAAGTCCAGGCTTTTGAAGGCTGCCGCTGCTAGGACAGTAGTAGAGGCCACAGCAGGCTACATCTACAGTAACGAGCTCACCGGACACCAGCTGCTGCGGTCTGCGGGCACAGCTGCGCGCATGCATGCATGCAGATGCAGCAACTCGCGTAGGAGTGCTACAGTACTCCTACTACTCGTACGCCACACCTGACACCTTGCCAGTGTCTCAGGGGCTGTGCAGGACCGAGGCCGGTCGATGGACGATGGAGCAGCAATGGCACTGCGGATGCCATTGATGATTTCGTCGAGACTGACCACGGGTGTGTTTAGTGCCTGAAAAAGGGTGAAAAATGTACTGTAGCACGTTTTGGTTTTATTTGGTAAATAGTGTTCAACTATTGACTAATTAGGTTTAAAACGTTCGTCTCGCAAAGTACAATCAAGCTGTATAATTAGTTTTTAATTTCATCTACATTTAGTACTACATGCATTTATCGGAAGTTTAATGTGACGGGGAATCTTTTTTTTTATAGTGTTTTTTTTTAGAACTAAACACAGCCCACGGGTCAGAGCTCAGCAGGTCTCTGCACGGCATGCCGGACTGCAACCCTTCATCTCTCTGCTGCCCAAAGTGAGGTCAAGAGGAACCTGATGACTGTCTGAAGCCCCAAGTGACTGTCAAAGTATGAACAGTGGAGACCAAAGAGAGGCAGCACTAGCCACTGGGCACCTACTAGCTCCTACTACTAGCAGTCAAAGATATGCATGCATGCAAGCATAGCCCTTGTTTAGTTGCCGACTCGGGGGTGGCGATTCGGCACAGTGCCACCCCGAGCACTGTAACACTTTTTTTTGTTTCTTACTGTAAAAAATTGTCCAAAAATTGATTAATTATACTCAAAATGTTCGTCTCGCAAAGTACAACAAAACTGTGCAATTAGTTTTTGATTTCATTTACATTTAGTACTTCATGCATTTGCCGGTATTTTGATGTGATGGGGAATCTCCTTTTTGCATAGTAGAATTTGGGGGAAGAATTTGGGAACTAAACAAGGCCGTAGAAGCCATGCCGTCATTACCGGCTTACCGCTGTCCTAACCAATAGTATATTGTCGGATGAAGCATGGTGATTACTGTTCTGTATTCGTTGCAGGCTCTGAGCACAAAGTATAAAGTAAGCCCTGGAGCAGACGGGCAACTGGAGCTTTGAGAGGAATCCACAGATGTGACAAACTATCACAGGCAGAGGAATCCGACAGCGGAAAAGGGAAATCCGCAACTGAGCAGCTTAGCCCGAGCACGCTCACAAGATATTACAGGCACTGACCAAATGGTGCTTGGGAAATAAGAAACGGCCCAAAGTTCACTTGGGGTGTGTTTAGTTGGTTGTAAAGTGTGTGTAAAGTTTCTGTAGCACTTTTTGTTGTTATTTGGTAAAATTTATCCAATTATGGACTAACTAGGCTCAAAAGATTCGTCTCGACATTTACAGACAAACTATGCAATTAGTTATTTTTTTACCTACATTTAATGCTCCATGTGTCCAAAGATTTGATGTGACGGGGAATCTTGTAAAATTTTTGGAATTTTGGGTGAACTAAACACTGCCTTGATATTACAGGGAAACATGACACTCGAAGCAACACTGCGAAATACTAAGAGAAAGAAGAATGGAGAAACAGGAAAAATCATCATTCTTAAGGAGGAGGTTTAGGTCTTCCCAAGTTCTTCAAACCGTGCCGGCCTTGAGCAAAACGGTGAGCACAGCTCAGGGTCAGCACCACAGGAAAGAACCACTCGTTGTGTTCCAGCTCCAGGTTTGATGTGCCCTCGCCTCGAGGTCGTAGCAACCAGAAAACATTTCTTCCTGGCATCACTCATCTGCAGGTTGTAACAGCACAAAGAACGAAAAACGATTGTGAGAACAGGACCACCTTAAGTTAAAGAGAGTCATCTTACAGTAACAGGTTAACGAACAAGACGTACAGTGCGCACCATTACGGTAGCGGGAGGTGACGGGGAGGTCGTTAGCGGCCATGGGGATGGACATGGAGAGCTGCGTCTCGCCGTCGAGGCCCATCCACGACCCCGCTTTGTTTCCCTTCTCGTGCGGCCACTCGTCAAAGAAGGGCCGGAGGGGCTTCTGCGCGGGGGCAGCATCATGGCCCGACGGCCGCTCCAGCCGCAGGTCGGCACCGAGAACGAAGCAGTGCTGCTGCTGCTGGCGCCGCCTTTCCTCCTCCTCGTCTTCCTTGGCCCCCAGATCAACGCCGTACGGCGACGCAGCGCCGTTGTTGCCGTACCCGGCGACGGGGAACAGTGACGTGAGGCTCGGCTTCGTGTCTATCCCGAGCTGCTTGAACTGCCACTGGCCCGCGGCATGCTGGCGGTCTCTCTCGGCCGCGCCGCTGTCGGAGAAGAAAGCGTGCTCGCCGACGACCTCCTTGGTGGCGTGTCCGTAGGCGTAGTCCCTCTGGTCAACCGAGTAGTAGGACGGCGGCGGGTGCGGGTGCGGGTGCGGGTGGGTGGTCTCGAGGTGGAGGTGGAAGGGGCTCAAATGCGCGTGATGGTGGTACGCGCCGGCGCCACCAGCTGGGCGCGCCGACGAGGCCGAGTAAGGGCTGCCGCCGCCGCCGTACAGCGCGTGGTACGGCGACGAATCGTGCGCGGCGGGGGGCGGGCGGTGGTAGGACGGCGCCGGGGACGAGGTGGTGGTGGTGGCGGCGGTGGCGCTTGTGGCGGAGGCCGGCGGCGGCGTGGCCAAGGACATTTCCACAGGCTTTCTTGAACGGTTCTTGCCCCGGTGCATGTGCTTCTCGCAGTACTTGGAGTCCGGGTAGGCTTCCTTGGAGCAGCGCCACTTCTTGCCATCCGTCCGCCGGCACCGCCCGGGCTCCGGGTCCTCGTCGGGCTTCCTGGTGAAGCCCATCCCGAAGCAGCCCCACCCCACTGCATGCAAAAACAACCGCCATCTCAGGCTCAGCTTGTCGAGCCGCGCCAACAGAAACTGGCAACGCGGACGCGAACGGATACACATACAAGAAGGGGAAAAAAAAAAACAAGGCGGATGCGTACGCGAGGGCTGCGGCGGGAAGGCAAGGGACGGCGACGTGGCGAGGGCGGAGTCGAGGATGCGGCGGAGCGGCGGCATGAGGTAGGACGGGATGGGCTTGCCGGACGCCAGGCACTTGTAGATGAGCGCCTGGTGCTCCAGCTCCTGCCACTGCGACGCCGTGAACGGGTACCGCCCCGCGGGGGTGGCACCCCCGCCCGCTCGACCGCTCATCATCATCATCTCCGCGCGCGCCCGGCCGCTTTCTATCGCTCCCGTGCTAGCTAGTTTGGCAACCTGCGAATGATCCCCAACACTCTAGCCAGACACCGCGAGAGGAGGTGAACGGAGCGCGGCGCTGCGGCGTGGCTGACTGGACTGGCTGTGCTCACAGCGGGAGCGTCAGAGCTGATGCCGAGAGGAGGCGGTAGGGTGGGGTGAGGAGACGGGGGCAGCAGCGAGAGGAGTACTACTACTGAGGCAGGACTCGGTGAGGACGTGAGGTCCATGGGCAAGGGGTTTTATTTGTAGTGGCAGGCTGGGATCGCGCAAGCTGGCCTTGGCTTAGCACCGGCTTGTTGGGCCGCATTCGATCGACCACACGATCGACGCCCACGGGCCACCGGTGCTCCGATCCAACGGCCGTTGTTGGCTTCTTGAGGTTGAGGCAGAACGACAGACCAGCCCCTCTCGTCAACAAAGCGAGATCACGGCGCGAATCTGGTTGCTTACGCTTAACCCGTCACGTACTGTACTATAGTTTGTGTTCCGTACCACTCGGTGTCATCATCGGAGCAAGAGGCAGCCGGGACGTGCCGTGCAGTATGGTACGACATGTGTGAGCGAGCGCTGGCGCGGCAGCGCGACCGGTCAGTGTCTTGGACGCTCGCGGCAGAGGCCATTCGTCAGAGTCCGCGCTGCAGAATCTGCTGTGTGCGGCCGCACTTCTGCAGCCCGCTCAGCCGAAAGTCCGGCGTCCGGGGCTGCTGCCGAGTGACGTGCCGACCCGGGCCCGCTCAGCCGCGCCCGTGCCTGTCCACGGGACCACGGCCGTTTCCAATCCCATCCGCCCGTTTCCCCCGACGTTTTGCCAATTGACTGCGAGCGAGGCGAAGCATCAGCGGGCAGAGAGCGTCCAACGAACCAGCGCCCAGCGGCGGCTACGGAGACGGCGTACGTCTGCCGCGTCCGCGGGTGAAGCGTTGGGCGCCCTCGTCTCCGGTCTACAATCGGAATTCAGAGGCCTTCGTCGGAGCATCTCCCATAGCCTCTCCAAATCTCATTGTCTAAATCATCGTTTGGAGAGTCGTTTGCATAAAAAAAAATATATATCTTTTTACTCTCCAATAGCCTTTTCATATCTCATGCGCATGCTAGAGAGCCATTCTCGTCTTTTATTTCTTGGCTGGCGAAAAATTCGAAATAGAAGATGGCTATATTTGCATAACTATTTAGACAAGCTGTTGGAAGGTAGTTTTTTCTTCAAAATCTCTATTCATAGTATTTTGGAACGAAATAGAGAGTCTCTTGGAGTCGCTCTTAGTTCGAGGGACGTAAAGTTTTGGAGTGTCATATCGGATGTTTCATGGAATGTCCGAAGAGGTGTTCGGATACTAATAAAAAAAACTAATTACAGAACTCGACTGTAAACGGTGAGACGAAATTATTAAGACTAATTAATCCGTCATTAGCACATGTTTATTGTAGCACAACATTGTCTAATCACGGACTAATTAGGCTTAAAAATTATCTCGCAAAAATACATGCAATCTGTGCAATCAGTTATTTTTTTAGTCTACATTTAATACTCTATCCATGTGTCTAAATATCTGATGTGATATGCTGTAAAGTTTTAGAGGAGGAACTAAACAAGGCCTGAACTCGCTGCCCTACCTCGGAGACTGTCTGGGCCTGTTTGACATGGAGCCCAGGGGTGGCTCGGCTCGTGAGCTAGTCCCAGGCTAGCCACGACCAGGTCTAAACGGTACAAGTGACCGTGTTTGATTCTATGTCCGAGCATAACCGAGCCGAGTTGAGAATGTGTTTGTTTTCCTGTACAGAAAGAATATGGGTACCTTGCACAAGCATGTGGTAGCCTTACCACTAGTTCTCTTCTCAGCAATCTCACTAGCATTTCATCGAGCAGGTCATGCACGCGAGTTAGTCCAGCGCCATGAATGGAGAAGCCGGTGGATTGAGGTGCAGAAGTGGTCTTGCTGCGGCGGCGGAGGCACCACCGCGCGCACGGCCAGCTAGGCGTGACTCGGAGGCTTCCTCTCGTGCGGTAGGGGTGCCCGCCACACGCCATTGCCACCACGGCGGCCAGCACAGGCAGCGCTAGCCATGGCTGCTGCTCCTGCTGCTCGCGCCCGCGCAGTCAACGTGTCCTGCTCGCCGCTCGCCTGCGCCGCCGCGGTGCCCTGCTCGCTGCTCGCCCGCGCGGCCACGTCCTAGGCTAGAGCTTCGCCATGGAAGGCGCAGCAGCCCCACCACTGGACACCTCTAGGCTGCCGTCGCTGCCGCTGTTGGGGCGTTCTTTCTCTTGCTGCTCGCTGGCGGGCGTTCTTCCTTGCGCTGCTCGCCGGCGTCTTCCTGTACGTGCGCAGGCAGGCGAGGTACGTCGAGGTGCCCGAGCACTGGGAGCTGGAGAGGGTCCCTGAGCTCGCCTCCTGTCTCCGCGAGGTGCTCGCGCTCTTCTTCAGGCGGCCGCGACAGGACAACAATGGAGTGGGGGAGCAGACAAGGATGCGGCCATAGCGACGGGAGTGGCAGAGGCGCGCGGCCACATGCGCACTTCGCACAGCTTGGCTGTAGCGGCGGCGGCGGCGGCCTTGGCATCGGCAGCAAACCGGCAAACGCGAACAGCGTGCAGAGACCGGACGTACGCCGCTGCAGGAGGTGAGAAGTCGAAACGGATGGGAGGTGACCCGAGCGTGGGCTTTGACGGTGAAGCAAGCTGAGCCGCAGAGAAACGGAACTTTCTCTTGTTTCTTGGGAGCCATGAGAGAGTGTATTTTGTACCGGGCCGCCCTAGCTTGCGAGTGAGTCCAGGATATCAAACACGCGAGGTTGCAGCCCAAGAGCGCAGGGACACCCCTGGGCTCCATATCAAATAGGCCCTCTGGTTCTCAGCCATAATCTACGACAATTAGCCTTAGGTAAGTGTGACAAGTCACAAAAAAATATGGCTTGAAAATTAGGAAAGCCATACTTTCCCATGACTAAGGGATTCTTATCACACTTTTTTACTACTCTAGGACCTGTAAAAGCGTGTTTGGATGTGAATCGTTGTTGGCCATGCCTAAAGAGAAGCAGGTTGTAGCATGTCGCAGTTGTGGTGTCGTTTCTCACCGCCACACTATGTGGTGAGTTTTCTTCACTACCTTCTATGGCTGCCTTGGTTGCATCACGAACCAAATAGCAGCAGCGATGTCCTGTGGCTCGCCATAATTGTTGCGTGGCGGTGTGCGATCACCAACCAAACACTCCCTAAAGTTCAAAAGAATCTCGCCTAAGGTTAGCCACCAACCAAACAATTGCCAATTTAGTCAAACTTGTCTAAGATGAAGTGTGGCTAGCAACCAAATAGCCTCCAAAGTCATAGGGCCCTGCGCCATACAATAGGTTTGAAAAATCCTCTCATACTTTCAATAAAGACCTTACAGGTTAGTAACTTACTATGACAGTTACTCTGACAGTTACAGTGGCGATGTCAATACATACTCCGTAAAGCGATGGCGGTGGTTGTTGCTAAAGCTGCACACTTACTGTACTCTTAAGTAACACTATGCACAATCGCACCAACTTAGTCGAACATCTTCAGTGTATTTCTATAGGTGTCCAATAACAGAATAGTATGAGAAATGTTGTGTTTCTTGTTGCGCTAAGGTAGCAAATATGTCATCTATGGAGTATTGTTGTTACACACAATAGGAGCACAAGCACGAGTAACAATTCTCTGCTAGCCATGTGAAAATAGCAGGTGTAGTGAGCAGGGCTCCCTGGCAGCGTCAAGGGTCTGTTTGGAATTGCGGGAATATAAAACGGGGCATTGTTTGGAACGTAAAGAAAAGTAAGTAAAAGCAGAAATAGAAAATGAGTGTATGTAGAAAATAGAGAATTAAAAACATAGGAATTTTATTAGAATGTTTGTTTGAAACACAGGAATACGAGAACACATTTATTCCTCGATTCTAGTGGACAAGGGCTAGCTCATCTCTCCATTCATATGTATGAAAAATTTCAAAGAACTTCAAGTAGATATTTTATTCCCTCCATTTTATAAAGAAAAGTAAGCCTTTCCGTAGGAATGGAAAACTCCACTCCTTCTTAGGACTTGAATCTAACCATTACCCTTATTCCTCAACACCATTTACTGCTTCCACATTCGGCCACGTTGCCTCCTTCTCCTGTCCACTCGATTTGTCATCCACGGTCCCAGCTCACCAGCACCGATGAACCTTCTACCATTTCCGTGGCCCAGTTCAGTCTTCTATGATGTTCCTGGCCCACGCTGGTATGGAAAGAGGAAACAAAGGCCTTGTTCGCTTGTCTTATAATCCGTACTTTTCAGCATTGGAACAATGTTTTTCTCTCGTAACAAATCAGCGAACAGTACTTTCAGGCATGACTTTTCCGCGAAATGAACGGGCTGAAAAAAGATGCCCCGGTCCAGTCGTACGCAGGTCCTCCGCCGCTGCTGCTGCGTCATTAGATATATTATTATATACTTCTGTCTATATAGATAGATACAGATAATAATAACATAGATTAGTTTATAAGACTGCTTGCTTTGATATCTGTGCTCAGAAATCGGTCGGCAGTTGTTTGATATCTCGTGAATTTGAAATTGGAAAAAGTCTACTTAACCCGCTGAACTATCAGCGAGTGTCTAACCTACACCCCCAACTATAAAACCGTCTATTTTACATCCTGAACTTTTCAAAACCGTTCAAACTACACCTTGGAGAGGTTTTGGACGGCGGTTTTACTACAGTAACAATGGTTTTGCTACAGTAAGTGCGGTTTTAACTTTTCTTTTTCTATTTATTTTCGCTGAATCTTTGAAAAATTATAGTAAATCACAGAAAAATCATAAAATAAAAAATCTAATTTTGTTGGACTCCACATGAGTAGATGTACACAATGAATATATAATATAGTATGCTTTAGTATAAATTTTTTCTGTAGCTTTAAATTAGTTTAAAAATCAAATTTTGTCTATAATTAATTCAAATAATTCATAGCTACAACTTCTATGGTCCAATTGTGGTGAAATTTTTATGATGGGGTTATTATTATATGTTTGAACTATCGTAAAAATTTCATACTCATTGGATTATATATAACTTAGTTATAAATTTATTTAGGTTTATGTTTAGATTTATGCTTGTTAAATATAAATAAATCTATAACTAAATTATACCTGATCCAATCAGTATGAAATTTTTACTACAGTTCAAGCATACAATAATTAGTTCACTATAAAAACCGCCGTCCAAAACCGCCACAGGGTGTAATTTGAACGGTTTTGAAAAGTTCAGGGTGTGAAATAGACGGTTTTATAGTTGGAGGTGTAGGTTAGACACTAGTCGATAGTTTGGGAGTTAAGTAGACTCTTTTTGCATTTGAAATTCCTCGAATCCATGCCCTAGGTTTTTCCACTGCCAAGAGCGGCGAGAACCCAACCAAGGCCACGTTTAGATTGTGAAAAAATTTCAACCCGATGAATAGTACCACTTTCGTCTTATTTGGCAAATATTGTTCAATCATAGACCAACTAGGCTCAAAAGATTCATCTCGTGATTTTCAACTAAACTGTGTAATTAGTTATTTTTTTTACCTACATTTACTACTTCATGCATGGGTCTAAAGATTGATGTGATGGAGAGAGAGTGAAAAAATTTCAACTTTTGGAGTGCATCTAAACAAGGCCCAAGAATAGTTTACCGGGGCAATGGTGCCTGTGCGGGTGGACCGTGGACGGCTGGACGGACGTCTGCCCCTATGCGGTACCATGCCAGGGCAATGCCAACGTCACCAGGTGCAGTGCCGTGTGCAGGGGAGCGCGCAGCGGCCCTAGGAGTACGGCTGTGGCCTTCTTTAGATGCACCTAATAGGTAGAATTCTTTTCGCCCTCTCTTCGTCACATCAATTTTTAGTCGCTTGCACGGAGTATTAAATATAGTTAAAAAAATAATTAATTATACAGTTTAGTTGGAAATCATAAGACACTGTAACATTCCGTTTGCATTTGGTAATAATTGTCCAACCGTTGACTAATTAGGCTGTCTCGCAAAGTACAACTAAACTGTGTAATTAGTTTTTAATTTTATCCACATTTAATACTTCGTGCATGTACGGAGTATCATGTATCCCAAGTTTATGTAACGGAGAATTTTTTTTATAGTGTATTTTGCCACAGTTGTTCGCATTATTTGTTGACTGCAACTCTGCAGGCTGCAGGTGGGCGTGGCAGTGACCAGTGAAGCGAGGCAGTGCAGACACCGAGACAGGCAGACTCTGACACCCCACGCAGATGGCCTGCTGCCACCCACCCCACGCCACCGTTTCTCTTTCTTTTGGCCGTCTCCAACAGGGTACCCGTTGGCCACCGTTTCTCTTTATTAAATGTAGGTAAAAAAAGATAACTAATTACATAGTTTGTCTGTAAATGTCAGGACGAATCTTTTGAGCCTAGTTAGTACATGATTGAACAAATTTTGCCAAATAAAACGAAAGATGCTACAGTAATTTTTCACCTACTTTTCGTGGAGGGAACACACCCTGAGACTTGCAGGAAAATTGCAAGTGCTGTGTTTAGTTCCTTGGAAAAGGATAAAAAATGTACTGTAGCACGTTTTGGTTTATTTGGCAAATAGTGTCCAATCATTGACTAATTAGGTTTAAAACGTTCGTCTCGCAAAGTACAACCAAGCTGTATAATTAGTTTTTAATTTCATCTACATTTAGTACTCCATTAATTTATCACAAGTTTAATTTCATTTACATTTAGTACTCCAAGGCCGCTAATCAGAAGGGTCGTAGTACTCTGAAGCCTTGCCTGCACTGCAGTCTGCAGGCATGGAGCTTTGGGGATGCGTAAGGGGACAGGATCAGAGGACCCATCCCTGATCGCATGGCTGCTGTGCCCTCTTCTGCCTTTTGTTGCTGCTTTCTGTGACTGTGACTGTGACTGTCACTGTCAGGCGGCCAGCCTTACGCCAACTCATAAATGACCTTGCCTCTTGTTTAGCCCTTGTTTAGATTGAAGAAAATTTCAACCCGATGAATAGTATCATTTTCGTCTTATTTGGCAAATATTGTTCAATCATGAATCAACTAGGCTCAAAAGATTCATCTCGTGATTTCCAACTAAACTGTGTAATTAGTTATTTTTTTTACCTACATTTAATACTCCATGCAAGCGGTTAAAAATTGATGTGACAGAGAGAGTGAAAAAACTTGGAACTTTGAGGCAAACTAGATTGATGTGATGCAGTGAGGACTGAGGAGAGGAGACGTAAAGACGTCGAGCCAGAGAGCTCAACGCAGCATGCACCGTAGTACTACGCTGTGCGCTCACACGCGGCGCAGGCTTTTCCTCGCCGTTCCTGCATGCTGCCTGCCGTTTTAGGGCCTGTTTCGTTTACAGGAGTTAAAGCTTAACTCATATCACATCAATGTTCTCTCAGATACATGGAGTACTAAATGTAGACTAATTGCATGTATGTCGGCACAAATTAGGAGTAATTTACGAGACGAATCTATTAAGCATAATTAGTCCAAGATTAGAAACTTTTTGTCAAATAAGATAAAAGTGCTACAGTATTTATTAAATTTTAACTCCTCCAACCAAACGCCCCCTTATTTGCATCATGAGTCGTCGCGTATGCGTATCAGACTCTGCCTAAGACCTTGTGCATTTTTCCTACTGAAGAAGTTGCTCCATTCATGTCAGCAATGCGATCACCATGTTCTAGAATGGAACAAGATACTACTACGTATAGTACTGTAGTGCGTAGTATTCTTGTACGTACATGTAAACAAAAGTGAAGATATTTTGAAGGCATCTAACACTACCCGCAGTGGGTACTATAAAGAGATGCTCTAAACCTTAGAGTACGAATATAGAGTAAAAACTGCTGCACTGTGTACTCTAAAACGATACTCTATCCTTTCTCTCACTCTATATTTAGAGTGATACAGTGCTTACTCTATAGTGTGCAGTGGCGGACCCCACTAGCTAAACAAAGAAAAAAAATGCTATAACTCACAAACCAAAAATCCAAATTAAATTTCGATTGCACCATTAAATTCGTCTCAATAAATCTTTCAAAACTAGATCATACATGGATATATTTAGATAAAGTGACAAGTGAGTCCCACAGTGGATAGAGTGGATAGATAATGATATAGAGGATGGATGGGTGCGGAAGAATTGAGTATAGAGGAGAGAATCTTGCTAACCAGGACGTATAGAGGATGAATATAGAGGTCCATGAGTGCGAATAGACTAAGGTCCCGTTTGGATGAGATTCTAAAATCCGGATTTATGATAAAAATAATCTTTGATATTTCTTGGATTCTGTGCATGTGAGTTAAAATCCGGTAAACTCCTAGTCTGTTTGGATAAGATTTTAGAATTTCGAGATTTTTTTTATCCAGATTCTTAAAATCCAGTGGTAACGAAACGGTACCTAAATAAGGCCTAGGCCTTGTTTAGATACCCAAATTTACCCTCAAATTCCACTATGCAAAAAGAAGATTCTCCATCACATCAAAATGTCGGCATATATATGGAGTACTAAATGTAGATGAAATAAAAAAACTAATTGCACAGTTTTATTGTACTTTGCGAGACGAATATTTTAAGCCTAATTAATCAATGTTTGGACAATTATTAGCAAATAAAAACAAAAAGCTACAGTAAATCGGAACAGTAAATTGAGCGCCAAATCTGGCGATCTAAACACGGCCCTACTCCAAAGCCGAAAGTGCAGGGCCGCAGGCAGCAGCAGACGAAAGCTCGCAACGCACCGCTGCGCCCAGCAGCTTGCTGCGCTTTCTTTCCCCGACAGATGTGATAGCTCATGGCTCGTCGCAATCACCGTTTCCCTTTTCCATTTTTTATTACTGTACTGTAGTGCTCCAATGTGAATCGGATTGGTTTCTCGTGGTCTCAAACACCGGCTCTCTTCGGTTCCCCTGAAAATGGTGAAAAATATACCGTAGCACGTTTTAGTTTCATTTAACAAATAGTGTCCGATCGTTGACTAATTAGGTTCAAAACGTTCGTCTCGTAAAGTATAACCAAGCTGTACAATTAGTTTTTGATTTCATCTACATTTAGTACTCCATGCAAGTATCGCAAGTTTGATGTGACGGATTTTTTTTTTTCATAGTGTATTTTTGGAGGAACTAAACACAGCCTGACAACGGTACGCCGTTCCCCACGTTCCCTGACTTCTGATGTGACGGTTTTGTTAGCCTTGGTTTTTGGAGTATTTTTGCACAAATATTTTATTAAAAAAATTCAAGAGTATCCAAATCCACTCACATCCTGATTTTTTAGCAAGATTAAAAAAACGCTCTCCAATAACTCAATCTTTCCGAACTTGCGAGAATCGAACTAACTGTGCGAAAATATTTGCGTGCATATCGGTCGGCTTAATTTGGAAGCTGAAGGAGGTGGAGCGGGGGATAAGGACAGTAGAGGCATAGACTTTGCAAACTATTAGAGGAAGCTAACAAATATGCTTCCAACTTTTTATAGCCACTTACAAAACTTATTGACTTAACATCTGAATTTTTTTAAGAACTTTTGGAATTGCTCTTAGCTGGTCATTTTTCTTGTATAGTTTGTCCATATTTTTTTTCTTGCGAGGGAGCATAAAGCTAGTACTAGTACTAATGTTAGCAAATGTAACGATAAAGTAAATATGTATATAAAATGCAAATTAGCGGACATTCATAATCAGGACTTTTATAAGCTTTTAGGCTATCTATGTATTACTCTTCCTATGGAGAAGCCAGAAGGCGTCTGAAGAATATTAAATCACCTTGCTGTAATCTTCTTAAAAATTTTAAAAAAATTAAATATCAGGCTAGTACCATAGGCCCCTCCGTTGTTGTGAAAAGATCGCGGGCAAAAGCACAGTGCGAAGAACAATCTTTTCCCAATAAGCACAGTGACAGCCGTCCTAAGCACAACATTATTACAGGAAAAAGGTTCCGTTCTACAAAACAACGACCAGTTTTAGCGTCGTCATTATTGAAGCTTTTTCTCCCCCGTGGTAGGGTTACGCACAATAATTTAATAGGCTTCAGAAATTACAAGCCGTACCTGACTGGTCAAAGTTGGGAGAAAAGGGGGCCGCAAGGGCAATGCGACGATGCTCGGCTGCTCGCTGACACCAACCGATGGGCCTGCAACTGTGGGCCACTTTTGGGGCTCAGATAAGCCAACCAGTGTCCCGGTGAGACCGTGATCAATGGCCATCATGGTTCGGAGCTAGGGAAACACTAGTTACTCTGCCATATAATGATGATGTGCCTTGACCCATCAGCGAAGGTAAACAGAAATGTACCGTAGGAGTATTACTGTAGCGCTGCTTCGTCCGTAAAAAAATTGAAGTCGTTTTCCTCGTACGGGTTGTCCAATGTCCAATGCATGCACCTCGGTGGGCAGCGAAAATACCGCGGTTCGAACCCGGGGTGGCAGGCAGAACATGTGCTTTTTTTTCTCCTTATTCCTGCACGAAAATACCGCGGTTCGAACCCGGGGTGGCCAGGCAGGGTCTTTGGCTCCATGCACTGGCCACCGGCGGCTGTCGCTCGCTGCTTGCTGTGGTTGATCAAAACTCATCATAGAGACACAGCACCTTTGTTCTTGGAAACACATGCTATTTTCTTTCCCAGATGAAACTTGGAAGCGCATGGTATTTTTCCCCTAACGAAACCTCTTTTTTTTTTTTTGGAAAAAAGCACATGTTCTGCCTGCCACCGTATGATTCAAGCATGCCTGAGTGCATCATGCTGCCAAAAAGGGCCACTTGTCGTTGTCCTTGCCCATTCGAAGAGAACCATCCTCCTGCTCCGGCCTTCCCTGGTTGTTCCGCAGAACAGTGGCACGTTCTGCACGCCTGCGCCCATGTCGCCGACTCGCCTCTCCCAGGCGGCCAGGCAGCCCCTCGCCTCGCTGACGCCTCCTCTGGTCTCTGCCTGTGCCGCAGGCACCAGGCAGGCAGGCACAGATCAGACACCAGGACCGGTCACTCGCTGCCGCTGCCTGCAGCACGCTTCCGGTCTGGTCAGGTCAGCCGTCAGCCGTCAGCCATTGGGCGGCATGCTTGCACGGACGCTGGCAGCGCGGTCAGAGACGCAAGCAGGCGCTCCCATTCCCCGTCCGCTTTTGCTAGTTGTAAATGGAGATGCCCATGGTTGGTGGTGTTGGGCTAGTGTGGGTGTGGCACAGATCCGACTGAAATTTTTTGTGTGCAACTGTTGCAGCACTGGTATTTCGAATCAGCGAAAATACGCCCTTAGGGAGTGTTTCTGTTTGGACCCATGATTAGGCGTGTTTAGTTCTCCCATTTGGCATCATAAACACCCCTTATTATATGCAAACACTAGACTGAACCTGCGATGATGTACAGTACAACAGGACTATGGATGCCGCGTAGCGCTACAGTCCAGCCATACAAAGCGCCGCTCCAAACACTGTTGAGCGCAGTGCTAGTCTATGCAAAGGTGAGAAAGGAGAAAGATGGACATTCAGCAAGCAGATGCACCAAAGGACCGCCACCGGCCACCGGCCAAGAAAAGATGCCAAGGCGGCAAGGTGCACCTGACGAGTGGAGGCTGGATCGACGAGCGTTTCAGCATCCACCGGTGACAAACGTCCCTGGCAACGTCTGGCCGGTGAGAGGGGAGCGAGCCGGGCAGTAGCATCAGGAGGCAGTCATGTCGGGCAGGCAGGGCAGCGCCTTTCCAAGCGCGGCTCGCGCTCGTCAGGCGTCAGTCTCACAAAAGGTGTGGCACGGCCACGGCGTCGGCGGTCTTTCTCGAGCCGATCGATCCCCATCGCAGTGGCCCGGACGCGGACGGTACACACACTGACAAACGGACACGGGTGACGACTGACGAGAGCGGTGCCATGCCACGCTTGTAGCACGGGCCGTGTTTAGTTGGCCTGATGTGGGACGGTCCAAATCTGCACCGTGCCAGATTCGTTTGTATTTGTGAATTTTTGTCCAAACATTGACTAATTAGGCTCAAAAGATTCGTCTCGCAAAGTACAACTAAACTGTGCAATTAGTTTTTGATTTCATCTACATTTAGTACTCCATGCATGTGCCGACATTTTGATGTGACGGAGAATCTTCTTTTTGCATAGTGGAATTTGGGGAGAAATTTAGAATCTAAGGGCTTGTTTAGTTGGTGAAAATATTTGGGTGCGGCTACTGTAACACTTTCGTTTTATTTGGCAATTTGTGTCCAATCATGGACTAATTAGACTCAAAAGATTTGTCTCGTGATTTACAACTAAACTGTATAATTAGTTTTTTTCGTTCGTCTACGTTTAGTACTCCATGCATGTATCCTAAGATTCGATGTGACATGTACTGTAGCACTTTTTTTGTTCTTTTTAGAACTAAGGGCTGGTTTAGATTCAAATTTTTTTTTTGCAAAATGGGCACCGTAGCTTTTTCGTTGTTATTTGGCAAATATTGTTCAATCATAGTCTAATTAGACTTAAAAGATTCGTCTCGTCCATTTCGTCTAAACTGTGTAATTAGTTTTATTTTTTTTATCTATATTTAATGCTTCATGCATGCGTCCAAAGATTCGATATGACAGGAAATCTACCGTTCTTTTGCAAAATTTTCTGGATCTCAGCTACTGGACCTGAACAGGCTCTAAACAAGGCCGCGGTGTGCGGCATGGCGACCCGCAGCGGCACATGCAGCGGCTGAGCCGGAAGGGGCGGTCAGAAAGACTGCAGCCTGCAGGAGGAGGGGCAGACAGGGGCAGTGTGACGACCGCCGGTTGAATGGTGGTGCTGGTACTTGTGGCAGGCACATTCACTGCGCCCCTGCGGCCGCCTGCCACCGCCCCACGGGGCAAAGTCCTTTCCCTGTGCGCACGCACGAACGCGCACTGTCTCCTGCGTCCTGCAGCCCTGCTGCCTCAAAGCCTCCCATCCCGCGTTGGCGTTGCGTTGCAGATTCCGAAATCCCCGGTCAAAAGTGCCATTCCGTAGGCTAAAGCATGGCTGCCGCTGATGACGCAGCAGGCTTTGCAGGATGATGAGTCACTGTCCTGAAAGAAGGCCGGGCCCTGGGCTAGAGGACACGTCCAGTTTGGGCTTTCTGTCCAGCATTTTCCGTGAGCGAACTCGAGCTATGGACCCATGGCTAGGCAGTCAAGCATTCCGAATTTATGATCCCCAGGCTCGAAAACACGACTCTTCTTTCGACGCTACCAGCCTGTACCCTGCCGACACTAACGACTAGGAGTAGGCATAAAGTATGGCTGCAAATTCACCATACCGATCACTTTTCTGCACGTTGCGGATTCGTGAAATCGGATCATTAGGCTGATGCTCGGATCATCATAACACATTTAAGTCTGTATGCTTTGATACAAGATGGCACTTTGACACTATTGCTTGCTTTGATAAAAAAAAAAAAAATACCACACGTTAAATTGCGGCTGGAGATAAGAACCGCGCTTTGGCACGGTATAACTTTTGGATTCTTGGCATAACACATTCAAAGTCTCCAGATTTTGCCGCACAGCACAGGCATTGCAGGAACAATCCAGAAGGCTTCTTTATTGGGGCACCTACTACAGCCTACAAAACCTTAGATAGTGGATCACCGCACCAGACTAACTTACAACAGCTATAGGCATTCTTCTTCAATACCCATAACTGGATCCTGACATCTACCATTTTTTCCTGACAGTATATGGCTTCTCCTTCCAGCTCTTAACACAAACACTGAGCTGCCAAAGTGACGAAGGCAACTCATTCTTTCTAAGCCGATATGTACAGTTTAGCTCAACATCTAAAGGCTGCAGTGCAAATAGATATATCAGAACTCGATTCGATCATGGATGTAGTAAAACTTTAACTCTGGTAAAGAATGCTAACTAAAGATGAAACAGAAAAAATGTGCCACAGCTGATAGCAAGGATATCACAGGGATTTTCTTTGAGCTATTTTGACAACATGGAAACAGTGTTTCTGGCGAATATCAAGGCTATAAACCAAATGCTATGAGCCCCTGTACTAGCCCTGTGCCCATGGACACTTGAAAGTACAATAACCAAGTTTCGAGCAGCGACTACTTGTAACTTTATTATTTTGCAAGCGGGTTACCAAGGAATATTCAGTACCAGAAATCACAAATCTAACAGTATAGATCAAAAATACAAAGGTATATACTAGTCCTCACCATGGCAAGATGGGACAGACATTCAAGTCTGTCAGACACTTAGTCCTTCTGATAAAAAGAGAGAACTAGGTCTGTCTGTACTGAGAACAACTGCGTGTCCACAAAAAGCTGTCAACAAAAAACAAAGCACAATGTACATTAGTCAGAACAGTGGATATGGACTAGAGAGCTACGGATAATAGGATTTGAGCATGCCAAAATTTGATCCTACAGCTGAGTCAAGAAAGGAAAAGAGCACCTCGCATTTTGACAATGTTATTTACAAATTTTATTGCTTGGGTGTCACTAACATGAATATGCAAGCCAAACACTCCTTTAAAGGCAAAGGAAAGAATGTAATTTAGTACCTTCATAAAAGGCCTATCCCGGATTGGGAAAGAACCAATAAAGCTCTCTTTTAAAAGTAAGGAAACCTATGCAAAGAAAAATAGAGTCAGCAACCAGCATTCTGACAATTGTAAGCATGCCAAAAAGTATACCTAGTGATACATCACAGTTTTTACATCCAACAAACTGTAATGTGGTATGGTATCCACAGTTCATACCAAAAAAACTATCCTCAGTTCATACTAATAATTTGCATATATATAGAAACAGAACTAAATCATCCAGGTCAAAAAAATCTCAGCAAAGGCAGGAGAACAAACCTTGTCATTGTTAGATTGCACATTAGTAATTGTATGAGATCTCAAGTTCGAGCATAGCGTGTCAAGGTAGTCTCTAAGCACCGCCAAGAAACCTTTGGCCGCTTCCACCTGCATGCTTATAAGTTAGATACATATAGAGAGAAACAGAGTAGACACACTTTACAGTCTTGACTGTATAAAAGAACAGAATGCTTTACCGGCCCAAAATGTTATATAACTACAATGAAAACAGGCTTCCCTGACTAACTCTAAATTTTGTTGGAAAATAATAGACATAAGCTTATGGATCCTATACTTGCAAGTCAAAGCAAAACGAAAGGAAAAATAAGGCAGACAATTTATATGTCCATTCCATCACCTCCCAGAGAAGTTCAGAAAAAGCTTAAGGCAGCAAAATAATAATCATAAAAAATTACACCGCTTATCTGTACATTTGAAAAAAAAAAAAGATGGGAGAAAATCAGATAGATCATGAAGAACTAGTAGATAGCCAATACACAACCTGGGAATCTGTGCATTCGTAAACAGGACGTTTTCTTGCTAGATAACTTTCGCCAACAAGTATTGAATGATATGGGCGCAAGGCAGAAAGCAACTCTCTGTGCTGTGGTAGTTGCGGAACTGAAGAAGATTTAATCTGGACACCACAAAGAATTCATGTGTCAGCAACCCTTAGCATCCAGTGATCAATCATGCTAAATAGCTGAGAACAGAATGAGAATTTGGAGAACATGAGTTAAAGTGCTACTCAGAAATTTTATGCACCAGAACTGTTAGTATACATCATTTTGAATTATAAAAGTTTATTTCAACAATTAGAGAAACTTAAGAATACTGCCAATCCCAGCCTACAAATTCAGTATCAGTACAAAGTCAACAGAGTTAGACCTATTTCTTCTAACCATTTATTCCTTGCATCCCAAAATAAATCTTTGTCTCGCATTCCGAGGAGTCAAATAATCTTAACTTTGACCAAATATATATACCAAAAAAATACTAATATCTGTGATACAAGATAAAACATCATTAGATTAATCATATCATATACAACAACAATAACAACAACATAGCCTTTTGTCCCAAGCAAGTTGGGGTAGGCTAGAGATGAAACCCAAAAGAGACGAGAAACAGGGAGACACATAAAGGGACATAAATGCACAAGACAAAAAGATGTTACGGTTCAGGCACGTTGATTGCCAATCTCCAAGCACTCCTGTCCATAGCTAAATCCTTGGAGATATTCCACTCCTTAAGATCTCTCTTAACGGACTCGTCCCAAGTTAGTTTAGGTCGACCTCTACCGCTTTTTACATTATCGGCCCGCTTTAGAACTCCACTACGCACCGGCGCCTCAGGGGGCCTCCGTTGGACATGTCCAAACCATCTCAACCGATGTTGAATTAATTTCTCCTCAATTGGTGCCACCCCAACCCTATCCCGAATATCATCGTTCCGGACTCTATCCCTCCTTGTGTGCCCACAACACCAACGCAACATACGCATCTCTGCTACACTCAATTGCTGGACATGTCGCCTTTTTGTAGGCCAACACTCAGCACCGTATAACATCGCCGGACGAATCGCCGTTCTATAGAACTTACCTTTCAGCTTCTGAGGCACCCTTTTGTCACAGAGAACGCCAGAAGCTTGACGCCATTTCAGCCAGCCGGCTGAAATTCTATGCTAACATCTTCATCAATGTCTCCATCCTTTTGTAGCATCGACCCTAAATACCGAAAAGTATCCTTCTTGGCCACCACTTGCCCATCGAGGCTAACGTCTCCCTCCTCGTGCCTAGTCGCGCTGAAATCGCACCTCATGTACTCGGTCTTAGTCCTACTAAGTCTGAACCCTTTCGACTCTAACGTGTGCCTCCATAGTTCTAACTTCCTATTAACCCCCGCCCTACTGTCGTCAACTAGCACCACAATCATCAGCAAAGAGCATGCACCAAGGGATATCACCTTGTATGTCCCTTGTGACCTCATTCATTACCAAAGCAAATAAATAAGGGCTCAAAGCTGACCCCTGATGCAGTCCTATTTTAATTGGAAAGTCACTGGTGTCGCCATCACATGTTCGGACAAACGTCACCACATCCCTGTACATATCCTTGATGAGGGTAACGTACTTAGTTGGGACTTTGTGCTTTTCCAAGGCCACCACATGACATTTCTCGGTACTTTGTCATATGCCTTCTCGAGGTCAATAAAGACCATGTGCAAGTCCTTCTTCTGCTCCCTATATCTCTCCATCAATTGTCGTAATAAGAAAATCGCCTCCATGGTCGATCTACTAAAGTTATTTAGAGATGCAAAATATTGATACTATTTTTTATAAACCTAGTCAAGGTTGAAATTGGTTGACTTCTCAAAATACGAGATGGGACGGAGGGAGTACAATAACTAAAACCTATCTGCAGTCACGCACATGATTGAACTCCAGAAAGTGACATGGCAATGAGTCTATGTACCTGATTCCTGTTGGCATCAACGACCACGGCATTTGGTAGCCTGTTGAGCAAATCAGATGTCTTGTTTTGTACACCCACCTAAAGATGACAACAGCAGTTAATTCTTCATGGGATATGTACATAAACTCAATTGAAATAGAGAGTGATGAGACAAAAAAAATCACATTCACATGTGGAGTATTTTACATCCCTCCCTAATTCCCCATCCTCCCAAAACCGCTCCCTCCCCCCGCCACCCCCCCCCCCCCAACCCCACACACCCACTCAAAAACACAGGCACACACCACATTGGCACATTGGTCAAAGCAAATAATGTCAACAAGATCAGGAACTCACTATGTATGGAACTGGGGCATCCAGAAAATCCATCATGTCATTAGGCAAAACCTGGAAATCATTGATGGAACAGAATACATGAATCAATAGTAATTATATACCTGTCATGAAGGCCAAATTTGACAAAACACAAAAAAAATATTAGTACCGTCGTGAGGAGACTATGCCACCTATACGGTCGTATTAGAGGTAAGATGGACAAAACTGAAGCCGACAACAATCCCTGACCATAAGAAATTGCTTGAGAATGTTAGTGCCAATTTTCAATGGTTTCATCAGCAGACACAACAAAAATCTCCAAAACTATATGATTTTCAGGATGTTTTTCTTCCTAATATTCCTCTTTTTATAGATAGACTCATGAAGGGACATTAATAAATGAAAACGAAATTGAACAAGCAGCCAAACGCCCAAACCAGAAGAAAACGAAATTGAATGCTTAAAAAATGCCAAATTGATAAGGCTTGGAACCATACCAGATTAGAACAGACAATAACAATCTGTTTCTCCAGGAGTGCGGCAGCAAAAAGTGTCATTACCTGCCAAAACTATTGTTTCAGAAATTGTACAACAATGTAATGTACCTTTATATAATCTACTTTTTTTGTTCTGAAACAGATAAAGCACATGCCCAACAATGAAGAAGGCTAGATCACAGATCACATTTCAAAAAGAAAAAAAGACAAAATGATCCTGTACAAGGTACTACTACATATTTTTAGTGCAGAATTGCTACAAAGGAACAAAAGATAATGCAAAGAAAAAGGCATTACACAACCTGCGTGCTACAGATATACATCAGTCAATTGGAAATGCACCATGTTACATCAATCAAAAGAGCAAAAAAGAAAAAGGTTATGTAGTAACAAGGTTACTAGCTTGCTCTTAGAATACAACAAACAAAAACTGATGCAGCTAATGCGATTGTCAATGTATTGTGTTGAAGTCCATTTTTACAGACGTGTACATCAAATAAAAAATGCAAATATGTTGCAAATGATTTGCATCATCTATCCAAAACTTAAAAAAGGACAATGTTGATTTACTGGACATGAACACCTGTACATTTGAAAGATGATGTTTTCCTTCTAACAAGAGTATCAAGCAAGAGCGATAAAACAACTAATGAATTTCTAAAAAAGAATTATATCATCTTAGAATAATACGATACTTACATGTTCCAACCTTAGGCATCCACAAATGGATGCCACCGCCCATGTGGATAAAGCAGTCGATTCCTCCTCAGCAAAGAGTGAATTCCGCATCTAGAAAATGGATGTGACATTAAGGCATACTAGTCTTATATTTCAAGACGCTATATGTCATAGCTTCATCACAGTCCAATCCTCATAATGTGGCCATGCATCAACATACCTCAGCAACCTCTAAGCTTGTATCACGTGACCTAAGCTCAATAGTAGAACCAGCAATGTGAAGAACTGTTTCACCTGGCCGGTGAAAACTCAAAGGATGCAAATGCTCCAAGGGATGAAAAGTAAGTGATGAACCCCTAGCAGGACACTGTAACTGGTAGTATTGACAGACAACTTGCAAAGAACCATATTTTTTTGCCTGGACAAAACATTTAAGTTAACAAACAAAACAAAGACACAAAACAAGGAAAATGAAGCAGTTGTGCCTGAGTTCATGCATAAACCTTAGCCCACTGCAGTATGTTGTTGTGTCTAACTAAGTCTCCATCACCGATGGAAGATGGCTCCTCTGAATCCGATTCCTGGGTGTCGAAATTTCTGCCTTCAGAAGGAGAACCCTGTGAACTGCAGCAAAAGATGGTAACTATTTTGTGACTCTAATCAGGCATTGGTGATCATGTACACTAAGCATTACAAATGATGATCGTTTTTAGCTATGTCAACAGCCAACAGCAAAAGTGATCAAGTAAAAGGATGATTTCAATCAGATTTAGAATTCAAGAAGCAGCACAATACATCTATGTCAACCTTCACTTATATTCAACCTCTATGTCATAAAAGAGTGTCCACATTTATTCAAAGTGGGGGACAGAACACCGAGTGCTAAAGTGAGGAAAAAGGTAAAACATTTCTCACAAACATGAGTGACAAAATAAACTCACACAGTGATAACATACTTGGACTGATTTGTGGGTATACCATACCTTGGAGATGATTCACAATCTTCACAAAGGCGAGATCGCATAAGTGGTAAAATAGTATCAGTAATGAAGAGATCAAGCTCCTCATCATCCACATTTCCCTTCGGAGAATCATCACAGTTCTTTGCACCAGATTCATCCTGGATACCTGATGCAGAATCAAGTTCATGATGCTTAGCTCCAGACTGACCAGATGATGTATCTTCGGGAACAAAATGATCAGACACTTCAGAAGCATCACAACAAGTGACAATTGCTCTTTTAAGATCACTCTGCTCTGTATCACAAGAACTATTTTGCTGTTGTTCTTTAGAAACAGAGTCAAGCTGGTTCTCTCTACACCCAGAACTGCTGTCAGTGTCAGAGAGCTCCTTTGATGAAACTCCCATGCTAGATTCAGATGATTTATCCACATCAGTTGTGTTACTATCTAAATACTGTTTCTGTGCTGTAACTTCAGTTCCTTCACAGATATCATTCTCACAGGATTCCTCAAGCGATAAGGAAGTTAGCATGCTAACACCATCTGTGAGCCACTCGAGACGTTCTTCCATAAGAATACTGCATAAGAAAATAGTATATCAATAGTGAGACTGGTAGCATCAAAACTTCCAGGATTAGCACACAACTCTATGCAACTAAAAGAAATTACAAGCGTCAGCTGTCAGTGCACTGCACACTAGCCTAAAGCTAAATATAAACACCAATTAGATGTTTGTATAGGGTGTCAGAATTCAGATACAATGAATACGGTAAGTCAATAAGATAGCAATATGATGATTTCACAAAAAAAAAGGGTACCTCTGCAACACCCCAAAATGCAGTTCAAAGAACGGAAGCCTGGACAGGATGCAATAACACCGGGGCGTAGTTATCATGTATCGACTCCGGCGTGGAAAGACGGGTTTGTCATTCATGAGCATCGATACCAACTTTGATGGTCTCTGTACGATCTCTTCAACCAGCACACAGCATCCATATAATGCAGAGTTATCAGCGACCTGCAATCTCTCAACAATAAGCCACCTGGTACAGCAAAAGGATGCAGTAGAGGAAGATATATATATGTATGTATACCTGTAGGCGGAACACAAATGATTGGTTGCTTTCTTTAAGCTGTTCCTGAAATGGATAATAATAATAAAGATTATAAAAACTTGCACACAAAAAAAGACCAGATGATGGCTTCTTGCAGGTAGAACTAATGAGATGAGTTCTATGGCAGAGGAAGTAAGTCAACTGAGCTTTTGAATTACTATGGTCTCAGAAGTAAATAATGAATTTGTCAGCTAAAGAGATATCTCCTGATTGAAGCAAAACAAAGTCACAGACATAGCGGAGTAACAGTCACCTGTCCCAGGAGAATTTCATTCAGCTCACTGAATGAAGGAGTACGTTCGACAGCATGAACCTAGTAGACAAAATATAAACATCGGTAAATTGTCCAATAGCTTAACAAGAAAGGTAAAATTGAAAACATGTTAGACAGGAAACTAAACAGACTCTTGACTTGACTAGTTCCTCCTATGGCTTAGTCTGATACTGATAGCATATAGCAATACACTGCCAATAGCTACTTCATACAAAAAAAAAGAACACCTGAAGGCATGATCCCATCTATCGTGTCCAATAACTACTGGAAAACACCATAAGCTCGTTTATGCTCATTGATCAACCTTTATATCCTCAAGAAGTTTTCGCATTTCTATATATAATTGCAATATTATGTAGATGACTGCTATTATGTCACTCCTCGCCTTACATATGATAACCTTAACCAGATGGCAAATTCTAATAATATTAACTCAAACAAACTGTTTGGAGGGAACACCGATAACGTAGGTATGCTACATAAATTTGGTCCGGGGAATCACTCAACTTGTAGGCCATGAGAAACATGAAGTACAAATTGCTACGAAATGCATGCAGGATATAATACAGGAGAAACGGAAGCTGTATCAAAGATCCAAGAGCCCAATGCATAATCTTTATTTAATGAACAACACCCGATGTGTGTGTTTCTATTGATATAGAAGAAGAAAATATAATAACATGGCCCTGAGAAACCATAATCAGGCAACTAAAAAGAAAAAAACACAACACAACCAAACAACAAACAGCATGTCGCATGCAGGCAACTGCACCATCCACCACACTTCCAACCGCAGGAAAGCAGCCTAGCACTGAACTGGACGCCGCTCTGCATGACCGTCCGCCGCTAGGCAAAAACGAATGAGCCGCAAGTGCCCGACGTGTTTCCAACAATGCCAAGCCACATACCACAACATGGACTCCTGGATGCCAGCTCGCCAAGGAGTGCAGAGGGGGAGGGCGAGAGAGAATAAGGATCCACTTCTCTCTCGCACAAACCCACTGTCGACAGGACAACCAAAAGCACCACCGCCATCGTGGATGGCACTGATGGCAAGGTGGAAAGGTGACTGGAATGAGACCCCACAAAGGTGACACCTCTATGGAAGAATACAACGCCAAGAAAGACACCACCGTCGCCCACCCAAGAAACCTGGACAGCACCAAGGGCTTGTATAAACTCGATCCCTTCCAATACGTATGGATTGAAGGGGTTTGCTATGTTTCCAAACAAGCCCCAAGGGGGATGGCGGTGCCTCGACAACGCCCCAAAAGGAGAAACTCAGTGCTCACAAGCATCGTCAACCTGGACACCACCACTGCCTTGCTGCCACAGCAACGACTGCAACCACGGAATCCACCACCACCAAACAACCAACACAGCACGCGGTGATGCGGCTGCCATTACACCGCTGTAACCGCACTAAAAGTTGCAACCACCAAGCATGGCAACCAACACCGCGCCACCAGACACTGCCAACCCCAACGCCACCACAACCTCACGCGCGGCTCCCTTTGTCGCCGCTGCGCCACCACGAGCAGGCACCTTTGCCGGTGAACTCTTCACATTGCCCCAGCCGCCACTGATGTGTCTGTCACCCACATCATGGCCATGCGCCACAGCACCAGCCATACCGGTGACCGCCACAACCACGGTCACAAAACCGCCACAGCACACTCAACTGCGCCGCCCATGTCGATGCCGCCGCCGCCGCTGAGGCCGAAGAAACGGATGGGTCTGGATGCCGGCTCACCGGATCCACCCTTCCCCAGCGAGGATGTGGCCCACCATGCCACTGCCGCCTTCCAGGTCACTGGGGTGGGGGCAAGTGCTCCCCAACGAACGCCCAGCTGTGAAGACCCCGCCACCACCATCCTCGCGGGCCTTCAGCGGCTCCCTCGGGCAAGGGTGACACAAGAGAAGGAAGGGCAGCTGGGTGGGTGGCGGCACGCTGGTCACCACCTGTGTTGCCCACTGTCCCCTCAAACTTTTCTTTTTCACCCCATTCTGTTAAGCTCCCTTTTTAGGGAATCTACAACTGGCCTGAATACTCGGGGTGGGTGTACAGCCCAATGCATAATGATGGATAAATGCAAGTAGTACTAGGTGGTAAGAAATCATGTGTTCCAAGAACAAGAAAAGGAAGACCTGAATACTGATTAAACTCTTTATCACAAAGGGATCAAGACTAAAGTTAATGCAGACCTGTACACCTCCGGGAAGGCAGAAGAGAGGGTATCCTTGTACTTGAGTGGAAGAGGTTTCTCTGGAGGGTATGCAAAAAGAACCTACGGGAAAAGAAATAAAATCAACACAAGGATTTATTTTTTTATAAACAATAGTACGCAGATCCCTGCCACAATGTATTACTCATTAGATCAAACAACATGAAACAGTAGGTAAGATGAATGCTAACTGTGGTTCCAAATTTGATATTGCGTGAACTTGGTGGCTATTGCTAAAATAAATTTCTTGATCTCTTTCCATCTTCATCATTTCTCCCTAGTGCAATGTTTTCCAGCTCCTGGATATCTGCGTGAGGTGGAAGCCCAACAATCACTATGCTCTCGAACAGA